>OX608079.1:109966607-110404107 GCA_951509765.1 Sphenella marginata
CTGTCTATTCATATTGCCTTACGGCTTTCGTAATTATTATACTGTTGTTGTTGTTGTAAAGTACTACGTTCATTGCTGCTGACTTCTTGCATCTAAAGCAGCCTTACAGGTAAAAGATGTTGACAGGTTTTGAGGTGTAAATTATAGTTTCATGCGTTGATAGGTAGTCGAGAACTTAATTGTTTGTCCTGCTGAGTTAGCGAACCTGTTTAAACATGCGCTGTCGTTTTGTGAGTAATATATACAAACATGGGGCTTACTAAAACTTAAAATAATTATACAAAATTTTTTCCGATAAGCCACTAGGCAATGCGGCTCCACTCAGAGTATAGAAAGATATCTAGCAATAAACCAAAAGATCTTTAAGCAAACATGAGCATCGGCAAGGAACTAAGGCCAATTCGTCGGCTTGGTTTTATTATGAGAAAGAACAAAGAAGCTCCGAGCCAAAAAAAAAGTTAGTATCGACTTCCAAATTCGGCAACAGAGGAGGTGGGAGACATCTGTTGGGACAAAAAACAGAAACAGATGAATGATGACCTGACCTCCCTTGTTTCAGCGGATAACTGCGCGCTTTGATACGAAAAGTGCAACGGCGCTCAGGCGTTTGGATAGAACAATGTATGGTGATGAGTGGCAATGACAGAGTTAATTCCAATAGAAGCCAGATAAATGTACTAGATGAAGTTGAAAGAGATTCGCCGCATTTATTTCGTCGCTTAAAGTGGCAATCTGTTTGTAGCACCGCCCTTTGGTACAATGTTGCAGTCTCGAAACGGAAGTGCTACTGCAACGTTCCATAACCAACTCACGTATTGAGTTTTTGTAAATTTAATTGAAAACGGAATCAAATCTGTGGAAATTGCTAATGTCTATGCAACTCTTATTGCGAGTGTACATTAGACTGTGCAAAAAAAACGGTTCTTTTTTAAAAATTATATTCAGACTTACAGCCTTTTTTCTAATATTGTAAAATCGCTGCAGATAATTTTTATTTTTCTTTGGTTAAATATTTTGGCTGCAGTGGTTTATCCTAAAAAATCTAGATTGGCAGTGATGGATCTGTTTAAAATTCAATAAAACTCAAAAATCCATAAAAACAAAAAAAAACTTATTTTTCATTTTCTTAAACCCAGTCTATTGCACATATGTACTTATACATATGTAATCATTGTAGTTTGTGTGTGGCCGCACGAATGTGTGATCGCAAGTTCTAACATGGCATATTGGCCCTTCGCTGCTGATCATTGGTCACAGGTATGATTTCTTATACAACTCTGCATACGGCTATATACATTATGAGTACATATACATACATACATATGTATATGCGCATATATACTTGAGCATTAGCGCAGCTTTATAAATATCCCATCGACTGCGTAGTGAGTGGTCAATGAACTTCCGGCAAAGCGTTGAAATTCATTTCAATTTTTATGCGCCAATTTAATGTTGCAAGTTGCAAATGCAGCAACGTACATACATATGTATGTATGTATGTATTTATGTGCATGCAAAGTTTGCACTCATGTTGCATAAATGCAGTTATGGCATTAGAGTTGTGGCCAAAGTTAAAATTGCTATCGCTTTTTGTTTTGTATGTATGTATGTATGTTGTAGTTATTACTATGGACTTTGTTCTTGCTGCATTACAGCATATTTGCATGCTGCTTGTGATGTTGTTGTTGTTGTTGTCGTTCTTACACTGTTCTACTGTTAGTTTTTGTAATTGATTTTCAACGGCAAACATTGCAGGCAAAAAAGAAAAATAAAAACAAATCAATTCAAATGTATTTGCTGATGCGTACTCGTTTGTGTGTGTGTGTGTGTTGACATATGAATTATTGTTTTATGCATTTGTTGTTGCGAACTCACTTTTGCAGACTTTACAGCACATAAATACCATATATGTATAACCTGCTTCGGTAAAATAAAATAAAATAAAATAAAATAAAATAAAATAAAATAAAATAAAATAAAATAAAATAAAATAAAATAAAATAAAATAAAATAAAATAAAATAAAATAAAATCAAATAAAATCAAATAAAATAAAATAAAATAAAATAAAATAAAATAAAATAAAATAAAATAAAATAAAATAAAATAAAATAAAATAAAATAAAATAAAATAAAATAAAATAAAATAAAATAAAATAAAATAAAATAAAATAAAATAAAATAAAATAAAATAAAATAAAATAAAATAAAATAAAATAAAATAAAATAAAATAAAATAAAATAAAATAAAATAAAATAAAATAAAATAAAATAAAATAAGATAAAATAAAACAAAATAAAATAAAATAAAATAAAATAAAATAAAATAAAATAAAATAAAATAAAATAAAATTAAATAAATAAAATAAAATAAAATAAAAAAAATATAATAAAATAAAATAAAATAAAATAAAATAAAATAAAATAAAATAAAATAAAATAAAATAAAATAAAATAAAATAAAATAAAATAAAATAAAATAAAATAAAATAAAATAAAATAAAATAAAATAAAATAAAATCAAATAAAATAAAATAAAATAAAATAAAATAAAATAAAATTCAATAAAATAAAATAAAGTAAAATAAAAAAAAAAATATAAAAAAATAAAATAAAATAAAATAAAAAAAAAAACTAAATAAAATAAAATTAAAAAAAAAAAAAATTAAATTAAATAAAATTAAATAAACTTAATTAATAAAATAAAATATAATATAATTTATTAAAATGGAACGGATTGGAAAGGTTGAACTTTTAAAATTTCTTAATGCGACTATGCGATTTATATTCCGATTAGACTAAACTCACTTCTTCTTTGTACAACCACTCACTTTTTTAAATATCCCCATGCTTTGTTGTTGTGTGCGATAATGTGTAATAAATTAGTTTATGTTCAAATACAGTTATCTATTGATAACGGCTTAGTTGTTGTAGACACCTACTGTGCGCCGCAATGATTCAATCATGAATTTGATAGTGACAAGGATCACAACTTTAACAGCCACATAAAATAAAAAACATAACAGATAACTGGTGTACGGTATTGTGTAAGAACGCTAGAGATTCGAAAAAATTTCTTTGTGCTAGTTCTATGGACATACATGATTATATTTGTGTGTACATATGTACATATATTAAACAGCACAAATTTTTTTTTTGTATCCTCTTGAACGGTATATTGCTCTTTTGATAACTATGTACATATATGTACAAATGAAAAGCATGGTGTGGAAATGGAAAATACCAATGTTGAATGCTTCAATATGCGAAAACGACGCAGCAGACGAAAACTTCGATTACAGATTTTTAAAATTTTAGAATTTTAAAAATTTGATATCAATATATTTTTCTAAAAAAAATTTGTGTTTTCCTTAGTCTAATGTATAAACACATACATACATATCTGTAGCAACAGCCTGGCGCAGCTCAGCGGTATATAATTGCTGACAGTAAAATTTTATGTGAATTTGCGCTCTTATTGGCAGCCATAAAAATATTTACGAGCGCAACGTGCTGGTCACTTTTGGTAGAATCGATAATACATCCGACTCGCTTGTGGGGTTATACCTGCCACAGGTGAATAATACATATATATATAAACATATATAAATATGTATATTGCAGATTAAGGAGATTGAAGATATGAGTCAGCAAATATGTAGTAAAGAGATCACAATATACCACACATGAACGCTTAATCTAACCTCACATCTTAGATGAGATTTTGAATGGCACAACAAACCCGTCTATTCATCTTGTTTTTACTAGCAACAGTATATTAACAACAATACTACCATCTCTATTATATGCATATCGACAAGCATATTAATCCATCTACCCTCAATATGTACGTATCCCCTATACATATGCCATATCTTTCGTTATTTAAAGAATGCAAAACTTTTTAAAATTGCCAAAGTATGCCACGTCTACTGTGTCGTCATATGCCAAAACGCTTTACTTTATTATGCCACCAGCTGTATGGTGAGTGAGTGTGTGATGTAATCTCGGTTGTCGATCGGCGTTCAATGTTGTCCGCCCACTTCTGCCACATTGGAAAAGAGCGCACTGTGGCACTTAGTCATTTGGTTGTTTGCTGTTAGTCACAAACCATGGACGATCCACTTTTGAAGCGCAGCTTGGCGTTGACTATTAATTGCTTTGTTGTTGTACGTTCACTGTGCGCCTTTAATAGACCGATTATGTTGTAGAGCAGCAGCAGCAGCAGTCAATTTGAATGTAGGAGAACCGTTAACAGGTTAAATAAACAGAGGGAGCGCCACCCAAGAGCAGGTGCAGCGTCGCTCAAATTGTTCCCAAATCAGTCGGGCTAGTGGGGTATAACAGAATTCAAGCGCGAATCCTAGGTCGAGCAGAAAATCAGAGGTGCAGATGTGAAATTTTCCCCACTCATTAAGTTAGCCAAAGCAGTGCTAGAATGATATGAGTCACATGTGAGCCATGCGTTTAAATTCGCATGAGTCAAATGTGACTCATTAAAGTTTATATTTTTTTATTGTAATTTAAGTAAGAAATAAACGTTTTCTATTTATTATTTTTGTTTATAAAATGCAAATACTAAAAAAAATATGTACTTACTTCTCCAAACCCAAGAAATACTTTGAATAATAGTTAAAATTGCTAAATGAGCGTGGTATTCGAACTTAGTAACTTTAGCACATAAGTCAGGCTCACTGCGTAGCGGCTAGGTCTAAAATATATCTATGCCATATATTTTATTAAAACATCAAATTAGTCATCCATTGCAGCTACTTAACCAGAGGTCACCAATAATACATTTTGACTGAGAGTCATGCAGGCATTTGGCAAATTAGCTTAGGCGGATATCTACTAAGAACTCTTATTAGACTATAAAATGGTGGCTTAACGGTACTTTGAACTTAACACAACAACACTAGTGCAAGCTACAGCTTCTTATTATTCCAGCGTTAAATGCGCTACTGTTACTCCTCTGCATGCTCACGCCGCGTTAAGCTTTTAACATTTCTGTCAACATTTTTAATACCAACAAATGTGGCATGTTGTCGCCGGTTACTAATTGTTACGACTTTACTTTTTGACAATAACACAGTTTGAATTTCAAATAGCACTTAGTAGTTGTTGTTGTAGTTACTTAGCTATGTAGTTTATAAAGATTTTTGTTAAATATAGGGTGTGTCAAAAGGAAATTTTTTTTTGTAAGCCAAATTAGGCAAGAAGAAGAATGCAACTGCGGGAGTTACTAATAAAACTTGGCAAAAATTTTTAACTACTGCTATTGTCTAACCCGTTATAATGAAGCACTTTATGTAACCATTCCATAATCTTGACACCAGTCCGCCAGCTGCGTTTGCAATGCATGTGTTAGAAAATTATGAAATTCAAATGAGAATCACAGCGAATAATTCGGACTGTGTTATCTTTAACGAGTGCGCGTACATGAAAATGGAAATGAAGATATAGCCTGCAGTGAAGCACCAAACTACTCTCGAAACATACCAATTGTAACCAGTCCAAAAAGATCAAAATCAGAGTTGGAAAAATCCGAGTTAAGCACTTTCATCGAATTTTACTTTTCACCTTACTGGAATTCGAACCAGTGAAGTCATCCATCTAAATGGAGTACTTGTCCACTGAGTTCAGCATTTAAATAATTGTCGCCTACCATGATTGGGAAAAAAAATTGTTGGTCCTTTATGAACTAGTTGAAGACTAGTATGCATCTGAATACCTAGTTCAATTCATATTTTAACTTATTTCCTATTTCAGCTTTTATTAACCTTTTTATGTCGCTCGTTTGTGGGTATATCATAATTTTTGAAGTAAGCTGGAGACTTGGGTACTACAATCCGCTTAAGAATTTCTAGCTAGGTGTTGCCACTCAGGTTGCTTTTTAATGGGCTTCCAGCTCGCTGTTTTTTTTTTTTTCACTAAATGCAGGTATGCCAATATGGATTTGGCATCCAATAAAAGGTATTTCAAAGACATTTTACTCATTTGAATAAAATTTGGAATGTAGGTAACATTTGACAGTGAAAGTTGTACAGCATTGCCACACATTTGAATTTTTTTAAATAACTGGGGTTTTCCAATATGGGTTTAAATCAGCGGCGAATCCAACATTTTGGGAAAGTGTGGTATTTTTTGGAAATTTCGAAGACATCTTTTTTCTACAGTTATGGAAAAGTATGACTTCTTGGATTCCGGAAAGGGGGTTTGGACCCGAAAATCACCCCCTCGGGTCCGCTCCTGGTCTAAATAATATTTTCTTTACTTCTTCCTATTCATATGACAATTTTTTATTCTTCCCTTTGCTGCTAAATATTTCAAATTATCTCTCCTTCCTTAAAAAAATATTTAACGTTCACATTTGATTTGCAAAGCAATTTTAAATTTAAAAAGAAAAAACTTAGTTTGTTTTTTTATTCACAGCTTGCTAAGTTCGAACGAATAAAATTTAAATAAACTTTCGAATTCGGATACTAAAACAAAGGTAAATAATAATAATTTTCACAAGAATTGTTTCAGAAGAAAAAAAGAAAAAAATTTTTTCTGCTTGCTTATTTTTTTTTTTTTTTGATAGGTTATGTCTTCTATTTTCTAAGCGAGCGAAAAATATTTTATCTGAAATCGACATAACGAATTATAAAAGCCCTAGATTGAAACGTGGATAAGTCTTCTTCTTATAAATATACTTATATTTTCCATATAAACCAGTTAATACTTGTTCTGAATATAAACTGATTATTAAAAACAAAATGTCCGCCAGAACAAGAACATTGTGTAAAAATTGCTTGCCATTTTCTTCACCAGTAATTATCAGATTCTGTTGCCACACCAGAATAGCACATTCCATGCGCTTTTTCACAATTTAGTACATTGCAAATTCTTAAAAAAAATTTGCATAAGCGATTTCGGTAGTATGATGCAAGTGGCACTTAAGCGCACTCAACTTGCAACTTCCTTTAACTCCAACAACAAAAAATTGATAAGCATAATGAAGTGAAGCTCACAGCATATACGCGCGCAAGCAAGTCATATTTATCAAACCATATTTGTAAGTGCATATGTAAGTAAGTAGTGGGGCGGGTGCAAAGAGCGCCTATCATAGGGAATAACAAAAAACAAAAAAAAAAAAAAAAAAAAAAACGTAGCAAACAATGTGTATTTAGTGGTAGTTGCAAGAATAATAAAACTCAGTCGTTGCGCAAACTTTTTGGCAAAGCGTATAATTTGTTGTTCTTGCATTTACAATTTTAGGACTTTTTTCACAGTTTACATATACATACATACAAGTACACACACATATTTGTAAATATGTTTTTGTTGCATTACAGGCGTTCAGCCCATTTTCAGCAATCATAGCTCGTTTATCATGATTATGTATCAGCAGACTGGACTAACAAGCAACAACTTGGCAAAAGAATGGTTTGGAAAAAATTTCGCAGGGTTGTTGGTGTTGTTGCTGGTCAGTCGCGCTATGTGATCGCTAGTTTACGACAATAAAACCAAAAAGTCTGCTGTCTGTCCAACTAACTAACAAACTGAATGAATTGGTTAGCATGCGGTTAGTGTTAGTGTACGGCGTTGGTTGAGGCGCAATCGCAAAGGGCGAGCGCCAGCCAGTGTCGCTGATCTCGCCACGCGGCGCTTTATTGATATTAGGGTGCTGGATCTTAAAAAAAACTTGGTGTGTGGCAACCGTAACAAGGCATGTGGTATTACAAAACAGAAACAAAAGGTAAGCAAGTCTTAGTAGGTAGTTAGGACCTCATTGTATATACCCAGTAGCATGAATATCTTAAAACTGTATAAGTTAGAGCATTTTAGTAATTTTAATAAACTTTTTTTGGAAGCACTAAAAATTTATAAGAAATTGAAAACTGTCGAAAAAGCGTATACCTAAAAACTCTAAAATAAGATTTTTTAGCCGTTTTTTTTTTGGTAAGCACTAAGCGACTTGTGAATAAAATAACAAAACAAAAGTATATTTTTCAAACTGTGAAATATGATTTCATAATAAAGTGTTTTCTAGTCGCTTGTAAGCTAGCAACCAACATTATGAACGCTTAGAAATTGAATACTGAAAGAAAAAGTGAATTAAACGTGAAGTTCTGGAAAAATAACAAAATAACATTTTTTAAACCTTTTTTTTTTGTAAGCACTTAGCGAATTGTGAATAAAAAAACTAAAAAAAAAATGTTTTCAAACTCTCAAATATCCGTTGAAAATTACATTTGCGCTAGGCGCTTGTAAGTTAGCAAGCAACATTATGAACGCTTAGCATTTTTTCGGCCAAAGAAATTGAAGACGGCAAGAAAAGGTGAAATAAAATTGAAGTTCAGAACACTAACAAAATAAATTTTAATCATTGCTGCGGATTAATAACGGTTTATACTAAAAAGATATAAGCCACCTTTCGAGCTTCCCAAGCACCAAAAAACATTTGTGTTCTTCATTTGGTCTCACACTTCCAGCGAGAAATTGTGAAATAAACTGCTGCCACTACTGGGTATACAACTCGATAAAGCAACAACTCGAGGTTCCATACCGCATCAGCAACAACAAATTCAGCCACTGTTTTTGCCCATCATGTGTTATCATATTAATAAGCAAACATGAAAACACAAAAAAAAAAAACGAAAACAAAAAACAACAACAACAACCTGCATCAACTTCCAACAAATAATGTTCAATGACTTTTGACTACAACAAAACCAAACAATTTATGCAATAAGTTCCATCAGCAAATAACAACAACACAAAAGCGTCCAACGTCAAGTGTCCACATGCCATGCGACAAACGACAGACCAAGAGCAGCGACTGCCAATTGCTAGGCTACCACCAACAATGTCGACGTCGCTGCCGCTGCTGTATGGCGCAATGATCAGTGACATCAGAGCATCTGTTAAGATTGGGACAACGTTGCAGTTCACTTCCTTGGCTTCAGACAAACACAAAAAAAGGGTATTTCGCAGACTGTAAAACTTGCCACCACAGACTGTCATTGTTGCCACCATTCAGCATACAACTGCAATGTCGATGCTCGCTGCTCTATTTCAAATTATTTTTGTTGTTGTTATTGGTAGTAATGGTGGCCCTATGATGATGGCGTTGGTCAGTCAGCGTGAAAGGAAGTGCAGTTGTGCGCGAAATTTATTACTATGGCAACACGCGGACAGTTTTGTGGACACATGCCACAATGCATGCAACAACACAAGTGGCGGTATAGCTGATGCTGTTGCGCCTGCTGCCACACACAGCTAGTTAGGCAAAGCGGGATG
Organism: Sphenella marginata; assembly: GCA_951509765.1. Classification (NCBI taxonomy): domain Eukaryota; kingdom Metazoa; phylum Arthropoda; class Insecta; order Diptera; family Tephritidae; genus Sphenella; species Sphenella marginata. The sequence continues at coordinate 109,975,892 of OX608079.1, forward strand.
CACAGTGGAGCTAAATGGGCGATTAACCTATAAAATATACCAAAATATATCTACTCACATCTCAATTTGAAATAAATTGATAGCCAAATTTAATTTAAATACCAAGGTTTCGAGGTGCCATGACATAACAGCAAGTGGCATAATTATTTTAATGTCACCGTTATGTCGAAAATTCTATAGAAACAAGGTTCACATTTATATATTCGTGATTTAAGACATTAATAAAAAAAGTTGACTTTATGGCACTCTCTCATTGCAGGCAGTGCCATAACGCCAAGTAAAAATGGGTATTATGTCACTCTAGAAATTTTTCTAGTTGGAAAAAATGGAACAGAATTCTAGCACTTCCAAAAGAACAAATAAATAAATATCTCATTTCATATAAAAAAACAGATACGTGGCAACCCCTTTAAATATCCTTAACTGCAACAATACAGTTGGAAAGCTTGAAATATAAAATACTAGAAGGACCCGGCAGACATTGTTCTGCCCAAATTTAGGGAAAAAATCGCACGATAAATAAAAAAGTTTGGAATATTTCGGTCCCTGGTCCACTTCCCGGAAAAAAGTTAACCTCAAATTTTAACAAAAGTAAAAGTCTACCTTTGTACCAAATTTGAAGAAAATCGCACGATAAATAAAAAAGTTTGGAATATTTCGGTCCCTGGTCCACTTCCCGGAAAAAGGTTAACCTCAAATTTTAACAAAAGTAAAAGTCTACCTTTGTACCAAATTTGAAGAAAATCGCACCATAAATAAAAAAGTTGGAAATATTTCGGTCCCTGGTCCACTTCCCGGAAAAACGTTATACTCAAATTTTAACAAAAGTAAAAGTCTACCTTTGTACCAAATTTGAAGAAAATCGTAGTATAAATAAAAAAGTTTGGAATATTTCGGTCCCTGGTCCACTTCCCGGAATATAACTTTACATAAACACTCTCCGGACTCCTACTGAGCTATCCTGTATATATGAACAAAATCGGCGCAGTAGTTCCGGAGTCTATAACATACATACATACATACATACATATGTACGTACATACATCCTATTTTATATACATAGATTTCCTTAATACTCAAGTTCATTAAAATGCTTAAAAAATCATTTTCGAAATAAAATAAGATATGAAAAGAAATATATATAAAATCAGGTGGCAACCTTACTGCCTAGAAATATCTCGCTTACAATGTATTTACTTCCTTTCCAGTTGATTCCTTAAAACTGCTTGTCGTGAACACTGTACCAATGACCCTACACTTCCACACCATTTACATCTACCACTTACAATAATATTAAGCGCATTGGCAGGCTCGTTAATTCAATTTATCTCACTTTGGCAGTTATTGTTTGTTCATTATGGCTACTGGTGGTATTGTTGCCACAATGTTCCACTAGCACACACACCATCATACAAACATGCATAGCATGACACAGTGCAACATAGACTTGTAAATATTTCTGCTGCTGGACACTGAGCGTTAGCAATCTCATTGCAATTGTTGTTGTTGTTATATGCAACCATTTTTGGCCCTTGTTGGCAGGTTATTGCTCTGGTTTCTGTTGATAGAAAATTTTGCGATCAATTCTTGTTTTTTTTGTTTTTTTTTTTTTCATTTTATTGTTGTTTTTGTGCGCTTTACCATGCAGTTATTGGTTATTGCCACTGTTGGCTGACTGCTGTGCTGATCTGGTGATCTTGTTCACGTCGTCAAGTTATTATTATTTTACTCTTTTATTATTAATTTTTTTTTTTTCTGTTATTTCTTGCACACAAGTAAACACTAGATATGGAATAGCGGCTATTGTTATTTTTGTTTCATCACTGACTTCGGTGTTTTGTGTTGGTGATGGTGGTGGTTATGGTGTCGTTATGCACAAATGATGATCATGATCAAGGTTGCCCGTTGGCATGTCTTCGCGGCAGCCAGCATGGAGGCTGACCATTGGGCATATTTGTTATATATGCGTGTATATGTGTGTGTGTGTGTAAGTGTGAGCGTTATATCAAATACACACATATACATGTATTTACGATGTGCAACATTTCAGCCGTTTTCAGTCGACTATGCTTACTAGACTTTAACGAGACACTGATTTTTTGTTACTATTGAGAATCTGACCTCAGCCGCCCCTTCCTTTTCCGCCATAATTCCAACTTGTTATTTGTTTATTGGCATATTTTTTTCGATCATTGCACTTGTGTATATATGTACGTATATATTTTATTATTTTATACATTTTTCAATTCTTTGCATTATTATTCCAAAGGGGGTTACATAATTTGTATGTTCTGGGTTAAACGCCGATTTAAATTTCATATTACCTTCCACATATATATTCGAATTTATTATCTTAGGCATATGCATTGCCCTTCTCTTAGTTGGAAGTGTGCGCATAATAGCATACACAGGAAAAGGTACGTTTCTGTTATTCAAAAGCTCACATAGCACCATGGGTGGCTGGTAAACGTAGCTGTTTGGTAGTTATTGGATATGCTTGCGATGGTTATTATTGTTATTGGAAATGTTGTTATAGTTATGGCATTGATGGTGGCAGCATGTGAGTTACATAAATTGGACGATTACAGAAATAGCGTAGTTTTACCTAAAATTGGCTACAACATTACAACTACCGTTTTTCCGCATTTGGAAATTTGTTTGAAATTAGTATAGCATCAGGAGCGTAAGCAATAACAACAGCAAGTTCAAGAGTACACAAGTTACTAGTGCACTAAAGTAAACAGCGCTGGCAAACCCGAAAAATCGGGATTGGATAAAGCAGGATTTTTTGTAATTTGTAACATGTAATTTGTAATTTGTAATTTGTAATTTGTAATTTGTAATTTGTAATATGTAATTTGTAATTTGTAATTTGTAATTTGTAATTTGTAATTTGTAATGTGTAATGTGTAATTTGTAATTTGTAATTTGTAATTTGTAATTTGTAATTTGTAATTTGTAATTTGTAATTTGTAATTTGTAATTTTCAATTTTTAATTTGTAATTTGTAATTTGTAATTTGTACTTTGTAATTTGTAATTTGTAATTTGTAATTTGTAATTTGTAATTTGTAATTTGTAATTTGTAATTTGTAATTTGTAATTTGTAATTTGTAATTTGTAATTTGTAATTTGTAATTTGTAATTTGTAATTTGTAATTTGTAATTTGTAATTTGTAATTTGTAATTTTTAAGTTGTTTGCTGTTATATTGATTTCGTCAGTTCTTCGGGTCCAACTGCCGCTGGAACAATTTCTTTTAGGCTGTTGAACACTTACATAGGTCGGCTTATTTGTACTCCAAAATATGTTTATTGTTAGTATTTTTTTATTTCGGGGTTTCATATTCGGGCTTCGGGGTTGAGAAATTGCAGCAGTATAATTGTTGGGGTATAACATGCATATTCACTTTACTCCATAAAGCGCTTACAGATCAGAAACAGCAATAAGAAAAAAACACATTTATAGCATATGTATGTATTAGTAATTGGCACAAATGTACCTAAAATGGGTGGCGCATTAAACATTGATAATCTAACGGCGTTCATAGTTCATTGGCATTATGATGTGCTTTTGGTAAGGTCTCTTAAGCCAATTTAAAGCAAACTATTCCACGACTAGTATGGGTAACAAACAGAACTACTCAGTATTATTATTATTATTAAAAAAAAAGTTGATTGAAAACTGTATGAGCATCCATAACAAAAAATGCAACACAAAACAATTGGCTAATTTACTCACCTTTTTTCCTTAGTCAAATGGCCATAAATGCAGAACTAACTCGAATAAGTGAATAATTTCCTAAAGTAAATAATTACACAGTGGTAAGCAATAACATAACTAACTACGAGTATGCACAATCATAGTATTTGGGTGGTCGTAATTATCGATTGTAACAGTTATTAAATGCTTGAAAAAAATGCATAAATATTTTTGCTAAATTAATAACTTGTATATTCACAATTCATAAAGGATGTTAAATGTGAAAGTGAATTCTGTATTTCATTGAAACTGCATATAAAAAGAAAGCTTGGTAATAAAACCCAACTACTAGCACATATAATTATGTTTTATCGGATAATTAAAATGCCATATTCTGTAATTAAAATCAACATAAATTGAGTAAATAGGGTTGTAGTATCAAACACTCTTAACTGGTATTTACATTTGTAAATCGATGGTAAATTTTGAGTCACAAACAATGAAAATAAAAATGTGAAAATTATTAGCAACTTATTAATGAATGTTCAATATTATTTTTAATTTACGTAGAAAATGCTTTACATGCAATATGTAGTTTGTAAATTATGATTTGTGATTTGTAATTTGTAATTTGTAATTAGTGATTTGTAATTTGTAATTAGTGATTTGTAATTTGTAATTTGTAATAAGTGATTTGTAATTTGTAATTTGTAATTTGTAATTTGTAATTTGTAATTTGTAATTTGTAATTTGTAATTTGTAATTTGTAATTTGTAATTTGTAATTTGTAATTTGTAATTTGTAATTTGTAATTTGTAATTTGTAATTTGTAATTTGTAATTTGTAATTTGTAATTTGTAATTTGTAATTTGTAATTTGTAATTGGTAATTTGTAATTTGTAATTTGTAATTTGTAATGTGTAATTTGTAATTTGTAATTTGTAATTTGTAATTTGTAATATGTAATTTGTAATTTGTAATTTGTGATTTGTAATTTTTAATTTTTAATTTGTAATTTATAAGTTTTAATTTTTAATTTTTAATCTATGCATACTATTTTTTATCTGCTTTTGTGTTATGTATATGTATGTTTTTAATATTGGGTTTTATTTATTAATGATCAAATTTGTTTGCCTTGGCAAGTGCACCATCCACAAAACCATCCACCTCGTTAAAAAATTAAGATTTTAAAAACGCAAAAGAATGACAAATCACTTTTTAAAAATCTCAAGGAATAAACTCGCTCACAGAAGTATGACGTAAATTGCAACATTTATCGGTGCAACAAGACCTTACGTGCGTCGTCCAACATTATATAAGCACGCATGCGTTTGAAAAATGTGAGAATACCTTGGAGTCGGTGTACGCAAATATGTTAGTACAACCTTAGAAAAACTGCTTACACGCCATTGCGTGGTCTTGTATGGCTCTAAGAGCTGCGTGCGAGATGTCTTATGATGGATACCAATCCATCAGCGGCGCACCTTTGTACATTAAAGCAGCTTCAGAAATGCACGCAATGTGTGAGGTTCAGCGTTGGCGATAAAGTGTTAAATTGATGCAAAAACAACAAACATAACCTGCGTACCGCTGTGTCATGTGGGTTCCTACAACGTCAAGAAAAATGTATAGAATTTACGTAAGTTTGCAAATATACTACGAGTATATAAACTTCGATTAGGGTGGTTTATTTTAAATTTTTCTACAAGATACTCATCATAAGTTGAAGCTTTCTGACGTATTATACCAAAAGGTATCTTATTCATTATTTTTTTATTTTAATAAAAACTTAAAAATTAATTTTATTTCCGATCAAAAAATAAAATAAAAAAATTTTCATTATATTAATAAAAAAAATGTAACTTTAAGTAACCAATTATTGTGATGTTTTATTTTAAAAAATCTGAAAATAATGAGCAAGGGAGTTTTACAATAAAACTCGTAGTAAAATAGTAACATGCAACAACAAAAAAAAAAAAAAAAAAAAAAACCCAGAGACGGCAAAACAACCAAATAACTGCATTAACAGCAATATGAATACACAACGAGCACCAAGGGAAAGAAATAAAATACCAAGGCAATGACAACAAGAACGCCTATACACTGAAACAAAACCAACAACATATAAGAACAAATATCCAGCAACAGTTATATCGACAAAATGTATGCTTATAAAAACAAAAGCGACAGAACAAAAATTAAGGAAAGATATTCAGTTAACGAAAAAATATAAACAACAATAACAGAAATCAACAACAACAAATACAGCAAAAATAGTAAAAAAAACTGTCAAACGACAAGAAAAACAATAACAATAACACAAATCACAAAATATTTTAAGTGCATTTGGACCACCCTAATACGCCATAATTCATAGCTCGCCAACAACATATATTAACTGATTTATAGCATTGTGTGTTGGAAAGTGTTTCAACACGTAACAACCGTTAGACACTTGCCATACACCAACAATTGAATGCAATTGCACATACATACTTACGAACAAATGAACGCATGTGCAGCATATGTGTGTGTGTGTGTGTAGGCAATGCAGTGCAAAAGAACATGCAAGGTGTAACGCAAAAGTCACTAACCACGGCAAGGATGCTGTATGCACTGCAGCCCAACGGCAATTGTTATGTAATTTTGTTGAAAATAGGCGTGTCCAATGTACTTTACGTGATGATGTAATAATTCTATCGGCCATTGGCATTTTTATTACGGTCAAATGCGGTAACAACAAGCAAAACCGAATATTTCCTTGTATTTGTTAAGCATACGCGAGCTCTCGATTGGTTAGCTTACAACTTACAATTTGCCAAGAACTAACAATTTATGCTACAATTCGCTTGTTACAAAAGTATGAACATCTTAAATTGGAGCATCGTAACAATCAGCTAAAAGAAACATACCGCAAAGTGAATTAGGCTTTGTTATTCGCCCTACAAGAGCGCGCGTCAAGCATACATACATAGATATTTGTTGCAACGACTACCCTGTAGGGATAGAAAAATTAATATGGAAAGAATGTATGTAATAAGACTAGGTGGCAACTCAATATGGTAATCCTAACTAGAAATATTTCTGTTGAGATTTTGTACCAAGAAGAACCACAATAACTAGTTCCAGTAGAGAGCGACGTTTGCATATCTCATCTTTTGGATAGGTGGCAACTCTTTAAAAAAACTAAAAATAATAATTCTAAAAATAACTACAATAGCTTGAATCTATACTCAAAAGTCTTTCAGGTGGTAACCACAATTCGAAAATAGAATGCAAAATACATTTTGGTTCAGATAGGTGGCAACTCTTTAAAAATTTTCTAAGTAGCAACAGTTTGGCAGATAACAATAAATATGCAAATCAAATTTTGCAAGTAAAAATAATATCGAGATTAAAAAAATGTATATAATATGATTAAGTGGCAACCATTGATCTTAAAACTGAGCAGAAATACTTAATTTTAAATATCAAGTAAAATAGCCTTAGTTTGTGCCCATGTTGCCATAGCACTCGATATCTTTAAATTTTAAAATTTTCCAATTTCCAATTTTCCTACAGGGTCCTGATAATTTTTTTTTTTTTTTGCTCACCGAATAAATAAAATGTGGCAGTTATGTTTGCTTGCATTGAAGGGTCGCTGCGTCATGCCGCAATTTGTTTGGAATTTTTTCTTTCTTTACCGCTGCAAATTACGCAAGCCATGCAAAAGTCATGCCGCCATCGCTGCTGCCACTGCCACAGCCATAGCTACTGCTACTTCTGCTTCTGCTGCTGTTGCTCATTAAAATTAATTGCCATAAAACATCAACGTGAGCCGCATTCGTTAACGTTTTGTATTTGTTATTACTTACTATTGCCATTTGCTGGCTGCATGCAGCGCAAGATTCCACACTTATTTGTTGGTGTGATTGGCAATGCCATTTAAGTGAGGTTAGGTTGTTGAGAGTGTTTGTATGGTAAATCGTTGTGGCCTAACAATTCGCTGCCGCTTCCCACAATTGTCGTTTAGTTGAGCGATTTTTATGCCGCATCACTGCCAACACAATTGACTTGGATTAAGCTTCTGCTGGGCTGACAATGAAAGCATTTGCTACAACAACAACAACAACAATAGCAGCTTATCAATGTTGTTGTAGCGCACACCAAACACTCAAGCAATAGCAGGTGCCGATTTGCTTGCCCCTCAGCAAACACTCAGCAGCATTCGGCCGCATTGTTGCTCTTCTCAAAACTCCATTTATGTGCGCTTGCCGCCAATTTCAAATCACTTAGTAAATGGAACGTGTGAATGAATGCTCATTGTGACAAAAGCGCTTCAACCAAGTTCCGCTGTTGTGGCTTGCCATTGCAAACTCTTTTCTGTTTTTTTTTTTGCGCATTTTTCCACTCTCAAACGGTTCAAAACCCTTTATCTATCACATCAACCTGATCTTCTTTCGCCATTCAGGAGTGCAGTTAAAACGCTCAGTTAGTGTTAAATATGGTAATTTAAATTAGAATGGATATTTTGTTGTAAAATATTTATGTGGAAGTGAAAAGCGCTGCACAATTATCTAGAGGAAGCAACTAAATTACGTATGCGTTCATTCAGAATTTCTAGAAATTATATTTTTTCTCTGTTTGTATAAGAAAGAATTGGGCCAAAAACGGTTGAGCATGCCTTGGCTTCCTTTGCTGTTTCCAATCAGTGAGTAATACAATCTGAATCGTAGATACCGAAAAGGGAAACATGTAAGCAAAAAAAAAATTTTTTTTTATTTCGGAACCATGCTCAAATCTTTTGTTTCGATCCAAATTATTTTTACTATTTAAAATCATGAATACGAAAGGATACAAAAAAAAATATATTTTTTTTAAACTATCTGATGTGCACCAATCTCTATTCAAATCTCTAATTTTCGTCTCCATCTAGATTTCCATCTCCATCACCCTCGCCTGTAACCAATCTCTTCTTCCATCTATCTTATTATTTACTTACTCTCTTTTAATCAACAATTCGATCTCTAGCTTTTTAACTGTCTCTATCCTTCTATCTCTTGCTCTTTAGCTAACCAGCCCACTCTCTCTCTCTCTCTACATATCTCCTGCTCCCCGTTCCTCTTCTCTTTCTTTCACTCTCGCCAGCTCTGGTCATCAACTCACTCTTTCTCTATCTTTCTAACTATTTATCTTTACATCTACCTCACTCATTCATTCTATATCCCTGTCTCTTTTTTCGCTCTTCATATCTCTATATCGCTATCTCTTTTTCTATTTATCTTCCTTTTTGTCACTCTCTTTCACATCCATTTTTTTTGTCGAAGGGTTGCTTTGAACTGAGTTAATATTTTTATTCACAAAATTTTGAAGTTCTTCATTTCCAACCTGCAATTCTCTCTCTCTTTAGGATGAACCATATCTAAGCTTTTTTTTAATATCGCAAGTTAAGTTCTCTTACGTTTCATTACAAAAAAAAACAGAAGCTAACCCAATCTTTAGCCCTCGCAGTACGGGCCGAGGAAAGTTAGCAAAAGAAATCAAGAAGCATATGTATATCTGTGAGCTTTCAAGAAGGTGTTGCCCAATAATATATACCTATTTGGAAAGTAGCAAGATAGAAGATAGTTAAATGTAGACCAAGAAAAGAAAGCACGCATATCTTGCCGCAAGGTTTCAACTAGGTAATTAATTAAAATTTTGATTTTAAATTCGCATGGATCGATAAAACTCTAATTAGGCTTGGGAAAGTGCTTAGGCTTAAAATGAAATAAAAGCTTTCCACGTGTGCGCACATACATACACACACATACATCTCTCAGTGTAACTGAAACACCAAAAGTTTTTTCCTTGCATGTAATGACCTTATTTCTCTCCGTTTACGCTCACTACCACTTTGGATTGATATCATTAATTAAATACTAACTAGAATGTAGCACAAATAATATGCACCTAAAAAAACAAAATTCCCATTCATTTTCGCATAAGGTTCAACCCATAAAAATGAATCCAATAGAAACGCCAAAGTTTAGACAAACCTTCACTTTGAGGGCAGTACACCGATAGGCATTTTTACTCTATTATTAGCTTATCTTTTTAAATAAAGTTTGAAAATGGAATTCTATGAAAATGAAAAATTATCGTTTTGTTGTTATTGTTTTGTCTAAATAAATAACCGTTTTTCTTAACTTTTATTTCATTTCATTTTTTTTTTTCGAAAGCAATCTTGTGCGACCGGAACGCTTCTGAGTGGCGGCGCAATGAGCACTGCCCATCTGCGGATGCGCGCAAAAGCTGTCTGCAATAGTTCAATGTATCCCATTTTTAGGCATTGCGTGTTGTCAGTTAACCAGCAATTACCAAAAATCAGAAATCAGTTTGCGTTTGTGTAAATTTCCAACTAGCAATGCCGCATGCTTCCTAAAAATGTAACTAGTTGTGGTGCTTGATTCAGGGTGGAGAGTGAGTGCGCACGCACAGACGATTCGCTTATGTTGAGACGAAGTAAATACGTATACATATAAACATCAAAAAATGGTTTGCTCTTTAAAAATAAAATTTGATTCAACATTTCATTAAAAAAAAAGGAAAGGCAATATTAATGGTTAGAATTTCTTAGTTAGAAAATTCGAAAAAAATTAATTTGTAAGGCAGCGAAATTTTTTCGAAATATTCCCAGAATGTGGCTCTTAGAATAATTTTTTTTTTAACAAAATTATTGAGGCAATAATTTTTATCTCAAACAATCCAACTGAGGCAAAAAATTATTTAACTTACTTTAAGATAGTACGTTCTTAGAGCACTTTCTGCAATAGAACTGAAAAAAGTTCTTCTCTTTAGACTTCTTCAAACCGTTTGTTAAGTCGAGGGAGAACTTCCACTCACCAAAAAAATGTAAATGAGAAAAGTCATTTAAGTACTTGCCTTGGATTTTATTTTCAATTAAATTTTAACGTGAAACCAGCTGTAAAAATAGACAGCTATTTTTAAAAGGAGGTTACGTTAATATCCACATTACCATATGAACATAGCTCGCTATTAAAAATAAAAAAAATTAAAAACATAAAAAATTACAAAGGAAAAAAAAGAAGAAGCTGTATTTCCGAGGCTGAATTAAAACCAACAAACGCAATTGAGATGATAGCAAAAAGGCAATGGAAGCGGTGCATGCAAAGACACTTTTTATAGTTTTTAATTAAGCAATTCCAAAGCAAGCGACATTTATTTTTTCACGCATGAGATAAATATTTAGAGGTGTGCGTAAGTATCTACTACACATCTTATTATGCGCATCATTACTAACTTAATAATTATTTGTTATCAGTAAAAATGACATCGGTGTTAGTTAACATCTAGATAGTACAACTTAATCATGTTGTTGTGTAACGACGTGCCTTTGAGTAGTATTTTGTTATATAACTATCACTGCAATTCATCTGAAATGAGATGGAAAGATTATTTTATGAGAGATTAGAGAAGTTCTCATCTCATACATATGTAAGTCGATGAGTACTTCTTTTTTGTTGCTGAAATCAAGTGTAAGATAGTGTTGTTGTTGTTGTTTGTAACGACAAAAAAAACTCTCCAAAGGTTACGAGTAGTGTTTTCGATAATGAAAGTCCTTTGCCGGTTATGAATCAAGTAGCAATTCGATTAGATCAGTGTAACCTTCTGGGTGATGTCACTAATACTTTAATAAGTAAAGAGAAGAGGGGTAGTGAGAGATGATATCTGTAAATCAACAATTGAATTGTACATAATTGCCATTGGGCATTTTTGTCGCCTCTTATAACCGGTATGCGCTCTAAACCACCAGGGTCACGGTAAGCAAATCGTTCATATTACTCGCAGAATCCTCGTCTTTAGTAAGTGTAGCTCCAGGGAATAGTTTTTAAAAAATGTGTACAGATATAAACTTCTCATAATGAAAAACTCATTAATACTTTTCATATACATAAATATCTTACAAAGCTGCTTTTGAAAGGTGTGATCTTTCTTTACTAATTAGCGACATTCGCACTTGACATTTAAATGCAAAATACGCAGACAAATATGCTTCACGTTAGTTTCAACAAATCTCCATTTGAATTGCTAATTATTTCACACTCTGAAGTAGAGCTAAATGAAATGAGCGGTGTTAAAGGCTTTTGTGCAATTTACAGTTAACCATTGTTATGCCCACGTAGCAGCCAAAAGCAACCTCCTTCTGTCCAATGACCTAGCTTAACTCAATTAAAATTAAAAAAAAAAAAAAAATGAGTTTATATAGAAAACTAAAAGTAGAATAGAATAGAATATTTAAAATGTTTTTACGTAACAATAAGAATGAGTAAAACTAAGAAGTTCATTGCGCCGCATTTACTTACACATTTGTGATTGTTTTTGTTGTTGTTGAAAAGAAGAATGCCTTCCGAGGTAATTAATTTACCTTGCCATCAGCACAACGCAATGGCAGTAATTCTTTCAAAGATATGCCAACGCCTTGCAACATTCCCTACTCGAGCGGTAATTCTATTTTTACCATTCACATAGAGATGATGATCAGTAAAGCAGCAGAAACAGCAGCAGCAGCAGCAGCAGCGTTGGCGTTCATGCCATTGTCCGTGGCATTGAATGGGAGTAGTCGACGCATGCGCATGCGCACAAAGCTTGCTCCCGATTACTATTTAAGCGAAATGGGCACGCGTATGTATGTATGTAAGTATATAATTAATTATATAAAATACATGTGTTCAAATGCAACTAAGTTAGTTAGTGAACATTAAATAAAATTGCATAGGCACACATACATTTACAGTTTGGAAAGGTGTCGTAGAACACTTCTAGCTACTTTTTTCAAAGCTCGATTTCACAGAAAATAGTTTTATCTTCGGCGGCTATCATTAAATATTCGAATTCAAAAGGTTTTAGTTTGTTATTTTATTCATACGATTTTCTGTCAAGGTGCTACGATTTAGAGTGCATTTGTGGACTTGCCACTTAACTGATTTTTGTATTATTGAAATGAGATATGGCAATACGGGTATCAAACGGAACTGTTAAATAATGATTACTAATCGTAATGATTACCGATTTGATGAATGATTTTTCTGAAAATCCATTTAATGATTGATAGCCATTACTTTAAATTTTTAATGATTATTTTCACCATTTTCAGAAATAATCAAAAGTAATAAAAAAGTTTTTTTTGAATGTTTGTGCCGTTTTTTTTTAATTTTGTTTTTTTTTTTGTTTTTTTTTTTTTATTGTTATTTAATTTTTTTTTTTTGTTTTTTTAGTAATTGAAAGAAATCATAATTTTTTTTTTTTGCTATTTAAATTTTTTTTTTTTGATTATTTTTGATTTTTTAAATAATATAATAAATATTATTTTTTTTTTCTTTTTGATCATTTAAATTTTTTTTTTTTAATTTGTTTAAGAATCGTGAAAAGTCATAATTTTTCTGTGATTATTTAAAATTTATTGTTTTCTTTCTTTTTTGATTACTATTTTTTTTTTAATTATCGTAAAAAGACATGATTTTTTTTTTTTTGATTATTTTAAAATTAATTTTTTTATTTTTCCTTTGTTTATTTTTGATAATTTTTTTTTAGTAGCCGTAAAAAGTCATGATTTTTTTTGATGATTTAATTTTTTTTTTAATAAAACAAAAAATCATGATTTTTTATTTTTCTGTTATTTTTTTTATTTTTTGAATAATCAGGATCTTTTTTTTGATTGTTTTATTTTTTTTTTACATTTTTTTTATCGAATCATGATTTTTTTTAACCACGAATAACTCATAGTTACCGTCTAAGCAGTTGATTACTAATTACTAATCTAATTTAACAAGTCTGGTTGTCTCGCTAGCTGTGTTGCTCTGAAAGAAAAATCGAATGCTTCGGTACTATTTTTAAAACTCACTTTGAGTTTTGTTTTATTAAATTGACCTCGCCTTATAGATGGTTATCAAATAAGCTCGAATATAGAAGAAATCAGAACAAAAATAAAATTTTACAAGTCTCCGTGAAAAAGTGCATTTATGCAAATTTGGCAAAAGATTTACAAAATTCACTGTACAATTCCGCTTGAAAAATTGCTCTTAGTGTTAGCGGTAAAAATGTTTATATGTTTTTGGTTTTTAAAAAATAGCTTTTTTTTATAATTTTTTTGCAATTTTTTTCCGCTTGTTTTCTATTTTTTCATTTTTTTTATTACTTTTTATTTTTTTTTCTTCTTTCCCTTGTCCGTGGCGTGTCAAAAGCAAATCGTCTTACACCACATTAGCAGTTGCATGCAATGCTCTGTTGATCGTTAGCGGCAAACACCAACAATGCAACAAAGTTGCCATGCAAATTTAATTTTTTTTTTGGTTTTTTATATTTTCCAGCACAAATGAGCCAGCAGCAAATTGCATGCCCTTCATACAATTTACTTGTTGGTATGTGATTTTATGCTTCCACACTATTTGCATTCTTCTACTTCTACCGCTCATTTCAGCATTCCACCAAATTGTTGCAAATATTTGTGGTCGCACTGTTGTCCAACCTACAAATGCGCACTTATTATTTGATTTGAGCAAGATCTCGTGCGCTTTTTGTGTGTGCGCAACACCTCATTCTAGCGGCAGATAATTTTTTTTTTTTTTGTGAAATTTCTTGCTTTGTGTTGCAGTTATTTATTCACATAGTTTATTTTGTTTATCAATTTACTTTTTATTTTTACAATTTTTCAGTTTCGTTCATCTGCTGTTTGAATGCAAATTCTTGGCGCACTTCCTTAATGTGCGCCACACCAGATGGCAGATTAGGCGCTTTAAATTGTATTTGGCAACGCAAGCTTTTGTTGGACGCTTTGTTGATTTTGTTTTTGATTTGGTCGTGCTTCGTTTTGCCCTTAACGGCTGTTGAATTGAATTTGGTTTTTTTTCGCTTTGCAGTGGCAAATTTGCATTATTCGTTTGCTGTAAATACTTTTGCTGTGGATGCCACTTTGGTGGTTTTGCGTTGTTTGTAGCAATTGCAAATCGGTTTTATCGGATATGCTTTTTGAACTCTGTTTGTTGTTTTTTGCTGGTCATTTTTTTTCGTTGTCTGTTATTTGTTGTTTTCTGTTTGTTGTTTGGTTGTTTGTTGTTTGTTGTTTGTTGTTTGTTGTTTGTTGTTTGTTGTTTGTTGTTTGGTTGTTTGTTGTTTGTTGTTCGTCTTTTGTTGTTTGTTGTTTGGTGTTTATTGTTTGTTGTTTGTTGTTTGTTGTTTGTTGTTTGTTGTTTGTTGTTTGTTGTTTGTTGTTTGTTGTTTGTTGTTTGTTGTTTGTTGTTTGTTGTTTGTTGTTTGTTGTTTGGTTGTTTGTTGTTTGGTTGTTTGTTGTTTGTTGTTTGTTGTTTGTTGTTTGCTGTTTGTTGTTTGTTGTTTGTTGTTTGCTGTTTGTTGTTTGTTGTTTGTTGTTTGTTGTTTGTTGTTTGTTGTTTGTTTTTTTGTTGTTAGTTGTTTGTTGTTTGATGTTTGTGTTTGTTGTTTGTTGTTTGATGTTTGTTGTTTGTTGTTTGCTGTTTGATGTTTGTTGTTTGATGTTTGTTGTTTGATGTTTGTTTTTTGTTGTTAGTTGTTTGTTGTTTGATGTTTGTGTTTGTTATTTGTTGTTTGTTGTTTGATGTTTGCTGTTTGATGTTTGATGTTTGATGTTTGCTGTTTGTTGTTTGTTGTTTGTTGTTTGATGTTTGTTGTTTGCTGTTTGCTGTTTGATGTTGGATGTTTGCTGTTTGCTGTTTGAAGTTCGCTCTTTGTCGTTTGTTGGTTGTTGTTTGTCGTTTGTTGTTCGTTGTTTGCCATTTGCTGTTTCTTGTATTTGGTTTGTTGTTTGCTGTTTGTCGTTTATTCTTTTTAGTGATTGTATTTTATTTCTTGTTTGTGGTGGCTCCTTTGTGTTTTCTTATCTTTTATTTCTAGCATGTTCACAGCCGTTTTTCTGTTTGTTGTTTAAAGTTCGTTTCTTGCCGTTGGTTGTTCGTTGAACCTTTCTTTGCTTGTTTGTTTCTCGTGGTTCACTGGTTGATTAAATTTTTTTTTAGTACTTGGTTGTTTTGTTATGCTTTACTTTTTAATTTTTTGGCTTTTTTTTAATTAAAAGTCTAAACAACAATAATCCAAAAAAAAAATTATCAACAGAAAAAAACGCTTTCATTCCTAAAATACATATATTTTTCAAACTTGTATTCCTTTGCAGTTAATCAGTGCTTTCATTGCCTTCGTCTACTGCCTGACCAATCCCAACATTTATTTACAATGCAATTGCCTGACTCGCGGCCTGTTAGCCAATAGTTTGACTTTTGTGCTTTTGTTGCAGGAACAATGCTGGAATTTCGTATGATACAATCTTTAATTTATCCTGAAGCATAAAATTCTTTTTATTTTCAGAAGTTAATTGTTTTTTCGGCTTTACCACAAACAAATAATAAATATCTAAACAAACATAAATGTGTAGTTAAATTCAACATTTCTAACCACAGCTTGTACATATTTGGTCAGTGAAAAACGAAAATAAAAAGCGCCAGATTTTATGGGCGGAAGGAAAAATTCGAATTTATAGACAAAAAAATGGAAAAGTTGCAAGCAACGGTAAATTAACACCTTCTCAGTAGAATGGATAGCAAAGTTTACATTTTAATTAGATGCTTGCTGTTACTATATGTATATACATATACATGCACATATGTATAAATCTTTATATGGAAGTGTATACTATGCGCAATGTGAAAGTAATGTGAGAACCAGAAGAGTCACATTTGCCGAAAACATATAAATCAACAACTTTAGAGGCATGAGAAATATTTTATTTTTTTGCTGTTGTTGACACTTATTTGATTGTTAACTCTCCGATATAATTTATTAAAGGTTTTATTAAAGGTTGATTGTTAACTTTCCGATATAATTTATTAAAAGTTTTTTATGGCGTTGTAATTAATAATTTTTACTGTTTA
Source organism: Sphenella marginata (assembly GCA_951509765.1). Classification (NCBI taxonomy): domain Eukaryota; kingdom Metazoa; phylum Arthropoda; class Insecta; order Diptera; family Tephritidae; genus Sphenella; species Sphenella marginata. The sequence goes on from OX608079.1 coordinate 109,992,530, forward strand.
CATATGTATGTATGTATACCCGGCTGTGAAAACAAGATAAAAACTACTACAAACTGCCGTCACTTGCAATACAACTGCTTAGATCTGAAGAGCAATCCAATATTCTAGAGTGCATTTTATACGTTCTTATGGTCAATGAATTATTCTGAAACCAACGGTAACAGACAAAAAAAAATTTAAAAAAATAAATGTCATCTTTGTATATATTAAACAGAAGTTTTAAAAAAAACTTTTTTTTTTAAATAATACAATCTTGAAAATATAAATATTAAATAGAACTTTTTAAAAAAAACTATATCAATTAAAAAAAAAAAATATTTATTAAAAACTGAAAATAATAATTCACTAAGAATTATTGTCACTGGTCTTGAGCTCATAAAACTTACAAAACAAAAATTTTTGTTGTAAAAAGAAATGCATAATTAAAAAAAAAAATTTTTAAAGGCTTGGCTTTTCGAGTGTTTTCTAAATTTAAATTCAATTTTTTTTTTAATTTTTCAGTGCAACATCAATTTTTACAGTGTATATTTTCGAAGGCTGTTTTAAATAAAATGGTACAATTAACATTGAAATCGGTTGAGCCGTTCCTTAGTAATCATGACTGAAAAATACCTATTACCGTCATTTTTTAGATATTTCGATACTATGGCACGCCCACAATTTTTCAGAAATATAATTTCCAAAAATGAGGTTATGTTTGCAAATGTCATAAAAATCGGAGGGGATCGGATTCAAAATTATTATAGCTTTTGATATGAAAATCATCATAGGTAGACTCTTGCAAATTTTTGATATCAAAGAAAATGTAAAACAGCGACCAAAGCCAAAACAACGATTTTTAGAATTGTCGTCAATCTGTTTGTATGTTTGAACGCGCATCAGTCGAAAACTGTTTCATTGAATTGAATGAAAGTTTCACAGAAATATTACTAAATATCTTCTTCAATATTTCGAATACTTTTTACAACAACAAAATTATTTTGTTCCCTCATAGCACAGTGGTGGCTATAAAATTAGGCTTACATACTTTTTATGCGTACAGCGAAATTTTGTCTAGCCCAAATATAAAAATTACTGCGCGTTATTAGATGAACAGAATCCGAATACAAAATTCTTTCATTTATATGTACAATCTAAATAGAATATATATATACATCAGTCGAGTATCTTCTTGATATATCTAAAATATCTTAAGCACCAATTAGACGATGTGGCTCACACAGTGCTAATTACACCCACGTCATGCGGATGCTCATTCACTGATAAAACGTATAAGAGCGCTCATATTTCCCTAATTGGTCACTTGTAGATACATATATAAACACTAATAATGTACTTCACAATTACCACAACTCCGTTATTACAACACAAACTCGAGTACACTCAAAGCTGCTTGGGACGTAGCACATAAACACTGCCGAATGAAAATTGCTATACGATAAAAGGACTATACATACAAAAAAAACAAAAACAAAAACAAAAATAAGTAAGAAAGACGTGAAAAAATAACGAACTAAAGAAAACTGTTGAAATGTGTTGGCACAAAAACAAAAACCGTATACAACTTAATGTGAAGTACGGTTAGAGTCTGAGAAGTCTCTATGAGCTGTTGAGTAATTTTCGCACCATTTCACCTCAATTTGAACTCGAGCGGCACAGGTGCTGGCCACCAATTGACCGCACGCCAACGTGATTATGTACACAGCCAGACATGCATATAAAGATGTTGTGTAGAATGGCATTTTGGTGAAAAAGGTAGTAAGTACAAAATTGTTTTTCTAATATTTCGAAAACTTTGCAAAAACTAAATTTGGTTGTTTTGAGTTTATTTCTACTTATTCTTTCTAAATTTATATCACAATTTCAAACTTTTCAAATTCAAATTATGTTTTTCTTAATTTTTTTTAAACATGAACTTATGAGACTTTTAAAAAATATTATTTTGAAATTCAACTAACCAATTGCAGTAGACATTAGTACGTTAGTTGGGCGCAATTGGGCAGTAGTGAAACGGTAAGCAAGAAACATTTTTCTAGTTGCTGATTGCAACCGCGCAATCTCAGCTTGTGTAACTGTTGCTAAAACACTAACAACATGTATTGTATTTGTATTTGTGATTTAGAAATGAATGAGGAAATGATTTCAGTGTTCACGATGTTACTTTTTCGTTAGCGGAAATCAAAAGGACTTCAGAAGGGACTTCCCCGGGGTCCGACCATAAAACCAGAAAACAAAAATTTTTTCAGAAATCTTTTTTCAGAAAGTCAAAATTCAGAAGTAAAAATTCAGAAATGCTCCTTCATGAGTTTATAGGATTAAAATTTCATATACGCATACAATTTTTGACGTTCTTCTTCTTTGGGTTCTGTTGCAATTTTTCAAAACTTAACAATTTAATCGATTTCACTAAACCGTTGTAACAAATACACTTCCAAGACACTGTGCAATTTAGCAGTAGTTAGACCGAATGGAATTTCGCTACCAAACAGAATTGAACTTGCTGTCTCTTATTTTACTTTTTGTTGTTGTTATTGTATGTGTTTTATTGCTTTTGGTGAAACCCTTTAGATAACTGTACCCGCTATGTATACGAGTGTGTAAATGCCCTGTAGGGAGCTCGAGAACTGGTTAGACAGTGAGTTCGTTAGAAACTAGTTTCTTACTAGTTCAAAATCGGCAGTAAGAATTTTGTAGTAAAACTTTAATTCTTCTTATCTGAATGTTCATTTACTAATTGTTTTATTTAACACCACAACGTCCGGCCAGGGTGGAGACAGGGTGACCTTGCAAAACATGCAAAATTGTTTCATGCACCAACTAACTTAATTTCTTTTCATAATGGTACCCACTTCCATTTCATTTTAGCTAAAATATTTGTTTAATATTACAATGATTGGGCAATATTTTAAATGTATTTTTTAATTTTATAACTCTGCTTAACTACAAATTTTTTCCTACAGGGTATGTTCAATTTAAATTATACGTAGTACATGAATATAACTGTAAAGATACGGATTAATACGTTATGAATGTGGGCAACGTCAGACAGAAGATGAAGAAATGCAAATTGAAAATCACAAGCAACAACAAACAAACAAACAAACGCACAAATAGTGCTATTATCTATATATCTGTATGTATGTATGTACAAACTAGATGAACGAAGTGTAGCATAGAAATGCGATAAGGAAGTGCAGCGCATAGGTGAGGAAAGCAAGTTAATTTAAAAACCACGGGAAAAAGGAGAAAAAACTAATTTCAAAAATTCAAACTTAAAAAAAATATTACGCTCCCTCAGAAAAAAGGCATAAAAATAAATAAATTGAATTGCGAAAACAAGAAAAAAGAGCTGAGTACGACTACCTGCATTTCAACTGATTCAAACATTGAACCATGAAAATATTGTTGCACTGCAAATCTGCAAACTCAGTTAGTAGATGGATTTTGAACTCAGTTAGTAGATTTAGTCATGGGATAGATTTGGCACCGTTGAGTTCAGAAGGTTAAGTTACGATTTGTTTAATTTTAGCAGAAACGGCAGACGTTGTCCAATTATACTAATTACCCTATATATAGCGTTCTCTTCTTCTGCCTTCAGTTGGTTCTTTTGAAAAATTACGAAAATTTCTTGAGCTAAAACTCGTTTATTATTTTCATATCAAAACCAAGATAGTTGTTTCACAGGAATATTTGCAGTCGGTTTTTTTTAAATGGATCAGCTATTTTATTTGATTTGATTTTTTTTATTTTATTTGTTATTTGTTTTTATTTTATTTTATTTTATTTTATTTTATTTTATTTTATTTTATTTTATTTTATTTTATTTTATTTTATTTTATTTTATTTTATTTTATTTTATTTTATTTTATTTTATTTTATTTTATTTTATTTTATTTTATTTTATTTTATTTTATTTTATTTTATTTTATTCTATTTTATTTTATTTTATTTTATTTTATTTTATTTTATTTTATTTTATTTTATTTTATTTTATTTTATTTTATTTTATTTTATTTTATTCTATTTTATTTTATTTTATTTTATTTTATTTTATTTTATTTTATTTTATTTTATTTTATTTTATTTTATTTTATTTTATTTTATTTTATTTTATTTTATTTTATTTTATTTTATTTTATTTTATTTTAATTTATTTTATTTTATTTTATTTTATTTTATTTTATTTTATTTTATTTTATTTTATTTTATTTTATTTTATTTTATTTTATTTTATTTTATTTTATTTTATTTTATTTTATTTTATTTTATTTTATTTTATTTTATTTTATTTTATTTTATTTTATTTTATTTTATTTTATTTTATTTTATTTTATTTTATTTTATTTATTTTATTTTATTTTATTTTATTTTATTTTATTTTATTGTATTTTATTTTATTTTATTTTATTTTATTTTATTTTTCTCTAAATATCAATTTTTCCACAAAATCGATAATAATTATTAACTAATTTGTATATATGTAAATACCAACTACAAAATTATTTAATTTTTTTTTTTTAGATGAAAATAGTAATCTAATGCATCATAACATTTTCAACTAATCCTGTAAGCAACGGTGGTTAGCGATGCTCATTACACAAATAAGGAAGCTTTGTAACTAAAAATTCATTCAATACAGCAACATGTGTTTGCAAACTAACATAATTTGTGTTAACAAGTAAAACAGCTGTAAACAAGAAACAAGAACAGTAAAAGCAACAACAAAGCTCCTAGCAACAACAGGTGACAACAAAACGGGACGTAAAACAATCATAATTTTCGTTTAACGATTTTGACTAGTTTTGTTTGCAGTTATGGCTAACTGGTAGCAAGTCAATGGCAGTGGCGTCCGACCAGAGAGCAACAATAACAAAGAAACTAATAATAACAGTAACGGTATGTTACGGAAGCAATACCACCCATACCAGTGAACATCAAAATTGTTATTGTTGTAAAGGTTTCATATTTTTATGTGATTTGCATGAATACGTACATATGTATGTATTTGCATGTTATACACCCCATAGCATAAATATAAACGCACTCGTATTAGAATAAAGTAATGGCTTCCCAAATACAAGTCGATCAGGTAGAAAGTAGATATTTTCTCTGATTTCGCTAGGTATTCACACCATTTCATGTCTGTCATAGTTAGTTGGAAATATATTTTAGGTCTAAGACGGAATTTTCATTTTAAAATTACGAACACGTAAATTTTAACACTTTAAAGTCACGGTATGTGTCTATGGTTAGGTTTGTAAGAATGCTTACTCGAAACTTCAGTTTGGCCTTTTCCGCTTATTGCTACAGCTATGCTATGGTTTGTGAAGAAAATATTTGGCACAGAGTGACCTTGTGAAACAAAAATTATTTCTTTATATTACCAACTAACTTTATTTTTTTTCTTTTCCAGGAGACTCTCTTACACCTCATTTTAGTTAAACTCTTCGTTAACTTCAAACGTAACACCCGACTACGACTATGGGCCATGATATTTTAATTTGGATTGCACTTAAAGTTTAGAGCACAGCTTTATACTCTTCTATGGACTCTTAGACTAATGTGAGAAAAATATTAAAATTAAAATTATATTAAATGTAAGCTCTAAGTGTGCTATAATTATGAAAAGCACTATCTACCATGTTTTTTATACCACAGCACACCTCTACAAATTAAAGAAAAGAACAAACACAAACTTACAGTCATTCCACACCTCCACAGTGTACACAGCTCTTCTTCTTAACCTTTCGCTTTACTCCCAACTTCGTTGCTTGCTTCTGTAGATTTCGCATCATTTTGCGTTTTCTTCACTTTTTTTATTGGCAAATTCTTCAGTCGCTCCAAGTTTCGGGAAGTACCTCACAGAAGCTTCCAGTGCCTGAAGCGCTACTAAATTGTAAGCAACTCATTTCAGTTAACATGATATTTAGCAGTAAAATAGTCAGAAATTTCATATTAACATAGACAAACAAGGACAGGAAATGGAAAGTTGGAGGCTCCAAAGATACATATGTACATAGGTACATATGAAATTAGGCACATAATACGTTATTTGTTAGCTTCAAATTGCGGAAACCATTTCGAATTTAAAAAATGTTACACAGAAAGTGGTTACAGTTATGTTTATGTTTATGGCTAAGGCTATGGTTATTGGTATGGTTATGGTTACGGTTACGGTTATGTTTATTGTTATGGTTATGGTTATTGTTATACATAGTTATGATTATTTTTATGGGTCTGGTTGTGACTTATTTATGGTTATGGTTATGGTTGCGGTTATTGTTATTGTTATGGTTATTGTTATGGTTATTGTTATGGTTATTGTTATAGTTATGGGTATGGTTATGGTTATGGTTATGGTTGTGGTTATTGTTACGGCTATGGTTACGGTTATGTTAGTTATAGGTATTGTTATAATTATGATTATTTTTATGATTATGGTTATGATGTATTTATGGTTATGGTTATGGTTGTGGTTATGGTTATGGTTAAGATTATTATTATGCTTATGGTACTACATGAGTTGACGAAGTATGCTCTCTACAATGCAAAACAAGATTAGTGCTTACAGAGCTAGTTGTACACTCTGAGTTTTCACAGTCCACTTATCAGGTTCGATCAAATAAACTATTTCGATTTATAATTAATTATATTTCATCACGTCATAATTATATTTTCCCATCATTAATTTATCATGAGCTATCACGCAGTATTTGTACTTCAAAATATCGTCCCATTTCTCATTCTTCAACTCATTACGTAACATTAGCGTCCTTGGTAGTTCTTCATGTTCAATGGTGCCGATGTGGCTACTTACAAAAACAATATTAATTTCATTTCAGTTGACCTTGAGGCCTTATTGTTCAAATAATCAATATATTTTATCTTTGAATCAAGCCGCCCATGTGCCACACACATATCTCCAGGCACGCACATCATTACTCCAATGGCACAGTATTTTGAATTTTTATGTAATTAGTTTTCGATTTCTGTAAATTATTTGTACAACAGGAAGACTCTCATGAATGTATTAGCTGTTCAAGTATGCTTCACAGAATTAAGCCGGATGAGCAATGCGCAATATCAAACCCATTTAAGAGAAACTGCGCCTGTCAGAGTTGAATGCCCTACAAATTATTCCCTTCTTGTTATTGGTATGATAATCATTAATCATCGGACAATTATAGATTTCAACCCAATGGTAAGAGATTAGCCCTCATTATGCCGATTAGATGGCTACTTGATTTTGAACAAATAGTAGTTTAAGAGTTTGCTCGGTGTTAGCAATTAAAAAAAAAATCAAAAAAAAAATGTATTTGAATTAATTTCATTTTATTTTATTTTATTTCAATTTATTTTATTTTATTTTATTTTATTCCATTTTATTTTATTTTATTTTATTTTATTTTATTTTATTTTATTTTATTTTATTTTATTTTATTTTATTTTATTTTATTTTATTTTATTTTATTTTATTTTATTTTATTTTATTTTATTTTATTTTATTTTATTTTATTTTATTTTATTTTATTTTATTTTATTTTATTTTATTTTATTTTATTATATTTTATTTTATTCTATTTTATTTTATTTTGTTTCAAATTATTTTATTTTATGTGCTCTGGGAGCTTCGGATCTCTGAATCGCACAACTTTCTTCCCTTTCAAATTACATATTACATTTTATTTCCTTAGCAAATTCGATGCATTTTTAGTCGCTCAAGATAAGCAAAAGCATCACACAAAAGTTATTCTTATTGCATTAGAATGTTCATGTTACGCAGATTGCGATTTTTATACAAATCTGAATTTGTAAATTTTGTAAGTATGTATATAAAATTTTTTGGAAATACAATACATAGAAAAAGGAAAAATTATGAACAATTTATTTACTTATACTCAATAAATCAAATCGGAAAAATGTTCGAATACTTGCAAAGTTAGTTTAGGTAAGTTCTTTTGCTTAGTTTTTCTCAAGTATGCGGAAATCCAAATCAATCCTCTTTTTTCATATGGAAGCAACATTACCCACGCCCCTTTTTGTAATCACAACTACATTTTTTGTACTAAAAACCACCTAGACATTTGAGTGAGAATGTCGGGCGGCATTGATAAACATAAAACAACGTTCTAATTTAGTTCTATCCTTCAACATGCACATACTTCTAATCAAAACCGGCTGTCAGTCAACAACGACAAAAAGCGTGAACAGACTTGTAATGGCAAGTTACTCGCTAAATTAACAAAAGTTGTGAAGCTAAAATGAAAGACTTAAGCAACGAACTCAATGCTACAAATGCTGATAAGCATCAATGCTAACGTCCACCTACATGCAAACCAACAACACAACCACATACTCACACACACACAATCAGATTAGAACACTAGTTAACTATAAAACAACACTTAACAAATCTTGTGTGCTTCGATATATACTTGTGTGAGTATTATAGTACAACGCTCTATAATATATTTACATGTAGATAACACAAAAATTGCTTACTTGCAATGTATGTATGTAACTCGTCAAAAGAGCAGGTTATCTAAGAACTGTGCGCTTACACAATTGAGCATTAGCCACCAACTGACATGCCACCTTCTTCCTACCACGCGTTTCATTTTTCAACCCGGCGCAAATTTTTTTTGTTTTTTCCTTTTTTTGTTTTTGTTTTGTTTTTTGTTCATTCCAAGTTCTTTCACCGCCTTCAACTTGTTAACGCGATTTATGGTTTCACGTAATGTGAAACCTATCTCATATTATGTATACTCAACAACTGACACTTTAATCAAGCTCACATCAAATAAAGCGTGTGACAAGCCATCTCCACCCACCCGTCTCGTTTTGTGTAGCAATAACTGTAGAAGGTAAACACCTCTTTGAGTGCCCGAACCTTTCTAAATACAATATTATCAACATTGTGACAGCACCGGCAGCTGCAATTGGAAGGAGCTACATAGTTGCAAATACGTAGATTGGTGGTGGCGGCGGCGGCAAATAGCAAACGCTATAATTTTTGTGTGTTGAACACGTTTGTAGCAACCGAAAATAGCGTAAAATTAAGTTACATTCTAAGAGCAACAACAATAATTGCAGTCACAAATGCTTAGCATAGTAGCGAAATCTGCAAGGCAAACTCGTCACTCTTTGACTGACATCGTGGTATGCGCTTTGGTACTTTTACACTGTTGAAAGTTATGTTGTGATTTTTGTTCGAGAATAAATCGATTAGGTAGAGTTTTTTTTGCATTTTTTCAATGAGTAACATGTTTAATATGAAACATTTTAAGTCTTAAAAATGTATGTTCGACTGTACCAGAAAACCAATTTTGGAAAATTATATCGATTTACTTTTCAGAATTTTGAACTAAAAAAAAAATATTTTAAAAATTTCCGTTTTTTTAATAAGAGTGTTATGGAAGAACCAACAAATGACATTTTTTTTAATTTTAAGTTCACTTTAAAAATTAAAAATAAACTTGTTGCAAGCAGAAAAAAATTCGTCCAGCATCGAAATGACGTATTAAAAATACGCGAGATTAGCTCTTAGCGGTCTCTCATTGTTCCCTTAAAATTGTTAAACTTTGAAGGCAAAAAAATTGAAATAAAATTCCCCACAAAAAACTTTGGAAAAAAAATTATCAGGTGGCCTTTATTGAAATTGTTTAATGTTTTTCCCAATCAACCCAAATTCGCACGACAACATTATTTTTCCCTGTGTAATAAATAAAATTGGCACTTAAAATTAAAATAACTTAGTACAAAAACAATATCAGATGACGACAACCCACATACTTTTATAGAACAGTGAAACAACAACAACAATATGCAAAATTACAGTTGACAAGAGGTAAAAAGCAAAAAAGCCTACTGCTACAACAAAGAAGAACCGCTGCTTATGCAAATTCTGCATCATTCGGTTCGTTGCATAGCAAGAACAAGCACAACAGGACGTATGCAACAACACAAATTGGAACAACAACAACAGCAACAATAATGATTACTTCAACAATGGCAACTAATTCGTCTTGTTTGTTGGCAGAAGATTACGATTTCTGTCTCGGTCACGAATTCCCACGCAGTCAACGTCATGGCAACAACAACAAGCCGGCAAATGAGTAGCTAGAAAATTGAAACAACACCGAACTGCTACTTTCAGAAGCAGCAAACAGCACTAACAACAACAACAAGAAGAACAACAGCAGCAAGGCAACTGTCAACGTGCTTGCGCTCGACTCAATTTTTGTTGTTGCCTTTGATGTGCTGTTGACATGCAAAACGAAAATTACAGCAACAACAACAACAATAGTAATAATATGATCACAACCGCATGCCAAGTTTTAATGCAACGTCAGTCTGGCGACATTGATGAAACTATCGACCAAAGTATTCAACGTCAAAATGTTGGCTCTTGCCACCGATCAAAGTCGGCAATGATTGTACGCCGCTTGGCTCAATGAGGACGGAACGTATTCAACGATGCGACATTGTGACGATACTGTTTGGCACGCTAATGTAGACGACAGCAGATCAGTTGAGTAGGTCATAGCTGACTAGTGGACAGAAGGTATTTCAATGTTGGCGACAACAGAAACAAAACGACAACCAAGGTTGAAATGTAGATGTAGGTTTTTCGTTCATAAAATTAAAAGCTTTGCTACTACAGTCGGCAAATATCTGTTGAAAATAAGTGGTGATAAGAATACAGTCCTTTGCAGCTGGCGCTGGAAAGCTTTTGGGGGCAGTGGGATGATGTCACAGGTAAAATTGTAGCGACGACAGTCGTAAGGGACGACTAAGATCCAAGAGCTCTGAGGTATGTACTTAGTAGTTGTGAGCAGAAAAATATGAATATGAATATGAATATGAATATGAATATGAATATGAATATGAATATGAATATGAATATGAATATGAATATGAATATGAATATGAATATGAATATGAATATGAATATGAATATGAATATGAATATGAATATGAATATGAATATGAATATGAATATGAATATGAATATGAATATGAATATGAATATGAATATGAATATGAATATGAAAATCAATATCAATATCAATATCGATATCAGTATCAATATCAATATGAATTTTTTTTTTTTTTTTTCAATATGAATAAATTTTTTTTTTTTTGTAAAATACACTGGTTTGCCAACTGCTTCAGCAGTAAAACCCGCCCCGACGACAGAAAAAGTAGCCCCAAGTATGGAAGAAAACAAGCAGCAATGCAGTCATGCATTCAACAAATTCCGTTCATTTTTTGTATTCGGCCGACCGGTCAAGCGACCAAACAAACGACCCACAAACAATGCGCTTCTGACATTCTACTTTTGATTTGCAAGCGATTTATTAAGTCACTCTACCGGAACATTGATTGTGGCGCAAGAGCACTTACGCATATGCACTTGTAAGTCAGTTTTGTCTACGGACAAGTACAACCACCAACAACAACAAAATTATATGTAGATGAGCGAATGTTGTACCTGGCTAGTGAACTTCAACGGGGTTCAGATTGTACGTGTGCCCCTTCTAGACCATACATGGATGCACATGATGCGCTACAACAACTAAAACTGCCACATCTACTGTTATACGAACCGCCATATTTCAATGACTGAGTTAAAGACGCCTACAAAACATTCACGGCGCTACTGTCCATTGGCGTCCAAGCAACTTTAGACAAGCGTGCAACCATTTGCCCGCTATCGAGAATGCATTGAGGAATTTCTGCATATGCATATGAGTACATGTATGTATGTATGGAGTTGTTGCGCATGCGCATTTATCTTGGCTTTATTTCATTTTTGTCAGTTGCGTCTTTGCTCTATGACTTTCCGCCTTCTTAATGGAGTCAAAATTGCGCATGACTTATGTAGGCCAGTAGTGGCAATCGTGTGTAATCGTAAATCGAGTCCTCGTACACTGGAGGCGCGCTCATGCTTATAACACACACATGCTCACATGGCCAAGCTACATACATATATAAAGAACGTCTGCTGTTGAACCATAAATGCCGGCTTGTTCTGTATATTTCTTGTTTATTTTATTTCGTGTCCGTTGCATTTGAATTTTGATTTACTTCATATTATTATTGTTGTTGTGCTTATGTGGCAGAACATCAATACTTTCCACAATGGTTGCGCCCACATTGCCAAGCGTTCAAACATACGTTAAAATAATGCCTACGCGGCTCTACCAAACTGCTCGTAAATATGCATAAAATCACGTGAACAGGTGAAAGGAAGCGCCAGATGCTCCCAGTTTGGTTCACTCAGTTTGACAATTCAATTTAGAACAAAGCATGCATTTTGATATATTGCAATACATTTTTGATGTACAGTCACTCACATAAATAAGTATACACCCCTTTTTGGCAGCTCTCACAATTTCTGACTTCAACAAATTTATTTTAACTAATTTCTTTTAAAACAGTTTCTCATGATCTAACATATAAATTTTAAATTTCATTTTAAAAATAAAAAAATAAAAATAAATAAATTTTTATGGAAATTTTCAAACTTTTTCTCAGAATTTTTTCATGAGTCCGTAAGAAATTTGGCTGATTGTTGGCAAATTTTTCCCGAAGAGCTTCATTGTCTTTTTTCATATGAAAAATGAATGTAAAAATGTCATTTTCAGAACCTGTTGTATGAGAAATGACTTCTGACAGTACGATTTTCGCCTAAATTCGTTTAATTTTTCATTATGGATACAAGAGGAAAAATGACCGTAACTTTTTTCAAAACAGAGATTTGGCTATGTTATCTCGGAATTATTTGAAGGATTCACTGGTGATTTTAAATAGCTCATAGGTTTCCAAGTATAGTGGATTCCCTTCATTTTATTTGATCTCAAAATGAGAAAACGGAATTTTTATCACACTTTTTTCATTTCTGCACGTCCGTAAGTTTTGGACTAACTCTAACTACAACATACATACATACATGGGTTTAAGCACTAAATTTTGATCAAATCCCAAAATATTGTATTCTCTTTTAACGCCGCCTTAGTCATTCAAAATTTCTTCCAAACGAAATAGAAAAAACCGTGAAAATTAAAATTTTTTATGCGCCGGTAGAGACCTCTAAAATTTATTTTTTTGAGTCCATCTTGAGTCAAGCCTAATATTTTTCACTAAATTAACAGAAACTCAATGTATTTCAAAAATCCCAGACATTTTTTTTTTTTGAAACACGCTAATGTATATGGAGGAAATTCCTAAAGTCCCGAGGTATCGCATATAACAAAAGCCCTTTCTTCTGTGACCCACATTTTTCATTCAACAATATTCGAAGTTCATTTGCAAAATATCAAAGTTTTTATTACAGATACAACCTTTCGTAAGCGAGTTGCAAAAAACAAGCGTTCAATGGGGGCTACGTATGTATATTCGGTTGTGAAAAAAATTTGTTTGTGAAGCATTTTTAGTAGGACGGGTCTCTTAGTTTTAAAAAAGTTAGGTTGCTAAGCGCTTAAGACAATCAAATTTACCAGAAACATGATTTAAACATACATTTTCTGTTTGATTCAATATGACCTACTTATTGTTCTAAATATATGTGTATGAGTATTGCGCAGCTTTTTTTAGCAACTCGCTGTCAAAAGATTACAGTAATAATATTGAGCGGTAAAAATTAAAAAATGCATAAAAAAAAAAACAAAGAACAATAATGTCCATGGTACATACGGTTTCAAAAGACAACACCGTCCAATTAATGTTAAAGTTGGTAGCAAAATTTATATACCCGGATGTTGAATAAATAATCTTAAGTATTAAGAAGCTGGAGCCATAACTAAAATTCACCCCAGGCATGTCTGCGTTTATGGAGAAGACAGCTTTTTGAAGCCAGTATTACAAAGGTAGTTTTTAAAAATTGTGTCAGAAATTTTTTGGACTGAGTTCTGTATCACATTTTAACAAGCCTGTTATAAACTCAAGGATCATGGCAGGACTCCCATCTGAACATATCGATGTAGCCTATTTTTTCTATAGTGAAATTCTTTTTGGTAACTTTTTTTTTTGGATTAATTACAGGACTGCACCACAAAGCTCCTGGAGTCATTTCAAATTTGTTCGACGCTTTTTTAATATTTTTTTCTCATCATCTCTCGATTTTCGAAGACCTTTTTAAAGTTGATTTTGGGACTAGTTCAACAAGGGGGCTTTTTTTCTAGTTTTTGAGCTCAAAAGCCACCAGCAGAACAAATTTATTTATTTATTTTTTATTTTATACCTACATGTGCACTTTTTAATATATGCGGCGCATTTCATCTTAGTTTTTTCATTTCTTTCAAGTTCAGCGCAGTGCAAACTTTCACTCATTTTTGCAAGAGGACTATTTCGTCAGAGCCAATGGGCAGCTGCCTACATTCAACTAAGTACATATGTATTTGTGTGTATGTATTACGCTCAGACAGTCAACATATGGCACAAAACATCAAACTATTGACCAAACTTGAGTGCCTGTCATGGTTATAAAGTTTATGGCATTTGCTGGACGCAAATGTGCAAGCTTAGTTTAATATCTCCTATGTATAAACAAATGCATATAATTTTATTTTATATATTCATGTTTTTTATTTATTTTTATTTTTATTTTTATTTTTTGCTTAAACTATACACACATACATACACATTTAGCAACATGCATTTGAGTAAAAGTATGTATAAAGTAATACAATGTTTGTTGTTGGGCGCAAAAGACATTTTGCTTTGTGGTCGTGTGTCAGACGACAATGTCCAACGCCTAATTGGAATTGTCATTTGCGACCGCCGTACGAATGTCTACGCGCTCTTCAGTATTTCACTAGGCATAATAGCATAAATAGCAGCAGCTGTGACGCAAATAAAATAAAACAACAAAAAAAAAAAGAAATGTTATGGGAATCGCATTTTGCACGCAAATGTGCACTCAGGTGCATTCAAGTGTAGTCAAGTGTGCTTTGTTGTTTTATTTGTTGTTTAACGAGGCTATGATTTTGTTTTCCTTTTTTTCTTCTTCTTCTTGTTTTGCTTTTTGCTAACTCAAATACTAAATGCTTTTACGCATGCGCAGCATACATTCACACGCACGTACATACATACATATATACAAATATTTGATGGACTTTCGCGTGCTAAGATTTATTCATTATGTTTTGACAAATGTTTGGGAAAGCGAAAGATAATATTTTCTTATAAAGCATAAATATCTATGACTTCAGGGCGTCGTGAAGTTAGCATTAAAATGCTAAAATAAAAATAAAAATTAAAATATAAAAACTTTGCTTTACTTTTTATTACGAATATTATTGTTGTAAATTTTAGAGCTGCTTGTCAATAAACCTAATCTCTCACCCATCAAAAGCTATGCTTTATAGTTATTTTTGATTATAGAGTAATCTTACAAGACAATTAAAATAAAAAGAAGTTAAGTCAAGGTAATACAAATAATCGTATAAATAAAAATTATTTTGTGAGTGCCTTCTACATGTAATCAATGTCTAAAAAAAAATTTGAAATTTTGTGAGAGGCAAGTAGAAGTGGTATGTATATGAAGATGTAGCAAAAAAAGTATGAGAAGCAGCAATGAGGTACAGAAGCGTTTATAGAACCAGGAACGGGAAAGCAAGCATTACAAAGTGGAAGCAAAAGTAAAAGAAGAGAAAATAATGGCGTCAGTAATTGTGACAAAGAGATGAGAGAAAAGAGATGATACAATTTTACAAACTTACTTAAGCAATATTTTATTTTAATTATTAAAAATATTTATTTCCTTTTTCAGCGCGTTTTACTTCTCTTCAAGAAAATCATAGAGAGAACGCGAGAGTCATGCATTCTCATTTTAAAATGTATCCAAAATACGTTTTTAATTCCAAAATTCCATTAAAAATTACCTTTTGTGTCCAGTGTTTAGTAAAGCGGAGATTCTCCATAACATTTCTGAACGCCGATTGTTTCAAATTTGTAACTATCTTTCTTTATTTCTTGACAGAGAGTAGGTACTGCAACTTGGCCTCATCCACTGCAAGACCGCCATTTTCGCTTCACTACTCAAGTTAAGAAATAGTTAGAAAATATTTTTAATGAGTGAAAAAATCACTAATTTAACATTTTATTTTATTAAATTAAATTTAAAAAAAAAACTTCTTTTACCTACATAGCATCATCTGTGCTGACTTCGTGGTTAGACCCCTTAAAGTACCAACATAAACAGCTTTTTTCCCACCGTCGCCATCAAGTCTACACGCTTAGATTTCAACTTGACATCGCAACGAGAACAAAAAATAGCTACACAGTAACAAGAATTTAATGTACTTACAACAACTATGACCGCATATCCTCATCAATATCATCGTTGGAGCTGTTGCCTAAAGTCAGCATCCATCAAGCAGCTTCTATTGCTCGTTTTATCGTCAACCATTTTTTATCGAAGTTAATTTCACATGCGCCTCATCAATAAGCCATCCTGCTGTATCATGTCTGTCTTTCTTTTTCAAATAAATTTCTTTTTCTTTTTGTTTTAATATCAAAACTCAGTCAGTCAGTCAGTTGGTATGCGAGCCAAATGTTGTTGCATTATGACATTCCACACAAGGTTAAATCGTTTCATTAGCAAGAACTGTTACTTTGCCGAATATGTTATAATGAGGGATTCTTTATTGGTTTGGGTTTTTTGCTGTGTTAATATGAGAGATGTTGCGAGTATTTGAGCGAGGCACAGAACCTGCTGCCTTTTTTTGGACCAACCCACTCTTCTACCCAAAAAATGTTTACATCTTGTCGGGATCACGCAGAAATTTTATCCCTATCCTAAATGTTACGAGAAAGTTTCGTGAAAAAATTCCGAACTGTCACGAAAATATCACAACAATGCAGAATTGATCACGAAAAAGCTTCACAAAATTTCCGAGAGTAGTCCCGAAACAGTTCCGAAATGATCCGGAACAGTTTATGGATATATCTTAATATCATTTTGGCATTTTTCGGGATTATCTTGAATTTCGATTCCGAGAAATTTTCGTATATTATTAAGAACTTTTCGGAAAATATCAGAACAATGCCGAATTTAACCCGCAGAAGACCCACAAATAATCTTGAAAAATCTGCACAAAATTTTCGAAAACAGTCCCGAAATCGGATCTAAATATCTTTCGGGATGATCTCGAAATTCGATCCCTATAATGTTCCCATGAAATTTTCGTAAAGAATTCTGTGTTTTTCCACAAATATCACAACAATGCCGAATTGATGCCGAAAATTTCAAAAATGGTCCCGAGAAAGTTTTATAAAAGTTCCGAACACAATCGCGAAATGGTTCGGTACAGTTTTGGAATATTTTGACACTTTTCAGGACCACCCAAAAACTTTATCCGTATAGTCGTTACGAGAAAATTTCGTAAAAGTTTTTTTAGAAAACATCCGGAAAAGCCCCAAAAAAAAGTTTCGAAAACAATCAAAAAATAATATCGAATCTTGTCGAAGAAGTATCATAGTAGTTCCCTAAGCAATCTCTAAATAATCTTCAAATGATCTCGAAAAAATCCCTTAATTATACCGAAAATGCAAATAATAAAAGTCTATATATTTCCAAATTTTTTCGAAATATATGGAATTGCTATTCCTACTATCTCTTCATATTTTACTTTAAAATAATGCACCTTAGAAGTGAAAATATTTGAAAAATTAAAAACCAATCACCACTAGAAAAGTTAGCCAAAACATCATTGTGCCCACCTACTACACTTAGCTTTTGTAAAATTATGCGAATTTATGCAAAAAAACTTTGTTGTTGCTTGTTTCGTATATTTGACATTGGCAAGTAAACAAATGCAGGCCCAAAAGTCGAGCGCAAAAAGCTGCCAAAAAGGCTGTTATCTCTTCTAGTAATCTTGTCAGGATTTGTGCCATGATTTTTTGTCAGCACAAAAACAACAACCAATGGCTAGTACTTCGTGGGCATGAAGCCGAAGCAGCGACACTACAAAACAAACACATAAAGTGTAGTCAAAATTAAAAGAAGAAAATGTAGTACGAAAACAAAACCAAAAACAACAAGAAATGCTAGGGCGAAAATCACATAAATAAAATAAAAAATGTTAAAAAGTAGTTGGCAAGCGCAAAAAGTCAAGCATGCTATGGCTCAAAAAAAATGTTTTTTCGTTTTGATTGCATTTTTGCGTGTTGTCGTTGTTTGGTGTTTGCTTTTGCTATTCTTTTATTTTCAAATTTTTTTTTTTTTTTTTTTTTTGATTCTTTTGTAACCAAGCAAACAGTTTTAGCAGTTAAAATAGTTTCGTTGTAAAACATAAATTGTGACAGTTGGCATTGTTGCTGTGCAGCGTTTACCAGCAACAGCAGCCATAACAAGACACCGTACAGACAGCAGCACAACAGTTGCAAAGCAGAGACCAACAACCAACGGCTAGAGCGGCATGAAAAGAACAAACGAACCAACATTTTCAAACAAATAAAGCAAAAATAAACAGCAAAATGCAAGAGTGACGATTTAAATGCGAAAAATGGACTAGAAGAGGGTAACCCAGCTATAAATTGTATGAACCATGGCGAAAGCAGAGATTTTATGGCGCACATTTTGAGAGCTTTTCAGTCAATCAGCCATTTTACAATTTCCGTACTAGGAAACTCTATTGCAGGTACGAATCTTAGGTCTTACAAAAATAGAATCGATTAAAGAAAAAAAAGTAAATACAACACAATTAATAAATTGAAAGGTTCAGAACTTATTAGGGATTATTTGCGTACATTTTCTTGATACTTCTGCTGTCGTTTCGTGATAGATTTCGGCACTAGCCCCGCACTTTTCGAGATTATTTAGAGAGTTTTTTAGTATCCTTGCGTGATTGTATTCTGGATAACTACTCTGCCTTTTCGGTATCGTTTGAAGAATTTTTGCATCTTTTCGGGACGATTTCGGGATCATTTCGGGGGTTACTTTCGGGACCAATTCAGCACTATTAGAAAAGTCTTTCAGCATCATTTTGGTTACCTTTTCTGGATTATTTCGGGATCAATGGAAATCGTTTCTTGGAATTTTTCGGGACCACTCCGGAGTCTTTTCCTGATCATTTTAAAATAGATTTAGGAAATTTATATGGGAACAAGTTTGGGAGAGTTTCGCGCTGGTCTGGAAAAGTGCCAAAAATTTCATTAAAAAATATTCCGAAACGGTCTTGAAAACAATCCCGGAAAAGTAAGAAATTAACTCTCAGCACGATAACTGCGCCGCAAGTGGATTGTTTTAACGTACAGCTTGAAAGCATCGATTCAATAAAACTTTAAGAAGCCGCATCCCAATATTTAAAAAATTATTAGAATTTAAGAATAGAAAAACTTTCTGAACTGGAAAAAAAATTGTTTTGGAAAATTTACAATTTTTGCTCATAATTTAAATGACTAATTATTTGAGGAGCTTGAGGATGTTGCTCGAAAGTTATAAAAATATATAAACTATTTCGAAAGAGAAACAAAAGTATTTATATTTTTTTTTTTATTTTTTTTAGCTTGGGCCTAGTGGCAAAAGTAAACTACTTCTAAAAGCCAAAAAAGTAATTTCAAACATCAGCTCCTCAAAATAATTAGTCATTTAAGGTATGAGCAAAAATTTTAAATTTTGAAAATAGATCTATGTTAGTAAGATATGCATCTATGTATGTACTTTGTACAATGGATGTAAATTTTTTTTTGCAAAATGACCTTTTTTCAACTTTTGAAAAAATTTATTAATTTATTGACGCCAAAAGGTCAAACAATAATTTTTAAATTTTGTTTTTAAAAACTTACACAACACAAATAAACTTTTTTTTACTATTATACAAAAAAGTCATTAATTTTATTTATATATATATACTTCGAAAAATAAAATCGGGAACTTTTTTTGAGATGTAAGAAAAATTTAAAATTTTTTTGATTTGTTTCAAATTTTTCAAACATGCCCCAAGTAAGAATGGAGAAATATTTAAATTTTATAAAAAAAAATTATTTTTCAGAAAAAACTTACCAAAAAAAGCTTAATAATTCCGATTTTACAACAAGCCTCTTAATATTAACCCGCCCCCACTGTGAGCTTTCCTTGTGATTCTTACCACTGGGTTAAGCGCACGAAAGCGTGCTTTTTTTTGGTGTTCGCTGTCAAAGTAACATGAATTTATTTAGGGCAAAACATCATACGATTAAACTGGAATGCACCCTGCATGATTGTTGTTGCTGGTGGTGGTTGAAGTCTTGTCTTTCGCGGTAGTGTAAAACCACTTGCGTACATACTAAGAACAATGCTTGCCAAAAATGACAATCTAAATGATCGATTGCAAACAGGTCTAAGTTAACTTTAGTTTTGGGGGGGGCGAGTGATGAATTGCTTTGCTGAATTCTTAACATGGAAGTGAAAATTTTAAGGGCAAAAATTGCACTGAAAAGCTTCTTAGCAAAAATTAATTTATTCCCTAATAGCTGTATATTAAAATTGTTAAGATTTTTTAAATCCATAGAAGTAAACTGTTTTTAAAATTTCTGTAACTCAATACTCCATAGTTTTATTCTAGTTTATTTCAAAATCATAGAGTTTTCTAACCAAACATTAAAGTGAAAGCACAAATGCTCACATTTTATTTTGTATTTCGAGCCAGGAGTGACCAGCATTCCTTTGCAACTAAAACAGCCAAGCGATGCAGTTCAATTTAAATGCACAGAAGTGCAAATTTCACAATTTTTTTTTTTTTTATTGTTTTGCCATCTGCGTAGGTGCCTGGCTATGATAAGCCTGCGTAGCCATTGTATCGAGGTGCGTAATATTTTGTTGACACAGATTTTTCGCGCACATCTGGCATTTAACGAACCAGAGCACAATGCCTGGTACTAACAAACTTAACACAAAGTTAAAGCTCAATTGCGCTAGTTGGACCATCAAACAATATGTAAAAGTAAAGTGTGTGTATGTATGTATGGCTAACCAAACCAATTTGTGCGTTGGGCGCATTTGCATTGGGCATTGATTGGATTTGCGGTTAGCTTTTTGTTGCTAGCAGCTGCCAGCTTTTGTATTCAGTTCACATTTCCTTGCAGTTGTAGTTGGCAGTTTTCAAATTTATTTAAAAAAAAAAAAAAAAATTGAGAAACAACGCAGATATGGGAATTGAATTAATATACACACCTCACTTTTGTTGCTGTGAAAAAACAAAATATTCCTCATTGAACACTATTATGTGGTCACTAGGCAACATTATGTGGCAAGTATTTCAATTTTTTTTTTTTTTTTGTGATACCAAACATCTCAACATATTTTGTTTATTAAATATTGTTGTATTTGTGTGGGCGTTTCATTATAATCTCAAGCGAAAGTGCGAAATTGAAAAACCACAAATGAGGGCACGCTTTCATTTTTCTAAGCAATTCACATTTTTCAGAAATTTTCCTAAGCAATCACTTTCCAAATAAACATCAAAATATTTTGTGCAATGCACAAATCACTTTTACTAAAATTTTTGCTAATTTCAAAAAACAAAATTGAAAATCTTAATTATTTCTAAGCTGCCTGAGTCGCAATTTCTGCATATTTTTTTTTTTTTTTCTACTTAAGTTAACTCAAAATATTGTTAATTGGATGAAAATTGTACACGCTCACAGTCACCTACGAAGCGACCACGAAAACAAAACCAAAAACTGAAAAACAAATGTACAAAAAAAATTGTTTGCTTTTGTTATTGCCACATGCACTTGGTCCTACTCATTGCAAATTTGGTTTTTTTCTGGTTTAACTACTCAGCACAAAACACCATAAAACAACTAACTAACCATGAAAATAGTATTCGATTGTCTACATATCACATCATTAGTGGAGGTGGGCAAATGAACGCCCAAGTAGTTAGTGCGATCGTTTTAAAGTGTGCTTCAAATCACCAGCAGTATATGCCACACAAAGGCACCCATTCTTAGTGAACGCATGCGCTGTGTAATTGCATTGCCAATATGCGCTTTACTTCGAATTCAGATTATCAACAAATAAATGTACAATGCAAACATAAAGTAGAAACCAAACGAACAAAAAAAGAGCAGAAAAACTTTTCATTCAATACATAAAAATGCTGCAAAATATCGCTGTGTAGGAGGATTTAAATGTGCAGCGTAGAATGTTACGCAAAGTAGACAAATACTGCAACAGTGTTTGCTTTAGAAATTGTTTTCCACATACATAGTTGTTGTTGCAATTGCCATTCGCTTGTATACTCAACTAAAATATATTTCTTATGGCATTTTATGATAGAGAGCTAGTAGGTTCGTTTCCTAAGTCTTTTATATGAATGCACAAAAATTGATTTAATTAGCGTTGTTGTCTCCTTTCTTTAAGTTAGATGCGTATTTAAAGCAATAACTTAATTTTATCAGACGTATTGAGTTGTATGCAAGGCTTTTGAAGAACTTCACACACTTGCCGAAAACAAGTGTGATTTTCATTTCTATTCAATCCTTCACACATTAAACTTTTTTTTTGTAACTTTTTAATGCTTCCCACTTTTACTGAATTAAGTTCTTCTTTAGCATCTTTGAAATACTTTTAATTTCTAAAGTAATCAAATTCATTAATTCCCTCACAGTTTTGAAAGTTCGTGTCTTGAGTCTTTTGAATATTTCCCGTCATTGAACTAAACATGTTCGTTTCTTAATTCTTTGAATGTTTCAACTTTTTCAAAAACCAGGCTTGTTACTTAAGTCTTTTGAATTTCTCTTCTTTGAACGAATCAAGCTCGTTTCTTGAGTCTTTCCTGCCCTCCACAACTTTGAACGATTCAAGTTTGTTTCTTAAGTCTTTCGACTCTTTCGCATATTTGCATGTTTCGAGTTTGTTTCTTCAGTCTTTAAAATTCTTTTACATCAAACTTACACATACATACATAAGTATAAATCGATACAACTATAAAAATATTTCACATACAAGCAAATGCATGTGTTCTAAAGTGCCAAGTAAATTTATGATAACGATTGCAATTAATTGATTTTACTTATTCAAATAAACTGCGCATAACCTCAGCCCACTCTGCTTGACAACATTAATTTCAATTGCTGTGTAAGCAGTTAATGTATTTGTATAAATAAAAGCACAGATAAAACACGCAAAGATAGTAAACTTGTTGTGGGCACTGCAACGCACAGCTAACTGGTAAGCTCATGCAGGTATTAGATTCCTTACCGATCGAGTAGGCGTGTAAATATATGTTTAATGTGAGTGTTGTGTAAAGAATGTGTTGAAAAAAAATAACTTAGTTCATTTTAAGCAATTGAAATACACTCATACTGACTGAGACCGAATTTAAAGAATTTCTAAAGTAATGAATAAACTTTTCGTATTTCAGATTTGTTTGCGAAAATTCCTTTTTAAGTGTCCACATTTGGATTTAGGTATGTGACAAGGTGTACCACTAAAAATTTCCACATAAAAATTCTGAAATACTTGCTATTTAAACAAAGACACAGTTTAACCGTTACGTTCTTAAGTAACTACAATCCGTGCATCGAATTGTTACCGCATCAAAGTATGCAAATAAGTCAAGCATTTGCAATTACAAATCGACAAAAATGTGTTGGGTCTTGCCAGTTGTCAAACAACAGTTCCATGCATGCACACAAAATAAAATAAAAACAAAAATAAATAGCACCTTTAGCAAAATAGAGTTAACTATTAAACAAATTCAATACACTTAGTGGATAAAACAAACTTTTCAATCAAATTCGTACTTCAACTGCCTTACAACTTTTCCGGTATTGCGTATGTTATTGCTACCGCACATGGCGGTATTGTTTGTAAAGACAGTAGCTGTCATTTACGTTGATGCCGTCATTCTGCTTAAAAATAAAATAAGTATAAAGTTTTCAAGAATAACTAAAAAAAAAAATAATGTGGAATATCTATACCCAGCTCTTGGCTTCAAGTGGTAGAAAGCTAAAATATTGTATCAGAAAGCTGTACTAGCATATAAGATGCCACCAAGGTCTCGAAAAACCCACTATGCAGAAATATATTATTTGCGAATACAGAGTGCTTAACTCTTGGAAACATAATTTATCTGGTTCTGTATATCTATATATTCAGTTGATCAAGTAAAATTTCCCATATAACAAATACCGTATAATTCACCGAAGAGTTTTAAAAGTTTCGGTGTTTCACAACTAAGCAAACAACAAGTTCGTTTCCTTAATCTCTTTGTCTTTGAATGCAGCAAGTTTGTTTCTTAGCTCTTTTGAACACCTCATCCATTCGACTCAGCAGGTTCGTTTCTTAAGTCTATTGTATCATCACACAATAAAGTTCCTTTCTTAAGTCTATTGTACCTTCACACAAAAAAGTTTGTTTCTTAAGTCTTTATATTCGTTTACATTATATTGGGCAAAATATTAGGCAGCAAGTTCGTTACTTGAGTCTTTTGATTCTCCCAACATATTTGAACGAAGGAAGTACGTTCCCCAAGGTTAGCAGGTTTATTTATGTCTTAAGTCTACAGACCCTTTCATTGAATTTTTTATTTGTTAAACCCTTAACGCCTTCACGCGTTCCAAACATCAAGTTCGTTTCTTGAGTCTTTCAAATTTTGCGCAAATTTCAAGCAAACAGGCTCGATTCTTAAGTTTTTTGAATAATTTCAATAATACAAGACCGTTTTTTTTTTTCAAGACTCGCACTTATTTCGGTAATCGAATTGAGATTTCGATGTACGCATGCACAGATGGCTGTTTCACGCAACTGGGTATATAAATAGGCAAACTCACACACACAAAAAAATAAGCCAACTTTGCTAATATTTGCAAAAGCAATCCGCATCCCTGCTACTGACTCACTAAAACATGAGGCAAATTAATTTGTTGTGTTGCTAGCAACCTGTGCGTTATTTGGGTTAACATTTGCGGTATATGCGATGTGCTGTTGCGTCATTGTTGTTGTTGTTGGCTACATGCCACAGCAATGTGTCAATGTTGATATTGACACGAGGAGCAATGTTGCTTGCTATTGACGTGTCACTTGTGTGCGCGACAAAAACAATAGCAACAACTAGGCTGCCAACAAACAGCAATTGAGGAGACAACAATAGCAACAACAAGCAAAACAACAACAAGCAGCCTGCAACACCGATGCTACCAATATTCAATCGCAAAGCTTCACTGTGCCTCTGCGATTTGTAACGCATGACAAAGTGTTTCATTGGAAACCAAAATGATGAAGCGACAAGATTGTTTCGCATTTGTTGAAGCTACACAAAACCACAATCCGAGTACATATCCACTAACACACACACACACACTAACAAAATAACATACACACTCACACTCTTCAAGATTCAAACAAATTTCAATTGCGTTTAGGTTTTGCCCAACTGTAACATACCGAAATGCCAAATTGCAACAACAAATCAAAAATTCTATGACTTCGCTCATACAACAAACTGTTGCAAGCAACAGCAACAACCACTGCATGTTGCAATAGAAATACCAGCAATAACTACAACACACTTCCCTGCAGTCGCATGTTGGTTTATGTGTGTGAGTGTGTGCGAACATTTTGCGGTAGCTGACTGATTGACATGAGAAATTATTTGGCATCGCCACTGATGTTTGCCACGAATTGCCTGCAATTGCCGCTGCTGTGCAACAATGTTTTTGATTGTTGTTTTTTTTTTTTCCTTTTGTTATTGCCACTCGACAATCTATTGCTATTTTGTGTGTCTAGGATGTTACTTGTCAGGGTTTCTGATTTTTGATTAGCCAATGTGGTGATGCCGCAGCAACATAACTGAACTGCGCATCGAAACGCACTTTTGTGGTTTATGAGAATTAAGAATTGAAAATGTTCATTTTATGCGAGACTAGCCTGAAGTTGTGAGACACTTCTATTCAAACTAATATTTTAGATTTAGATTTTTTTATGTTGCTTCCGTCTTTCGCTGTTTTTTCTGGTTTTTATGTATGGGAGCATTTTTTTTATTTTATAACACGCAATTAACTCCATTTCTAATGAAAAGTATTATTTGCTTTTGTCTGTTATTGCTATTTAAATACCGTTGTTAATATGCAACCACCAGGAATCCTAAAATTCCGTCTGCCTTTGAAACTTTAACGCCAGAGAGGTTTATGATGTTTATTAAAAGCTGAACTATTTTTTTTTTTACAAAAGAATTAAATAAACTTCTTGTGCGCCATTAAATTTAAAGTGTTTACATATATTGGTTTAAGTTGCTTTTTTGTAAGCAACCCCCACAACAAAGACGAACAGTGGTAGAGTTTTTGAAAAATTCATAGATGTGAAGAAACCAAGCTTATGTATGAAACTAGCTTGGCCTTTTGAATGTTTTAAACACTTGCTTAGGTCTTTAAAATCTTTAATAGATTTAATGAAACCAAGTTCGTTTTCGAAGTCTCTAGAATCATTCATACATTTGAGGAAACCAAGTTCGTTTCGTGAGTCTTTTAAATTTTTCATAGTTTTAATGAAGCCAAGTTCGTTTTCGAGATCTTTGGAAACTTTTTATACATTTGAAGAAACCAAGTTCGTGTCGTAAGTCTTTTGAATCTTTTATATAATTTGCTTAAACCGAGTTCGTTTCCAAAGTCTTTTGAATCATTCCTACATTTGAGAAAACCAAGTTGGTTTCTAAAGTCTTTAGATCTTTTGTACACTTGCTGAAATTAAGTTCGTTTCCTTAATTTTTTTGAATTATTTTAAGAAGCGACGTCTGCAGGCTTGATTCCTTCATATGTATATTAAAATAAATCGATTACGTTTCTTAATTTTTATAAATTCTCAATCTGTTCATAGAAATTTGACAAGTTCGTGTCTTAAGTCTTTTGCATTTTTCTTTTGAAGTCTTTTGATGCCTGCTGAAATTTAAGGCTGCGCATTTGAATAATAAATCTTCCTGAATAGTTTAAATGCTGCTTAACCTATATTCGCATGCTTCTTTCATTACAAAGAAGATATTTGAACTTGTATGTATTTTTCTATATTTTCTCTCAGTGTACAATAACTACTAAATAAATTCTGCCAGTCGGTAAAGCTTACATAATTCCTGTGTATAAATCAAATTCACACACAAAACAGTCAACAACTATTTTACATATACATACGTATGCAAATATGACATACAAAAGGCCAAAAGAAAATTTACCAAAGACAATTGCGCTAGCACAGCAGTGGCAAAGACACTTACACATACATACATACTCGTACATACATAAATATATTCGAACAGAGCACTGCTGTTTAACTTTTATTATTTGCATACAACAAAAGAAGTATTCAAAGTAGCTGGAAGCGCGCGAAATCAATGAATGCTAATCAATATAATGAGCCAAGTCTGCATATGAGCTAACAAACGTCCATTCATGCGCATATATGGCAGAGTCACGTGCACATGTGTGAACTTCAGTGGCCAAACATTGAGAGTGCTGCTGCTGAATTAGACATGCCGCGGCGCATAGTTTGCCACGCTAGACGAATACAGATTATTATCGATAGTTATGCAATATAGTCGTAAATTATGGACATTTCAACAAAAGAAATATCACAAAAAGTGACTTAAGGCGTTGCATGCCACCATCAATATGCTTATACATACACACATACAAACACATACACATACATATACTAGTAGTTGTGCATTCATGAGTTCGTTATGTCTATTTGTATGAAATATGGGTCAGTTGGCTGTGAACAGAACGGTTACCAAATAAGAAATAATTCTTTTGTATTGTATAAGCTGTCCGTTGCATGCCACATGTGAGATTTTAATAAGCAAAAATATAGCTAATTGAGGGAATTTGCGTTCAATTATCATGGATGGTATAATTACACGAATGCTTTTGTACACGCATATTGTCTGCACAAACAAAAAAAAAAGTAGGTAATATTTACTGTTCGTTTTGTTATTGAATTGTTAATTCAAATGCGAACTTAGTGAGGTATGCTTGCGTATTGTAGCACGAGAAGTGGGATAGAGAGATGTAGTATGTGAAGAATCAAGTGGGAATTAACTGCTACATTAATGCCACAAATATTAAATAATGTTTATTAATCTTAATCATTGATAATCAAATTAAATTTTTTTGTTTTTTGTAAAATTGATTAATTAAGATAATCGAACATTTTTAGTATAACTAATCGATCAGGATTAAATTTTGTGTTCGATTAATGCAAATTTCAATTTGATTAAAAATTTTTGATTTATTGCGTCTAACGAGGATTAATAAGTGTCGTTTATAAGAAAAAAGGTATGGCTTTTATTCAAGCTTATATGATATATAGAATCAGATTCATATCGGACGACTATCGCAAGAAGGGGAAATATCCCCATTTCGGACTCATAAACTGACTCCTTTCTGACTCCTATGGTTTGCTGGGTATATACAATTTTTGTTTGAATGAATTTAAAAAAACCACAACATTGTAAAATTAATATTGAAATATTTAAAATTTTGTTATTAACCCTCGTTAATCTCAATTAATCAAAAATTTTAATCAAATTGTAATTTGGATTAATTTGATTAATTAATCCTAGGATCAATTTTCAAACGAAATAAAATTTAATCCTAAACGATTAGTTATGCTAAAAATGTTCGATTATCATAATTAATTAATTAAATTAATATAGCAGTTCACTATACTTGATTGATTTTTAATTTTACTACAGATTCAACAGTTCTGATTAATGCATACTGATTAATGCGACTAACTTAAATTAGTTTAACTAGATAAAGCAAGCTTCAGTTATCTCCAGAACTGCCTAGAACCCTAAAGCTATCATTATAAACTTAATTGTAATCTATTCAGCTAAACAATCCTGCTGTGTCCACTGCGTCCATAATATTTTGAAATAAAAACGATTTACTTGCTACTCCACTTACTAGCTCAGCGCGTGTTGAATAGAAATGCAACATCAAATCAATACTTTTCTCAGTCGACATAGTGGCGCGTGACTGCTGTCACAATTGTCATATCTGCACTATTTTATACTTTGCTGTATTCAATTAAGTCCTCCTCTTGTCATAGTCACTTCAAGTCTCAGTTAATTCCGGCTTATTTATAACTCATTACAAACACTCATGTATTGACAGCTAATCAAAGTGACACACTCTCTCTCTCTCTCTCTCTCTGATATTGGGTCACTTGCTCTGTCACTCACAATGATTTATTTATTTTGGTTGATTCTTCAAAACATTCTTTCGTTTTAATTTTTTTTTTTAGTTTGTCTTGTTAATAAAATTCTTGTCTGTTTGGGTTATCAGCAATGTAAAACGCTATAAAATTGTTGTTGGCTTACTAAATGTGTTGTAGCGACGCTGTATGTTTGCGCGTGTGGCGCATGTCTTAGCTCTTTTAATGAAGTCTGCATGTCAACAGCACATTATTGAGTTCAGTAGGTTAAATTGTGTTGAATGCGCGCGTGCGATTTAAAGCTGGAAGTGTGTGGTAGAGACCATCGTTTCAGATAAGCACCAAAAGTATGCTCTTCTACAAATAAATACTATATATGTGTATGTGTTTGTGTGTATAAATATTTAAATCCCGGCTACTGTAAGCCCACAGCGATAGTAAAACGCTGATATGAACGCAAACAAGTAAACTTGAGCAATACTTTGCTTAGTGGACTACAAATTAATTTCTTTAATTATTTGCTACGTGAATCTATGCATCAAGAATAAAATTAAGTGAGCGATATCGAATGAACAGAAGCAAGCAAGTTATTTACAATTCGGGCTCAGAATAAATAATGACAGAAATAACTTTTGGAACTGGAGTATTTTTATTATTTCTTACCCTAGCTAGGCGCCAATATTAGACACGGATTAATTTTTATTTATATAATATATTTTCATATAAACACATTAATACCTTAATACTTTCCCACAATATATACACACTACCTTTATGGTTAAAAAATATTTATATTATATTTATATTTGTTAAATTTATTGTTCGCTTATTACCAATTTATGTGTTTCAAGATCTGTATTGCCTCTTTGACGTAGGTATCTCCGAAAGTAGCCAAGAGTAAGCCTGAGAAAAAACGCAATTAATATTTTCCGATTTTATAACGTTTATTAAAAGAGAGAATACATAAAGAAGAAGTTAATGGTATGAAAGACGGTGATAACACTTTCAAGTGCCTACATCAACAAATTTTACATAAAAGAAAACTGCCCTTAAGTCTTCACCCATATTTGTTTTGGTAAATAAAAAAATGTATAGTAAAAAATAAAAAAAATAAAATAAAATAAAATAAAATAAAATAAATTAAAATAAAATAAAATAAAATAAAATAGTATAAAATAAAATAAAGTAAAATAAAAAAAAAATAAAATAAAATAAGATAAAATAAAATAAAATAAAATAAAATAAAATAAAATAAAATAAAATAAAATAAAATAAAATGAAATAAAATAAAATAAAATAAAATAAAATAAAATAAAACAAAATAAAATAAAATACAATAAAATAAAATAAAATAAAATAAAATAAAATAAAATAAAATAAAATAAAACAAAATAAAATAAAATAAAATAAAATAAAATAAAATAAAATAAAATAAAATAAAATAAAATAAAATAAAATAAAATAAAATAAAATAAAATAAAATAAAATAAAATAAAATAAAATAAAATAAAATAAAATAAAATAAAATAAAATAAAATAAAGTAAAATAAAATAAAATAAAATAAAATAAAATAGAATAAAATTAAATTAAATTAAATGAAATTAAATTAAATTAAATTAAATTAAATTAAATTAAATTAAATTAAATTAAATTAAATTAAATTAAATTAAATTAAATTAAATTAAATTAAATTAAATTAAATTAAATTAAATTAAATTAAATTAAATTAAATTAAATTAAATTAAATTAAATCAAATTAAATTAAATTAAATTAAATTAAATTATTTCAACTGATACAAAAATTACAAATAAAAACCAAATTATGAACGAAATATTCAAAACTCTTACACTGAAATGGGTGGAAGCAGCATTCGTTTATGCTTGAATTAAGTGGTTTGTGTACTTTTGTTTTTACTTGTCAAGGTAGCAATGGTGAAGACGCTGCTGGGCTACGAAAGTGTTTTGAAGTTCAACTAAAAATTAAATGAGTAATAAAGCGCTTGACCTGGCTTTGATATCAAAAAGGTAATTGCCGAAACTTACACATGTCGTCCATGGTTTTGCTTTTCGTGCAAATGAAGAGCGTGCGATCAGTAAGCTAGTTGCAGCGAGCACTTTGTATGGTCCTCATTTTGGAAGATTGATGTGTAATTGGGAAAATGAAACATTTAATTCGTTATGCCTTAGTCGGCAGGTTGATGCATGAAGATGTGTAGTGCAGGCGAAATGTGTGAACTATAAATTTCACTTTTACTTAATGAACTTATTAAAACTGCTGATGGAGGGGAATTTTGTAAAAAAAAAACTGGGGAAAGTAAAGTTAAAATGTTGATGAGGTTTTCGAATTCCTAACTCAATTTAATGTGCTTGACTTGGTTTGAAGTTAATCTTCTAAGCATCGAAATGAAATTTGTTTATGAAACGGGCAAGATTTGAGTGCTAGACAATCATTTTAAAAGTTTTTCTCTTAAATAAGAAGGAGTATAATGACCTTTGGTAGCACTCAGTGGCGAATAAAGGATTTTAGAAAGGGGCGCTTCCCATTGATCCACCCTTGTTGGGACTTTTCTTTCATAGACTTTTCTTGGACTATCCATGTTTTCGGCTTATTAAAACTTTAAAGCGTGAAAATGTGCACCCTTACTTTATTTCATTAAATTTTCACTTTAAATAGGCAATTAATTCACTGCAATCTCAGCATTGCACTCTCGACTCACCCCAAACTAAGTGAAGCTAAGGCAAGCTATTAAGGATTTTCACTTGCCACTTGGAAACTCAATATAGCCAAATTATTTCCCATTATTTTACTAACCGAATTTAGGTTCCTCTTTTTCTTTATTTTTTTTTTTCTTGTTGCTGTTGTTGTAGTATTTACGTTTAAGTTTCGAATTTATTAGCTGTAGAAAAGGAAAATGTAATGTCATGACTGGCGCGCCATCACCAATTTGACCTGGCCTAATCTCGATTTAAGTACCGACGGCACCCAGCAGTGGAGAGCAAAGAAAGAAAACAAGAAAAAAAAATCAAATAAAAAAAATTAGTCGCATCATTTGTGCAACAACAACAACAAAATTGCAAATACAGCAGCAGCAAGAGGTGGCAAGATGCTGCGGTGCGCGCTTAAGATCAAATTAGGCGCTTAGCTTTGCATGTATGTATTGCACATGTGTGTGTGTGTATGCAAGCATGTAATGCAATCGAACGCGCTCTTAACGCATGACTACGAGCATAGCGAATTATTTTATTTTATTGCTTAAATTTTATTTTAGTTAATTTTACTTATTTTTTCTTTTTTTCTGTTTCTGCCGCTTTTTGTGTAGTGAATTTTGCTGCCATTTGATTTTGAATTTGCTGCCAGTAGCTAAGTTTGCTGTTAGCAATTTTTTTCACTTTTTTTTTGTATATACATATTATTAAGTATTTTTTGCTTGTGTTGCTCTTTTCATGCTATTTCTCGTGGAGCGAGATTTTTGGGTAAAAGTGCAACTAAACATCAATTACCCCAATTCCCATGCGCCCGGTTGCACTTACTAGTACTTATGGGACACAGTTGCTGTTGCAACCAAAGTAAGTCTTAGCAGCAGCAGCAGAATGCAATACAACAACAACTTAAGTGCTTAAAGTTTTTTGTGTGACTATGAACGCAACAAAAATTTAATGAACGGAGACATTATTGAAAATTGTTTGGATGAGCTTTATTTATTTGTTGACTATTGTTGTTTGTTGTTGTTATTGCTGTTGCGGTCTTGCTGATTTTTTTCTCGTATTTATTAATAAATGAAAATAACAATATATATGTTTGTATGCTTATCGCACAAGAAATGTATAAAGCTTAAAATAAAATATTGTATTTATATTGCAACGTGTTTGCTGTGACTGCGATTTGTTTGTGGGTGCTCATTGGCATTGTGCAGCAGCACGTACGCACTATCTTTGATTATTATATTTTGTTATCACAGTAATTTGCAATTTGAATTTGATTACAAAACAATAAAATGTATGCGCTACCTCACTAAAATTTATTTAATACTAATAATAGTGGTTGAAAGTGGCACAGAGGTGGAGTTGCATACGTTCTCAATACAGTCATTAGAGGGTAAAGTGCTGCCACTTGCTTCGATGTGTGCCATAATAAGCAAAGAGATGTTGTCGCACACAAAAAAAAAAATTTTCAAATCGTTGAAAGTAGTTTTCAAAAAAAGAAAAAAGGAAATTCAGTTCTCGTTTAGAAATCGACTGCTAATTGGGAGATCAGCCTTTTTTCAATGTTTTTAAAACACGCCCTATCTAATTTTTTTTTTTTTTTTCAATAAAATAGTATTTTTAAATTCGTTTTAAGAACACCCTATCTGAAAATGAATTTAAAAAATGTCCTATCTGAATGAGAATTGCATACATTTTCATCTAAAATAGAGCGTTTTTGAATGGAATTTTGAAGAAAGTCTGAGATAGGCTGTTCTTCAAACTAATTTTGAAATGAGGACTTTGAAAAAAATTCTGAGATAGAGCGTTTTTTAAAAATATTTTGAAATGGTGCGATCTTCCACTTCAAAGTAAATAATAATTTGCTTCTAAAAGCATTGGAGGGAATAAAAAAAGTTAAATGATATATTTGAAAATATTTAATCACTGAAAAATATTTTTAAACATTTTTTAAAATATGTCAAAAAATAGTTTCTTCAAATTAACAAATACAAAAAGTATCAAATTACAAAGGAATTGTTCTAAATTATTTTATAAAAGGCAAGAATTTAAAAAATCCCATTAAATATATAATTTTTTGAGTGTAATAATTACTAAAGCCTGGAAAAATAGACAAATATAGCAGGTCATGTGATAAACGAGCAAAAGGAGAGATATTTGAAAATCACACTTGCTTAGCTCATGACGACTAGCCAAAGAAGATGAGATGACCATTGGAGTAGTCGAGAAAAAAGTATTCCAGCACACTTAAACTCGACTATGATGCTGCATAAAGGCTCTGGTTTCATCACGGAATCGACTGAGGTAGAAAATACAGATGAAGATTGCCTTGGCATCCCAGAGCTTGTGTCTTAATGAAATAATAATAATAATAATTAAAATCTTTTTAGCCAAAATTTATTTGTAAGAAACCAAAGGCGAACCGATGGAGGGAATTCAATTTAGATTTAGGAATAGGAGTATTGTTGTCTTTGACCTGTAACTAAGCGTTGTTGTTATGGAGGGCGGGTAGCTCAATACTTTTGTTTTTTGAACGCATAATTGTTTAAAAATCGAAAGATATCTTCCTTCCATACCTTGGTGGCAGAGAAAATGTTTTTAATTCTTGTTTTGCTTAATTAGAACAATACGTTAGATGTGTTATGAAATTAAACGAGCAGAAAGCAGCAATAATACAAAGCCAAGTAAATGCCATTGTTCACAGCTTTTTAATGCTCTTTTATGAAACTCGTTAGGAATATATAATTTAAGTTCATTTTGTCTGTTTTGTGTAATGTTGAGCTTATGTACCCTTTCATTAGGTATGCACAGTAGCAACAAATTAGTACAAATGCATACGCCACATGCAAATATTTCATTTTGTAAAGCCCAACAATGTTTGTAGCCATGTGAATGCGTATGCATGTGTGTGTGTGTGTGTGTGTGTGTGTATTGTGCCAAGGAGTATGCTGCTGCTTGTGCTTGTATGTGACATTCAGAAGACATCTGCCCACCCATTTGCCTTTAAAGTCATTATGGGCAGTCGCCATTAGAGGTGGCATTTTGTCGCAATCGTAAAAACGTGAGAAATTTATCTGCGAAGCTGACTGGCAAACTATTTTTGGTTACATTTTGCTCTCTACCAAACTATTGTGCATAGAACAAACCAAGTAATTTACATTGGAAAAATATTTGTTTTAATGATTTTTTTGTTTTTTGCTTTTGGTAGTCGTGTTTTGTTTGCTTTTTGTTTTTTTTTTTTTTGAAGTTCTATTTACTATTTCTTTGGAGACATTTAACAAAACTTTGTCACCACTTAAGCGTTCCACTCCACTGTATGCACATTTTGTGAGTTTATTTGTTTGTATCTTCTAGTGTTTTTAGTGTTCTTGTTACTCCGTCGACGGCTTTGGTATCGGCGTGGCTTCGAAAATTGCTTGTTGGGTGTTGTAATCAGTTGGCGAGATGGCTTGCTTACAAAGTGTTTTAACTTGGTTTAATTGGCTCGATGGAAACGGCTGTGGACAAACTTACATACATACATATATACATATATCTCCATGCGATATACAAAATGTATAGAAGTTTAGAAAACGTTGGTAAGACGGGAACTAAGGGAAGGAGAGGGTCATTGTGTCCTTCTGAACTTGAGAAGTTAATGAATTCAAAATTAGTGTTTTAAAAGAACTCGTTCTGCTTTTTGGTGGTATTTTATTTTTTTTTATTTTTTTTTATTTTATTCTACTTTATTTTATGTTTTGTTATTTTATTTTATTTTATTTTACTTTATTTCATTTTATTTTATTTTATTTTATTTTATTTTATTTTATTTTATTTTATTTTATTTTATTTTATTTTATTTTATTTTATTTTATTTTATTTTATTTTATTTTATTTTATTTCATTTTATTTTATTTTATTTTATTTTATTTTATTTTATTTTATTTTATTTTGTTTTATTTTATTTTATTTTCATACTATCTCTTCAAAATTTTGTTCATAATCATAGGAAAATGTAATAAAAAAAAATACTCCAAAACGGCATGCTCCTCATTGTCCACCTAATTACGATTAACCCAAATATGAATGCCAAAACATAAAGTCTGGGTAATTTGATATTTCCTAATGACAATCAAAAGTATTGTGTCCAATTTCAAGTAGGAATTTTAATGACATTTGTTTCAGTTTCCCACAAATGAGATGACATTCTTAGTCGTTTTCAGTTCATACCCTCTTTCGCTGTCGGCATGAGCAAATACAAACAAATGACACCAAAATCTTGCATCTATTTAATCATTCACTAATTAAGTAAATGAGGCAGCTGATTGCTAAAATACTTTCCATTTAACTATTTAACCCGCAACAAAAAGATAATTTTTTTTACACTCACACACACATCTATGTGTGTATGTTTGTAAGCCAGATCATGCCGAAATTAATGTCAAATGGCTTAAACAGCTTCATTTGCATTGCTGAGAAATGGAAAAGCAAAACAAAAATAATAAAAAAAACAATACTAAAATCTGAAGCCACAAGAAATTGACACTCGCAATGCCAAACACAATTTAACCCAAATTTGGTGAATTTACGTAAACCAAAGTGGGCCAATAATTGGTTTTCAGTCCGATGAGCGGTGTTGGTGCTTGGGAAAATTCATGAAAAAATGTAAAAGCCAACGCAGCAGTTACAACAATACAGCAAGCAACAACAACAAAAAGTAGCAAAAATAGTAATCATTATAGGCAATGGACAACAATAGGCAACCCTAACCTAACCACTAAACTCGCTAACCGTCAATCGGCTGTCTATCGGTAAACGCCTACCAACGCCGCCAATCAAGTGTTCCATTTTTCAGCGAAATCAATTGAAAATAAAACGCAAAAATTGAAGGCATGTACTAGAAAAATAGAATGTTTGTAAGCTGAAAATGCTGCTAAACAAGCAAATAATTCTTAAACAGTCATTACAAAATCGACAAAATAGCATGAAATCAAAATATGTTGATAGCGGTATTCGAGGCAATCATCATGACCATTGAAGAAAGACTAGATAAATATGAGAGTAGAACAAGTAAAAAATTAAATTAAATAAAAAAATAAGAAAATAAATTAATAAAATAAAACAAAATTAAATTAAATTAAATTAAATTAAATTAAATTAAATTAAATTAAATTAAATTAAATTATATTAAAGTAAACTAAATTAGAAATAAATTAAATTAAATTAAATTAAATTAAATTAAATTAAATTAAATTAAATTAAATTAAATTAAATTAAATTAAATTAAATTAAATTAAATTAAATTAAATTAAATTAAATTAAATTAAATTAAATTAAATTAAATTAAATTAAATTAAATTAAATTAAATTAAATTAAATTAAATTAAATTAAATTAAATTAAATTAAATTAAATTAAATTAAATTAAATTAAATTAAATTAAATTAAATTAAATTAAATTAAATTAAATTAAATTATATTAAGTTAAATTAAATTAAATTAAATTAAATTAAATTAAATTAAATTAAATTAAATTAAATTAAATTATATTAAATTAAATTAAATTAAATTAAATTAAATTAAATTAAATTAAATTAAATTAAATTAAATTAAATTAAATTAAATTAAATTAAATTAAATTAAATTAAATTAAATTAAATTAAGTTAAATTAAAAAAATAACATCACAAAATTTGAATAGGAGTTTTACAATACAAGACCTCTTACTAACAACAAAAAACATTTGCTCCGGCAACGACGTCGTCACGAAATTTCAGGTAAAAAGTTTAAAACAAGGCAGACTTAATGTCACGCTAACAAATGACTTTATTATTAATAAGACTTAATTTCATTTTTCTAAGCCAAGTATGCAACACCAATGAGCTCATGCGAGCACACCTAAAGTTGCCGCTGCAGATTGCCACTTTGACTCCTCGGCTGAGTAAGTTAAGTGGTTGTAAATTATATGGCAGCAGGGGATACCATTCATAAGCAAAAAGCAATAAGTAGCAGCCACATTCCAATCGATTTCAAACAACGTAGAAATAATACAACAACACCAACAACAGCAACCAACAATAACTTTCGCTGAAAATATTGAATATCCAACAACAACGCAAGCATCCTTGCCCTCGGTGTGAAATTGAATGCGGTCAAGCAAATGACCAAATGGAGTGAACCAGCCAAAAAAAAAAGCAACAAAAAAGCACAACAACAAATTTTCCATGTAAATTGTTGTTCTACATGTTGCAATGCCAAATTGCTCTTGTTGCTAATAGTTTGCATACTTTTGTTGTTGTGCATTACACATTACAATAATTTAAGAAATTTCAACGCTACACAAAATTTTCTCCTTCACAACTCCAATATTTCGATATTAATCTTATTTCACAACAATTGATATGTCGCTATTTGTTGCTGTTGCTTTATATGGCTATGCCTACAAATATAGGCAGAGATAATTCATTAATCGTCTAAACGATATTTGGGCATGTGATTTACATGCGATTACTTGCCATGACAACTCAACTTCATTCAATCCAAAACTTTGATATATCAAACTTACAGAGCTCAAAGCCGGACAGTCCGTCAAGTGCACAGCGCATTACGATTCAGTTTGACAATCAATTTATTTT
Source organism: Sphenella marginata (assembly GCA_951509765.1). Taxonomy (NCBI): domain Eukaryota; kingdom Metazoa; phylum Arthropoda; class Insecta; order Diptera; family Tephritidae; genus Sphenella; species Sphenella marginata. The sequence continues at coordinate 110,030,989 of OX608079.1, forward strand.
GTTCGCAACCAGTTGTTGATCAAAAATTTTCATGTTGTCAACATTTTGCCGAAAATTGCTATCATCATCATCGCGGAGTTTTTTGTGTGCAGTGGCTCAAGGTCTTTTCGTTTTGCCAGTTCCATGTGTTTCGTCTTTGGCATTCCTTGGAAGTGGGCTATTCGCTTTCTTTTGTTTGTGTGCGTGTGCACCGCTCTATGTTCTATCAATCACGAGTTTGACCAAAATATTTATGGACACGTAATCCACGTACTGCTGACAAACAAAGAGTCTGGCTCAACGTTATGGAAGAAAAATATGTTAATGGGGTTGATAAAATGTAGATGCGCACATTGATTGGTAATTAGCGAAATGTGAAATGAGATTAACTGAACGTGGGAAGAAATGAGTTCCGATTAGTTTTCAGTTACATAATGTCCAGGAATGCAAATTTTAGGGTGGATTATCTGAGATGCCTTTGCTAAGTTGTTGTGAAAACAGCGAGCTCTATTTTAGGTTGACTTTACAGCTTTTGAAAGAAAAACGCATTTAAGTACATACGAATTGACTGCAAATTCGATTATTTTTGATTATAAAAGGTCATATATCGGATCTGAAAAAGTCATAAAAATTTTCGAGAACTGAAAAGAGCTTTAAGCGCTAAAAAAATGCAAAAGGAAAAAGGAGGCTCAATAAGACGAGAGATTCCGCCAGAGCTAAATTATGAAGCGCTTCACATCAATTTATCTGAGCCACTGTAATGAGCGTCTGTCCTATACATTCTGTTGTCAGTACTCTCTGTGATGAGTAAAAACACCGAAGCTCTAACAAAAAGCAGAAACAAAACAAAGGACGGATAAGGAAACGCACGATTTAAAAGTAAACGACATTAGAGCAATGAAAACCGGAAACGGAACAGGAAATGAAACGGAAATCCAAAGCCTAAAGGACGTCGAAGCTGGAAAGTGAAAGATTCCTTAAAAGATACTTCGGGTATCGAAATCAAAACAGGGAACGATAGTGAATTGAAACTGATACCCAAACCGAAATGAAATCGAAACAGGGAACGATAGTGAATTGAAACTGATACCCAAAACGAAATGAAATCGAAACAGGGAACGATAATGGAATTGAAACTGATACCCGAAACGAACTACTAAACTTAACAGAATCTGCAACGATATCGAAACGGAAACGAAACCGAAAACTAAACAAAATCGTAACAAGAAACGAAAATAGATATCTAAAACTACATAAAAATCCGAATCGAAACCGAAACCAAACTTCGAAATGACAAACGAAATGCCAAATTTAATGAAATCGAAACTGGAAACGATAATGGAAACGAAACCCCAACGGAGAAATATTTCTTAAACGAAATTGAAGTCCGAAGTGAGATCGTAAAAGGAAATAAAAGCAAATTGAAACCGAAAATGGAATCGAAACCGTGTCCCGAAACGAAACCGAGTCCCGAAACCGTGAGCTTTAGGAAAAGCCACACACAAAACAATTCCTCAAACTAAACCAAAATCCAAAGCGAAACTGAAACAGCAAAATACGATTGAAGCTCGTTACGGGACCGATATTAAATACTGAAACTTTAACCGAATTAAACAGAACTAACAAACATAGATCATGAGCACACTCTTTTTCTTCTCAAACGAAAGTGCAAAAGCAAAGTGAGCTGGTGCACTAAGCTCTGCATGTATGATGACTTCACGTGTTTTAATATATATATACATACATACACATATGTGTAGTAAAAGATATAGCCACAAGGTATAGGTAGTACGAGTATTATAAATTCAAAAGGCAAATAAATGAATTCAACATTTAAAATGTGGCAATTGACTTATTGAAAAGTCAACAAGCGAGTAAAAATGCAAAACTTGCAAAGCTGCAAAATCCATATATGAATGTACGTGTAGAAGGCAGGAAATTTCGACGACACCACTATCCCAGAGCTTAGAGTGAAATTTCTATTTATACGCTGTCGGAGCTATGGACGACACACAAAGGAAATGACAGCAGCGCAACAACTCCTTGCATCCGGCTGTGAAACTTTGTTTCCTTCTTTGAGCAGACAAAACAAAATTGCACGCAATTTGCATTTTACAACAAAGAAAAAACAACAAAAACAAAAAAATATAAAATATTATATTCACGTACAATAACAACAAAAAAATGCATGGAATTCACGCCGTAGATGCCACACGTTCAGTGGGTCAACGTGCATGGCTCCTTATAAGTCGCTAAATAACTAAGCATTTTGCTATTTGGATTGTGCAGTGAGGCGCTTCGAACGCATTTATCATTTAAATATGTATGTTTGTATCAGTGGCGGATCTAGGATTTTGTGAAAGGGGGGTTCCAAATTTTTTATGGAATTTCGAGGGACATCTTCTATACACAGTTGCTCAAAAATATGACTTTTTGGATGCCGAAAGAGGGGGTAAGGGGTTTTGGACCCGAAATCCCCCTCTTTGAGAATCCTGCCCTGGTTTACATGTATGTATGCAGCAAAAAGAAAATAAATTTTATAAAAAAAATTTTCACTTTAAAATATACACATTTTATTATTTTAAAAATGTTTTAAAAAAAAATAGAAAAAGTAAAACTAGGATCGCCAACGACAAAGTTAGTGCGCAGTAAGCTTTTGATAAATGAGCCACAAGTTAAAAGGCATGGCATGTATGTGGCACTCAATTTAGAAGAATGATTGCCAACACGCCCCAAACAACACCAAGCGTTAAGAAGAGAAGAGAAGAGAGTGAGAGAACAAGAACATTGCCTAACTTTTAACAACAAAAAAGCAAAAGTCCAAGTAGTTCTGATTTTATTAAATGTATGCCAAGGCACAGGGTCCTTTTTGAGATATATATATATCAGGGGTGGATCCACTGGGTGGTTTTCGAGTTCAAATCTGCCACATTGGAATCCAAATAGTCATCTTTTTCAAAACCTTTGGATACAATATATTCTCGAAGTTTCATAAATATTCCAAAATTATGAGTCCGTCACTGATATATAGATATTCACTAGGGATATCACTCTCAGATCCCTTTTTTTTCTTTTCTAAATTATCAAAAATTTGTTGGATTGGAAATATGTTACTAGAAACTAACTATCCTTGCCTTTTTTGTAAAATTAATATTTTTTTTCATATACAATTTTTCCCAAGAATAAGCATCGGCAGTTTTTATTTTTCTCTACATAAAATCGTGCAAAACATCCAAATGTTTCAACACGGGAACCGGTTCAATTTCGTCTGAAACCATTAAATATTTCAAAATCAAAATCCTTTGAAATGGTGTCAATTTTTTAACTGAAACAGTAGCCATTTGAAGACATTTCGTTTTTAAAACCAAAACCGCACTGTAACCATTTTTTCGAATGACTTAAAAGTTAAGCTCAAACAATTTTTTGGAAAATTCAAACTACAAATTTTTTAAAATTTTAAATTCTAAAAATCGTAACTGCACCGTTTGAAAAAATGTTTCGTTCTCAAAGGAATTCACAATCTTTTGAGAAAAGCTTAATTTTTCAATACAATAACCGGGTGAAACGGTACAAATTTTCAACCTTAACCGTTTCAAACCGTTCCATTTTATAAAACTAAAACCATAACAATTTTCAACTTTTCCTTTCACAATAAAAACTTCAACCCTCTAAAAAGGTTCAACCTTTCAAAACCATCATCTGTTAAATCGGTTTCAGTTTGGAAATGATTTGTTTTTCAGTACCGAAATCGGTTGCGGTTCTTGAAACCCAAAATTGCAATCATTTAAATGTTGAAGACAATTTTGTTTTTCAAAACTGAAATAGTGAAATTTTTAAACCCTTTCAAACTGCAGCCTTAACCACTCTGAACCGTTCGCGTTTTCAAAACCAAGGTACAGATCAGAAAAACTGATTCAAGCAAGTTTTCAAACCACAAAACTATAACACTTCAAACCGGTCTTAAAAATATAACCGTATCATAACTGTTCGACATTGCCAGCAGAGGACGCTGTACAGAAAAAACTGTTTCTTACTACACTCTCTGTCTCTCTCTCTCTCTCTATCTCTCTCTCTTCCTCTACTGCCCAGTAGTAGTTCATTTCTGGAAATACTTTCTGTCAGCGCTCACTTACAAACTTTTGAATGACAGCTGTAACAAATTCCTTTCATTCGCACTTCAAATATTAATGAGGTTTAGGCAGAAATGTTTACTTGGTTACAACTTGTTGCGCAACAACAATATTACACAAGAATATGACTGTAAAAATGTAGAAGTTAGTCGGCGCGCAAAGTTTTTTTTTTTTTAATATTTTAGTCTTCAAAGACGCTAAGCAGCACTCCACTAAAGAAAGAAACTTATTGCTTTCTCGCATAACTTCTTCACTAACACATGCTCATATTTTTTTTTTAATTTATTTTGTGAGTATTACGCAAGCGCATTTATCATCTGTTGTTGTGTTGTGGGTGCCACACGTGCCCCATGCCAAACTGTAAATCAGCGCTATTTTAAAGCATTCCTTTGCTTGAATTTGTGGCAAGTTCCTATTGTATGGCATACACAAACACTCTGCAATTCTAGAAACGTACAAAGAAAATAAAGCCAAGTTATTTCTAAGAAAATTACGCAACAGGTGGGAATTGGTGTTGACTGACTGAAGAAAATTGGAGTTATGTTGGGCTAATGAATTATTTAGTTGTTAAGTTTGAATGGTTTTGCTTTTTACATTTTATGCATATTTTTGAGACTTCATGGTTGATTTTTTTTTAAAGCATGACTGCCGGCTTTGAATACCACACAAAATATTTTTTATCGAAAACTGATGTTTATTTTTAATTACCAATAATTTTTTAGACCTTTTCGGTACTTTTTCGCACCATTTCGGAACTTTTTCGATAGAATTTTTGGGTCATTACAAAATCATTTCGGTATTCTTTCCCTACAATTTCGAAACTTTGTAAGGTCATTTCGGGATCGCCTGTAAATCAATTCGGGACTGTTTTCGGTACTATATTTGTCGATAACTGATGTTTTTTAATCCCCGATATTTTAGTACTTTTAAGTTTTCGAGATCATTTCGGGATTTTTTACGAACTGTTTCGGGACTTTTTCCATAGATCATTTCGGTCATTTCGGTATTCTTTTCATGACCATATTCGAAACTTCGTAAGGATCATTTCGCGATCGCCTCTAAATCATTTCGGGACTGTTTTCGGTGCCATGTTTGTCGATAACTGATGTTTATTTTTAATTTCCGATATTTTCGTACTTTTTTGCTTTGAATTTTTCGAGATTATTTCGGGATTTTGTCCCGAATGTTTCGGGACTTTTTCGAACCATTTCTGAAATTTTTCCATAGAATTTTTGAATCATTAGAGGATCACTTCGGTATTTTTTTCGTGGGCACTTTCGAAACTTTGTAGCGATCACTTCGGAATCGTGTCTAAATCAATTTCCGTACTTTTTCGCACCATTTCGGGACGTTTTCGATATAATTTTTGAGGCCTTACAAGATCATTTTGTTATTGTTTTCAGTGCCATTTCTGGAGCTTTATTAGAATAATTTCTTAATCAATTTGGAACTACGTTTGGTGTCATGTTTTTGTCTTTTTCAGGATCAATACCACTTTAGTTCGGGATTTTTTGGAATTGCTTTTGGGACCTGAAACTGTTTGGGGATTTTTAAGCACCATTTCTGGACCCATTTTTGGTATCGTTTTAGGACTAATATCAAAAAAAATCGCGTAATAATTCTCAAACGGTCTCAGAAAGCTTCGAAACCCATCCCGAAATGATCAACAAATGATCCCGAAATAGTAGGAAGTTCAGTTTTATCCCTCAAAAGCTGCTTAGCACACTTTTTCTATAGTTGGTATGGTTCATGTCAAGCTCCCTTAATTAAGTACTTGGGATGCTCCTATTAATTTTTTTTTTTTACCAATGTTGTTATTATTAGTATATGACTATTTCAAAATCTGTATTTATTTCTTCATCGTTTTTCACGTTTTTGTGGTCAATTTGTCAATTAAAAATAAAAACTTGAAATCCAAAAACCATACCAAAGTTTAATTATTGTGGGAAAATAATATCAATATCAATTTCGAAAAATACTGGTTTATTAAGATGCTCCGGTGAGCCTAGCTCATCCACGAGGAACAAATAAACTTGTAAGAAAAAGGTCATAAAAACCAATTTCATTTGAAGTCTTTTTATCTCCACAATTGCTGCTTCAGAATATATTGAGGTGAGATTTTTATGGCCTCACAACTTTCCTATTAATTAGCTTGGAACACACTTTCAAAACAAATAATAAAAAGCGGTATTTAAATATTTAGTTTTTATAATAACAACACGACTCGTCGCATTCAACCAAGCATTCAAACACGTCTGAGTAATTAATCTCTTTTATTTATACAAAAATCAATAAAGTGGTTGGTGTTGAAAAGCTCAGCGTTTGATGGCATATGTTCACCAAAACTACTAGCAAAGCCTAGCGATTGCCACTAACACTTTTCGGATAACTGTTTACTATTTGTATTTGTCTTTTATTTGTACGATAATTAGCTTTGATTGCTATTTAGATAGAAAAAATTCGAATATAAAAGTTTTTAATTTGTAGCCACTGGGTGGGCGATGGGGAAAGTATTTCGTGTTTGTGCTTCTGTTGGTGCTTTAATACATAATTTTGTTAAGTAAATTAAATTGAGTATGAAGATGTTAACATTGTTTTGGTAATTTTACTTTAAGTTATGCCAGTAAAATTCATTAAACCGCAAAAAAAATAACTCACGGAAAACTCATTTAGTGAGCTTTTGAGTAGAATAGGCATGCTTTTACTTTAAATAAAATATTAGTATAAATGCATTTATTCATGATTACTCATATGTTATGCATTGAAGCAGTCTACCCAATCGGCGCTGAAGTTTAAAAAAACCACCCTCTCCGAAAAGTTCGTTTCCTAAGTCTTTTGTTGCTGTGACGTTACATCTAGGTTAGTTGCAGCATGCTTTAGTCAATCAAGTCAAAGCGTCTTAATTTCAAAATGAATGCCTACCTCTTAAGAAATTATCAACTTTCGGCGCTTCTTCTTAAGCGGCTTAAGCCACTGATTGCTTTAATTGCCGATAAATACTTGCAATCTGCAACTGTCAAAGATTAACGAGTTAGTCAAGTGTTGAACAGCTGACACTTGAATGGTGAAGTAATGAATTAAGCGGCATTTCCTATGCTCTTGTTGCTCAATCGATTTAAAATGTTTGGCATATTTCATGATTAATCGACGCTTTGGTTTTTTTTTTTTACTTTCAATTTTTAAGCTCGGGTATTAATTGCGCTTTCATTCACTTTTATTGGCATTTATTTGATTTTAATTGGTTTCGCTTATAAATTTGTGTGGGAATATTCGTATATAAAATTTATTTTTGTTTACTTTAATTTATCTGCTATAAGTCGCTCTGTAGTTGCCAGAATCCAATTTAATTAAGTGGCGAAGATATTGAAATCTTAATTAGTTTAATTTCTTTTACCGAAAACATTTAAGTCAGTTTAAATTTTTTTAATTCTAAATACATTCAAAATAGAAAACGAAACCCTTTTTTGCATTTTTTATTGTTTATAAAATTTCTACAAAATTTTTTTTAAGAGAAAATATATTCGAACTACAAAATTTAATAGAGTGGGGTACCTAAAAATGTTGAATTAATTTAATTTTTAGCAAAAAAGTTCAAGTCACTTAATTTTCTTTTTAATTTTTTAAAATTTTTTTTTTTTTTGCTTTCTAATTCAGTTGAAGATTTTACTTATTTGTTTAAAAATCGAGTGAGGAGCAATTTTTTTTTGTTTTGTACAGAATGCTAAACTAAAAATAATTTCAGTAATACTTTGAATTTAATTTATTCTCGAAAAATTTATTTATTTTATTACTTATTATTTACTTTTCTTTTGTACAAAAACTTTGAGTCAGTAAAATTATTACTTTTATTTTTATTTTTTAATTTTGTTTTTTTTTTTAATTCAGTTGTAGTTTTTACTTATTTATTTAAAAATCGAGTGAGGAGCATTTTTTTTTTTTTTTTTTTTTTTCAACTTTTAAAATATTTTATAAATACTCCGGCTATAGTCGCTGAAAAAAAGTAAATTTTGAATTCCCGGTGGAGAAAATTACATTTTTTTGTTGAGGCACCTTAATACACAGTGATCTCATTGATTTTAAAACTTTTTAAAATTTAACAATGAAAGCATATAAATTCTCCTCACGTGAGTGGTTTCAAAAGAAATTCGCAAATCTTGCTGGTATGTTCTGCGCAATTAATTATTCCTATCGGCATGCTAAAGAAATTTGTATGCCAAACATTTAAAAGTAATTTAGAAGAAACCAAAGTACTGTTGTTTTCGTTTGTTAAAATCAATGAAGAAATTCGTGCAAAAGTTGTCAATGTGAAAGTAAATAAATATATTTAATAGAGGCGCTCATATGCTACTATTTTTATTGATGCAAAAACATTTAATATGTAGAGCAAAGCTCAAAAGTGAAAAAAGTTCAAAAAATAAAAAAAAAATTGCAAAACTTTACTAAAAGAAATGACATTTTTATTTTACAGCAAAACTCAAATTGTAACAAGCTAGTAACAACAAATTTCTATATACATATATGCATAGAAAATAGTTTCTAGCAATTCATTGTATTTCTATGAGTAGGTGTGGTATCACCTTGCAACCTCTTTGCTTGTCCAATTGCAAAATGAAATGTAAACTTTGTAATTGTTGCTGGGCTACATTGGAATTCGACTAGAAAACCAACAGAAATTCTTTGCCAAAACGAATTAACAATAACTCACAATAGCAATGAGGAGAAATGCAAAAATTTATAGCCACTCACATTTGACGATATTTAAGTTCAATTGCAAGCATTGTTTCGAATGCGGCGGCAACTATGTGGCTGACTTCAGCGAGATGGCGCTTGGATGTTACACACACACACACACATCCGCAAAATTGGTCTCGCACTGACATACTGCCTCAATGACTTAAGGTCTGATAATTGTCGTTGTACTTTCATTACAAATATTTGCAAAATGTCACACTTGGATGAGTTTCTCTGCTATTTGCTATGGGGGACACATTCCTTTGTTGTTGTAGTTTAGTGTTTGCACAAGGGCGCTAGAGTTGACAGCGAATAACTGAGAGAGGATTGAAACAATGAAGAAGCATTTGTAGCAAAGGTAATTATTTATTATTTGACTAGCATTTGATTTGGTTTGCCAATCAATAAACACTTGTGCTGGATGCTAGGAGTGGAGTGATTTTTTTTTTTTTTTTTTTTTTGGGAAAAATGTTTGACTCGCATCTTCTTAAACGTCCATGGATGCCAGTAGTACACAATAAGGCAGCTTAAGACATTCTCAGCATATTTTTTCCATTTCATTGTGTGCATCTGATTTCGTTTTCAGCTATAGTCGGAGTAATACCTTCCAATAGCTTCTTCATCCCCACTCAAGAGGGGATTTTTTAAAAAAAGAAAAAATTTGAGTGAGAGCTTTTATTAGATAGAAGCTTCTGATGCAAAAGCTATTTAAAAAAAATTAAATACGACACTTTCAATAAAATTCTGCAACAACAAAAAAAAATATATTGAACTTTTATCATCAAATTCGCAGTGGAGACTTTTTCAAAAGAAAAAAGCCTAAGTAGGACTTTTTTAATTAATTCAGCAAAGCTTTTTTTTACAAAGAGCGAAAAAAAGATGAGCCTTTTTATCATATAATTCTAAAAAAAAAGCTAAATACTATGAGAAAAAAATTGAGATAGAACTTTTTGTAATAAAATTCTGAAACACAGCTGTTTAAAAACAGAGATTTGAATAAGAGCTTTTTTATTAAAATTGTTTCAAAAAAAAAATATATATGAATATTTTAATAAAATCTGAGCTATTTAAAAAACATTAATTAAGACAGGAGTGTTCTAATAAAATTCTGAAACGAAGCTATTTGTCGAAAAAAATTGTTGTAATCAAATTTTGAAGCAAAGCTTATTTTAAAAAAAAATTCTGAAATAAAAAAAAAATTTTTTTTCACAAAAAGAAATTTGAGAAAATATTTTTTTGAAACAAAACTTATCTTTTCAAAAAACAAAAAACAGTTAAGAACTTTTTGATTTTCATGATTTCAGTGGGCCTTTATTATCTTTGAACCTGAATATTTTCTTCCTCATTTCATCAAATTCGCGTTTCGGAAAGTTTTTTAATCTTTCGTCATGGATTGGGTTTTTTTGAGTCCGTCAGCTTCATTGTAGTTGAGTAATGAGAAAGGTTTTCGTCACCTAGCCGACCTTTCGCAGTTTGGACGCCTTTTTGGAAATTTGTTTAATGAAATTTCGAAGGCAACTTTTAGCCATAGTTCCCGAACAAATATCGAAACAAAGAAGTAAAGGAAGAGTAGGTAAGATATTAGGAGATCACGAGAAGAATGAGGTTAGGACCGGATATTGTAAACAACTTTTGCGGAGTCTACTAGTCTTTTTTAAATATTTATTTATATATTTGTTTTTAGTGTATTCAAGGATCGGCCTCAATATCTTCGAACATCTAGCTATCCTAAAATCTATTTATTATTTTTTTTGTTGTATCATGTACATAAATAAATATAACCGCCTGCCATACTTTTCTTTGCAAATAGTTACAACATGCAATTTTTTTTTTTAAATATATTATTTATATTCTTTTGTATTTTAGAAAAACACAAATTTGAGACACGTTTCTGGCCATGAAATGTCAACATGAATTATGGGATCTCTTTTATGCTGCCACGGCATGAATATGCCATTTGGTACCTTTTGACCCAGAAGCCTTAACATTCCATTTGAAGTTATGGCAACAATGAAGTGCTGCAACATCAATGAGCTTAAGTAGATATAAATAAGTAAAATAGCAACAAAGAAAAAATTAACAAAACTGCTAACAAAAACAAAAACAAAACTATGATATGGAAAATAAAAACAAAAAAAAAAAACAAAAAAAAATACAACAAAATATCATTGCCAAGTTTAGCACAAATGCGGCATGTTTTAACGGTGCAGCACTAAATAGAGGAGAGATCCTGCTTTTTGCTTCTTCTTCTTCTTATTTTCCTGCTAGCCAAGCGTGCCTATGCGTTTTTACAAAATACAAAACGCTCATAATTCAATCGAACTCATAAAGTTTTGCAAACTAACGAAGAAGAATTAGAAGAAGAAGAGGGAGGAGTAGCAGTAGAAGCAGCAGCAGCAGAAACAGTTACAACAAAAACACTTGAGCAGGTAAAATATTAGAAAAATGAAAACAGAAAACACAGCTTGGAATAAGACGTTTGCCACATGCGGCGGCGCACAGAGTTGACCAATTGACCGAGCGTCTTCTTTTAAACATTGGCGGCGGTGGCTTTTGCAACAATTGCTGCCGCACAAAGAAATAAATACATTTTTGCCATTTTGCCGCCGAAAAAATGCCAGAAAAAGTGATGAACATAAAAATTAAATTCCTTTCTTTGCATTGTGCGGCATGTGCATGTGCAAATGCAACAACAACAAATGTAACAACAACAACATAGGCAAGAGCCATGGCCACAGCAATATGTCAGTGATAGCAGCAATATTTTTGCCAAGGAGTAGGCAGCCAACGGCAGCAGGAGATGCCACTTCCTCCGCGTGCGTTTTGCTATGAACTTTTTTTGTTGCTTTTTTTGCTTCAAATAGGCGCACATTTCGCATAAATCATCGTTTGACAGTGGATGGTAAAAAGGCAATGACAACAACAAAAAAATAAGAGAAATATAACAACAAAAATTTTGATAGCTAAAACAACAGCACATTGGCATAATTCAATTGGGCCAGCGCGCGCAAATAACAGCCAAACGCACCACAATACCCACCATACTTGGCACTTGTACATTAGGGTGTGACGTTTTTAGGGTTTATTGTGGCGCTGAATGCCTTGTCCGACATGGGAGTTAATACGTTCTTGTTACCAACTCTACTTCTAAAAGCTCAGACCATTTTCGACTTTATCCGGAACAAGTAAAATACCCTTCAGAAAAGTTTTAAAGGTAGTCCATCATTGCTCTACGCTGAACTATTTTTCTAACGGGATATGCTCGCATTACTCTTAGGTAGCATGTATTTCCCTTTCCCAAGCATTTAGGGGTCTGGATTACCATTCCCTTCACTACTCCACAAAGGAGCTACGTTTTGCAAGTCCAATACCAGTTCATCAATATTGTCTCAAAAAAAATTCCACCGCTACCAAAATTTCCTCCACTGAGTTCAAGATCCGCCTATTTGTGCAAACCATTGAAGCACCCTTACTCACTCAGTCGTCGAGTTATTATCCAAGAAAATTTTTGTCGTATGAAAGCTTATGAAAGATAAAAAGAAAAAATATCTTCTTAATATGAAACACCCTAATGTATATAAATTCATATATGTAGACACATACATATTAAAAAATAACTCGGGATCTAAGTCAGCGGTGGGCAAACTCAGATATACATTTCTCGTGCCACAGAAGTATAAAAAAATTAAATTATTAAGGTCAAAGGGAAGGAAATTTGAGATTCTCGCGTGGAAGATTAGGGCAAGCAAATATAAAAACTAAAAGTGCTAGTGCTATAAAAAATATTTCGAACTATGATTCTTTTACGCAAAACATTTGAAATATTCTAAAATTCCAATGAAAAATTAAAAATGTGCCTATCTGGAATCTTTCATCTTTTTTAGAAGTAAATTTTTGAAAGTAATCTGAACTCGATATATTTCGACGCAACTTGTAGTACAACCTTACATATGAATAAAAACATAAAATATGCCCACCACTGTTCCAACTACTGGCAGTTACTACGGCAGTCATCGCCATCAACGAGTTAGCCGCTATCTGCATTGAATATCGATTGCTTCTCATAATGAAACTGTCATTTTCACGAAAGATACTCGCAGCAGGGCCAAAGGTGCAATGTGAGTGCAAAACGATTAAATTGAAAGATGGAATTAAACTACACTTAGAGAAATAATTTAAAGCTTCAAACATTGCACTAAAAAATATTTCGGAATAGGGTTGACCACTAAGGTTGCAAAATAATATCAACACACATCCATTATTGTCTCGAAAACAACTAGACCACTTTGGATGAAATCTTTAAAATTTGCCATCTGACTTTCATACATAAATGTTGCCAATAAAGAATTTCTCTTTATTTTAACTTTATTTTGAAAATTTCTTTTGGTGTGACTGCAGTAGCACCGGCGCTGCAGCCTCTTCATAATATGTATGTCTACCCCCTTCAGTAGCGCCGACAGCTTGACAGCTCACAATGAAGACGTACACAGTTGCTGGTCAAATTCAAAACCCATTAAAGCTTAGAGTATTCCTAGTACTCAGAAACTCTATTGACCGCCCGCACCAAAAACACAACGCAATGTTTGTTGCTTTTAAAGGCGTTTACATTGTTGACACACTCATCATTACCGCCCACTAACAGACGCGCCTTTTCCGCACAAAAGCATACGAAGCCAATGGTTGTGTTTGTCTACATAGCTGCTGGCATTCTTTGGCTACCTTCTGAAGTTTGCTAGCAAAATGTGCGGGTGGCATGTCGTCGCTGCAGACTTCTTGTTGTTGACTTTTCCAAATGTTTTCTCGTCATTTAAGGAATTTCCATTGTAATGTGAAAATACAAAACAGTACAAATATTTTGTGTATACACTAGGGTGAATTGGAGAAAAGAATAAAGTAAAATAAAACAGTTTTAGATAACATTAAAATAAAAATAAATAAAAAATAATAAAATAAAATAAAATAAAATAAAATAAAATAAAATAAAATAAAATAAAATAAAATAAAATAAAATAAAATAAAATAAAATAAAATAAAATAAAATAAAATAAAACAAATTAAAAATTAAATAAAAGAAAATAAAACAAACTAAAAATAAAATAAAATAAAATAAAATAAAATAAAACAAAATAAAATAAAATAAAATAAAATAAAATAAAATAAAATAAAATAAAATAAAATAAAATAAAATAAAATAAAAACAAATAAAATAAAATCAAATAAAATAAAATAAAAAAAAAATTAAGTAAAATAAAAAAAAATAAAAACAAATAAAATAAAATCAAATAAAATAAAATAAAATAAAATAAAATAAAATAAAAAAAAATAAAATAAAATAAAACAAATTAAAAATAAAATAAAATAAAATAAAATAAAATATAATAAAATAAAATTAAAAAAATGAAGTAAAATAAAAAAAATGAAATAAAATAAAAATAAAGTAAAATAAAATAAAATAAAATAAAATAAAATAAAATAAAATAAAATAAAATAAAATAAAATAAAATAAAATAAAATAAAATAAAATAAAATAAAATAAAATAAAATAAAATAAAATAAAATAAAATAAAATAAAATAAAATAAAATAAAATAAAATAAAATAAAATAATAAAAAAATAAAATAAAATAAAATAATATAAAATAAAATAAAATAAAATAAAATAAAATAAAATAAAATAAAATAAAATAAAATAAAATAAAATAAAATAAAATAAAATAAAATAAAATAAAATAAAATAAAATAAAATAAAATAAAATAAAATAAAATAAAATAAAAAAAATAAAATAAAATGAAATAAAATAAAATAAAATAAAATAAAATAAAATAAAATAAAATAAAAGAAAAGAAAATAAAATAAAATGTAATCGATTTAAATTAAAAAAGATTATTTCTGCATATGAATAAGGAAATATTTCAGGGTAGTGTTATTTATTAATTTAAAAATTTTATTTATACCCGTATAGAATATATACATACATATACCTACAAAATAAGCTAACGTAAGTTCTTAGTAGTCAAAGGCGCAATCAAAATTTTCGCTAATAAAGTTAATAGCAATGAAACACAAACCCACCCAGTAGGAGCTAAAGGCGTATATCTGTCATAAATACACTATAACGGTTTATATATTGTGTAAGTATGTGTGTGTGGGTACGACAATATTTAATGTTTAAAGGTTAACAACGAATTAAATGCTGACAACATTTAACTCGTGTTGTTGATAATGTTGTTGCATTATATTGAAGTTGAAGCAAAGCTTACTCCCACTACTACATACATACATACGTCATGCACACACACACAAACTCACTAAAGGTATTCGTAAAACTCGCTGCTACTGCCAACAATGTCTCTTCAACGTCTATCGTATTTAGTATACGTTTTCCACGTGCTCACGAAACTCAACCTATGAACTTTGGCTTACCGTCGTGTTGTTGGCTAACATCTTGCCGATTGCTTTGTACGTCTCTGCCCCCCGACTTGCAAACTATTCGCTGATTTAAGAATCGTTCCGCTGTAGTACATGCTCGGTGCGCTATCGGAAGTGTGCATCTCGTGGTTCTGATTTTTGTTTTCATACAAACGCTGCCAACTGCTTCCTACACATTCGCGTCCCACAACCACCTCACCACAAATGTGATTTGTCTCAGCAAAGAGTTGTTCTTATTAAATGCTGATGGCGAATGAAGACGACAACGGCAAGTTTTAAATACTTTTGTTGTATCTAAATTGTGCCAGTAGTGCCTTGCAGCCGTTGGATAATTTTATTTTTATTTTTTTTTTGAAAATGTGTATACCCAGTTGCGTTAAACAGAGCAACGAATATTTGCTGTAGGCAAAGATGTTATTACAGGCCGAAAGTAGTGCGCCTTCGAGCAATTTTCCACAAGTCAGCTGGCCCAGCCAACTTCAGATATCTGACAAATGGCCTTTTAAAAGCCACAACAGGGTATATAGCTTCCAAAATCAAGTCAACTTAAATAATCTTACTTGCTTCTGTTATTTTGCTTTGTAACTATTTATATATTTTTCCTAAACTTGTCTGATTTTCTTTTTATATTTTTTTGGTAGCTCAAAAAAACCGTTCGAACATGAATTACAACAACGATAACAGTACTAACAACAAGCATATTTGTACGGCCCATGGTACCTTCGTTGCAATAACAGGAGCCAACCAAGCGCGGTTCAACTGTTGTTCGGTCAGCGAGTATGTCTGTCCTTAAACCAACGATTTTTGGTTGAGCTTCCATAGATTTCCCAAACCGATAAGAGACTAAACGATCGTCCAGCCAGCGAGCAGACTAAATAACTGTGCCAACAGAAACAAATGCGTTTAATTGTTGTTGCTCATGCTCGAGTTCATGACATGCTGTTGTAGTCATGGGCTCTTTGCTATATCGCTGAACTGACTGAACTTCATTCTCACAATGCGCTCCACGGTGCCCTTTTTTCAAGCCTGGGTTGGTTCTGTCCATTATGATTATTGTTATACGAGTACTGCGCTTTAATTTAATCTAGAGCATTATTAAATTGTGATTTGTTATTGAACTCTATATTAAATTGGGTATTTGAATAATAACTCATTGAATTTCACTTTGTTCTTGTGTTTTTTTTTTCAATTTCTTTTTGGATTATATTCATGGGATGAGCGGCCTGATTTTATGTTAAAGTTAAAGTTAAAGTTAAAGTTAAAGTTAAAGTTAAAGTTAAAGTTAAAGTTAAAGTTAAAGTTAAAGTTAAAGTTAAAGTTAAAGTTAAAGTTAAAGTTAAAGTTAAAGTTAAAGTTAAAGTTAAAGTTAAAGTTAAAGTTAAAGTTAAAGTTAAAGTTAAAGTTAAAGTTAAAGTTAAAGTTAAAGTTAAAGTTAAAGTTAAAGTTAAAGTTAAAGTTAAAGTTAAAGTTAAAGTTAAAGTTAAAGTTAAAGTTAAAGTTAAAGTTAAAGTTAAAGTTACAGTTAAAGTTAAAGTTAAAGTTAAAGTTAAAGTTAAAGTTAAAGTTAAAGTTAAAGTTAAAGTTAAAGTTAAAGTTAAAGTTAAAGTTAAAGTTAAAGTTAAAGTTAAAGTTAAAGTTAAAGTTAAAGTTAAAGTTAAAGTTAAAGTTAAAGTTAAAGTTAAAGTTAAAGTTAAAGTTAAAGTTAAAGTTAAAGTTAAAGTTAAAGTTAAAGTTAAAGTTAAAGTTAAAGTTAAAGTTAAAGTTAAAGTTAAAGTTAAAGTTAAAGTTAAAGTTAAAGTTAAAGTTAAAGTTAAAGTTAAAGTTAAAGTTAAAGTTAAAGTTAAAGTTAAAGTTAAAGTTAAAGTTAAAGTTAAAGTTAAAGTTAAAGTTAAAGTTAAAGTTAAAGTTAAAGTTAAAGTTAAAGTTAAAGTTAAAGTTAAAGTTAAAGTTAAAGTTAAAGTTAAAGTTAAAGTTAAAGTTAAAGTTAAAGTTAAAGTTAAAGTTAAAGTTAAAGTTAAAGTTAAAGTTAAAGTTAAAGTTAAAGTTAAAGTTAAAGTTAAAGTTAAAGTTAAAGTTAAAGTTAAAGTTAAAGTTAAAGTTAAAGTTAAAGTTAAAGTTAAAGTTAAAGTTAAAGTTAAAGTTAAAGTTAAAGTTAAAGTTAAAGTTAAAGTTAAAGTTAAAGTTAAAGTTAAAGTTAAAGTTAAAGTTAAAGTTAAAGTTAAAGTTAAAGTTAAAGTTAAAGTTAAAGTTAAAGTTAAAGTTAAAGTTAAAGTTAAAGTTAAAGTTAAAGTTAAAGTTAAAGTTAAAGCCAAAGTTCGAATCTCCCAACAGAAAAATGAAAAAAATTATACTTCAACTTTTGCTTTTTTGTATTAATCGACAGACGAAAATGCCCGTAATTTCATTTAGACAACAATTAATTCAGTATTTCTTACATCGCTTTGGCCTTCTACCACACTTAAGATCAATTGTCGGCAATTAAAAGACAAACTTCACGCGTCGAGTGGTTTACGTACGATTTTACTAAAATTCCATACTCTGCGCACGCGCACATAACCAAGCACATAAATATGAGCACTTTTAGCAACAACAACAACAGCATAAATATATGTAAGTTAGCTCGATGTAGCCGACGTGAGGCAAGCGAACATGCAACAGTCACATTTGAATATGCAATTAAGAAAGTGCCGCTGAAATCGCCTCCACCTACCAAAGCTGTTTGTTTGCTCGTTTATGCAACTTTTTGACAGCATCGTTTTTTTGTCATAAGCCAGTTAGGGAGGTCGTTATGTACATATGTTAGGGAGTGTCGAGCTTTTTTTTTCGTTTTTTTTTTTCTTTCAAAAAGAAAAAGTACTCGAAATTTTTGAAATCTTAAAAAATATTCGAAAAATTTCGAATACATATTTTTTGTTGTATGTTGTGTACGTTAGGGTGGGTCTAGCAACATTTTTTTTCCTTTAAAAAGCAAAAATTTTCAAAATTTTTTTCGATCTATTCAACTTTTCACAAAAAAAATTTTTTTTTTTAATCCAAAAAATTCCGAATATGGTTTTCTAATTCTCTCAAATCAACTGTATGCCATTTTTTACTTGTTTACTCAAATAACACACATCATATCAACTATTTTTTTGAAACTTCTGAGTAGCTTTTGACTTTTGGTGAGAAACCCAACAAATTAAACAAATCGCTTTCAGTTGAAACTACGCGATTTCTTAAATTTTCTTTATTTTTAATTCTTAGCTCGGAGAAAAGAAAATCCAACCCACCCTAATGTACATACTTACTTGCAAAAGGGTCATATGAAGTCAAGTAATAGTTTTCGGCAACTGCGTCAGCTGGTGGTGGCACTTGCAATTCAAACTAACCTACACTCGCGTTAGCAACTGCGCATTCACCAAATTTTCGCCAGCAGTATTGCTACTAAACGACACGTATTTGTTGTTGTTATTATTCTTGTCATTCGTACTTGTCAATTGCGCACACGCACAAAACGATGCGACTTGTTATCTGCCTCCAGGCAGCATGTTGCCGTGCAAATACCGAGTACGGCTACTGCTGTTGTTGCCTTCTGCAGTTTGCAACTGTTTTGTTGTTGTTTTAATTTTTTGTTGTTTGCTTTTATTACTTCTATGTCGCATTTTGCATACCAACGAAACGATAGTCGTCGGCAATTGTGGTCATCATCCAATTTCGCTTGCTTTTGTTCGCTATTCGCTTAGTTTATAAATTCAATTAAAGCACTACAACCGAATGCGACAGCTGACAGAGCTTTAAATATACGTATGTATGTATGTGTGTTTGTTGTTACTAACAGTTGTTGGTTAACAGCGTACACACTCATCGCACTAACTAAGGTAACAAACCGTGAAGGCTACTTGCAGTGGGCATCAGCTAGCGGCATATCGCAGTAATCGTTCAGTGGACAAAATCATGAAGGAATGCTTTGAATTTCTATTAAACATGCAATTGCTCTAGTTGTGGGCATCTAAATATGACCCTGTAGGAAAAATTTAGCAGATCACTCATGATGGCACTCTTGGTCGGTATTAGACTTCAAGTTGATCATATTCCTCTCTAAATGTAAATCGGGTAGCCATCCATTTTAGTTCATTTAGCGCATCGATATATTTCATACCACATTGAACGTCATTCGAAGAACTTTCTCTTGAATGCTCTTAGCGCCTTTCGACCTTCTTTTGAGCGCTGACGATTATTCTCAGTCGTAGAGAGTAGCAGGTTTATTGAGAGACTTAGAGAGTTTGCTATTTCTTGGTCCAGAGAGTTTACGTCTCAATTTCCTGCTCAGCTTAAGTTGTACTTGTCGGCATGAGTGATGCTCCGTTAGATTTTTGGGCTGAGATTATTCTCGCGGTTGATGATTGTTGGGCTTTGAAGGCAGTCTCATTCCACTTCGATTTTCTAGGAGAGGTTCTTTCCATTGAATTTTCTCCATGATCAGTCTTCTCAAGGGGTTTCCAGGTGGTGTGATCTGGTATACAAAGTCCTAGTCTTCTATTCAATATCAACTTCTTCATAATAGCTCTCCCTACTGGGTAGCTACCGTTCAGCCACAAGATTTTTCTATAAACGCTCACAGTTATGTGCTTGGCATACGAAATGGTCGGATTTATTTGTTTCGTTCTTTTTTTTTTTGGTTTTTTTTGTTGTTGTGTATTTGTTTGTATTTAAAATTGGACAACATTTTGCAGATTTTAACATTGATATGCACTACATAGTTGTAAGTACTTATATTTGCAATTTCCATTTATTGTTACTGTTTTCAACTTCTTCTTCTTGTATCTGCTTGCTCGCTTGTTTGTTTGGTTTTGTCTACTCTGTCAGCGTCTATGACAGATCTTTCACTTGATAAGTAAACCAATGCAAAATATTAACAACAACTACAATGCGCTTAATGCTTGCTTTGCATTTGCTTAGACCTGCCGGATGGCTTATGGAGCGCTACAAAAGTAATTGCTAAATCCATATGAAATATGAACATAATAAAGTTACAGACAAAGCGATGGAAGCTGCATATTTGGCGCTTCTGCCACTAGTACAAGTTGTTGGCTTTATGTGCGTTGTTATGACTAGAAAGAGTGCAATAAGTCGCATTGGTGTTGGGTTGCTTTAATTTCGTTGTTTTAATAAAAAATTATTAAGGGGAAATATTGCGAGTACGCATTCGTCTCGCTTATGATATGTTAATATTTTTATTTGTTTGACTTTCTTTTGACTTTCGTTTAATTATGTGCACGATAACGTTTTGTATGCATTAAAATAATATAAATTGATCCAGGCAGGGCAAAAAAGCAATGCAGAAAAAAATTCGGGCATTTTTTTCCAAATTTCTCCAAACTTTTGAAAAATCAAGTTCGTTTCCTAATTCTTTCGGAATTTTCCATAGTAAAGGAGTCGAGTTCGTTTTTTAACTCTTTTAGAATTTTTCATTAAAAAAAAAAACCAAGTTCGCATCTTAAGTCTTTCTATTTTAAGCAAAAAAGGAGTCAAGTTCGTTTCTTAACTCTTTTGAAATATTATATAAAAAAGAAACCAAGTTCGCTTCTTAATTCTTTCGAAACCGCATCAACGTCAAATCACAGCTATCAATTAAAGAAAAGTACTATTCCTCTTGTGATACCCTTAAAAAAATAGGTTATTAACGTTGGCCAGAGCTTTCATAAATGGACTTCACTTAGAAATTTCCGTAAGTTAACGCTGATTTGTTTTGTTTATTACCTAGCTGGCTATCAGCAATCCATCCAGATGTTGAAACTCAAGCAAGTAAATTGAATTTGCCATACGAATAAAACCAAACCTCAACCGAACCGAAATATGTAATTGAAATGAAAAATAACTCAACCTTGTCAAATCGCATTTTTAGCTCAATAAACAATTAAAGAAAGCATTCAAATTATTTTTGATTTAATGCTTTCGAGACATTGTCACTTGTTATTTATCCTCATAAATTGTGAGGATGAAAGTGTTTATAGGACAGGTAAAATTAGATTTCATTTTCGATTCTTTATATGGGTGTATAATTGAATTGTTTATTGCAGCTTATATTTGGTGAATGCAAGTTTTATCTTCATTTTCTATTCAAAGTAAAAATTTGGTTACATAAGTCTTCTAGTCCTTTTTCTTTCAGCACAAAATTTACCAATTCTTTTCTTAAGTCCTTATTTCATCAAACAAACAAGTTCGTTTCTTAAGTCTTTTGTACATCTCACATTTTAAGAACAGAGTTCGTTTCATCAGTCTTCTGTTTGCTCACCAATTGCAGAAAAAATTTTGTTTCTTAGGTCTTTTCTCGTTTTCATACATTTGTCGAAGCAAGCTCGTCTCTTGCGTCTATCCTATTAACTTTAGAAGGAAGTTCGCTTCATAAAGCCTTTAAAATATTGTTCGCCTGATTGGAATCCTCAGCACAGCTGCTCACAGTTCAATTGTTTAGACTATGAAACTTTCGTTAGCACGTAACATAAAAATGTCTGCAAGCTATTTTAGTATCCATTTCCATGTAACGAGCATGAAAAGAATGAAATTTTATTACAAATACAGAAAAGGGCATTCACTTTTCAGATTTATGACAAATACTTCTTGCATTATTTCCTTTTGTGGTTTATTTTAGACTAAAATTATGTTCGTCTGCTAGAAATTTAAAAGGAAGGTCAGCTGGTACATTTACTACACTAAAAAAAATTGGAAGTTTACAAAAAATATTTAAAAACCTTTTGTCCAAAACAATTTATTTTAATTATATGTTATTAAAATAAAATAAAATAAAATAAAATAAAATAAAATAAAATAAAATAAAATAAAATAAAATAAAATAAAATAAAATAAAATAAAATAAAATAAAATAAAATAAAATAAAATAAAATAAAATAAAATAAAATAAAATAAAATAAAATAAAATAAAATAAAATAAAATAAAATAAAATAAAATAAAATAAAATAAAATAAAATAAAATAAAATAAAATAAAATAAAATAAAATAAAATAATAAAAAATAAAATAAAATAAAATAAAGTAGAATAAAATAAAATAAAATACAATAAAATTAAAAAAATTAAAAAAATAAAATAAAATTTAAAAAAATAAAATAAAATAAAATAAAATAAAATAAAAAAATAAAATAAAATAGAACTAATATAAAGTTAAACCTATTGCACTATTTCTCTCAGTTAGGTTCATAAATAAAACTTAAACGAAAACGAAAGAAAAACATTCACCTACTCATAGCCGCAAATGATAGCAATCAATTACCTTTGATCACTCAAATGTGCCGTCGCGTCGATTGAATCACCATAGGGTTGAGTGCTGAGGCTGAGTGAGCGAGCGTATGAAAGTAAAGTGCCCTAAATGAATTTAAGCTGACAAATTGCCTGCATTTCAATTTACGAGCGCACATTATCAACGTCAATAAAGGGTGTTCAATGCCAATAATATCTCAACAAGCAATAACAAAGAGAGCAACAAATACAACAAAAGCAGAAAATAAGACAATCACGCCAAACCTCGGCACAACACGTGGCACTTGCAGCTATGTCTTGACGATGCTAAAATACCACAACGTCGTTTGTTGCTCCACATACTTGGCTGCGCGAGTTCGCAACATTGGTGGCGCAACAATTTGTCGTGTCGTAGTTGTTGGCAGGCTGTTTCAGCTTGTTGGCGGTTGCTTATTGCTTATTGACAATAATTGCATTGTAATCAATTGAATTGCAATAAATTGTTGGTAATTTAAATTGTCCTACTGCCTTCACTTCAATTCGCATATTGTTTTTTTTTTTTGTTTTTGTTTATTTTACTAGTTTATTGGCGCAACGTGATTTCTATGCCAAGTAGTATCAAGTAGCAGAGGAAGCAAGGCTGGGCGGCTTCAATTGAGCTTATGCAGCTTCATAATTGCATTTGAAGTAATTTAAATTGTAACAAGGTAACCCTACTTGAGAATAGACCTATATTTAATTTGAATTAATATTTCAATAAAATGGCAACTTCTGTTTGCAAATATTCTTTCAAGGAGCATTTTCTGTATGAGAGATCCTTTTGCATTTAACTAATTAAATAGATTATTTGAATTTTCAGGCAGGTGGCAACGCTCTTATAAATTAATTAACATATTAGTGTCTCTTAAACATTTCTACTAGACTCTCATTTCTGATTTAATTTATTTTAATAACAGTATTCTTTGCTATGCACCTATTTTTCATATTTATTTTAAATAATGTGGCAACTTCTTTTTTTAATTTTTATTAATGTCTCTTAACAGTAAATTTCATATGATGCCTAATTTGATGCGAAGCACACTCAATTCCACTCTTATAATAACTCAAAACTAAATACAAAAATAATTTTTTTTTGGAAAAATGTATTAGGTGGCAACACTTTTACGGAAATTTTTCTCGCTTTTCCTCCACTGTCCTTGTAAGAAACAGATTTAGTAACTCATAAATAAACAAATGTGCCTGTTTTTACGAAAGAAATATTAAATTCAAGGTTTTCAATGTATTACTACTATTTGTTTTAAATGTTAAAAATATGGCAACCTTTTTTCTCAATCAATGTCTTTTAATATTAAATAGCAAATCATGCTCTCCTTAACTGCCTTCATGCGAAACACGCTGAATTCAAATTTTAAACCGCTGAGCACGATAATCAAAAATTAATTTTTAGGGAAAGCGTGTTAGGTGGCAACTCTTCTAGAAAAATTTTTACTCGTTTTTCCTCCACTCCCCTCGTGCGAAACCTATTTAGTACTTCATTAGCAGTTAAACCCATACTTTTTTATAATTTTGTAAAGAAATTGTATACTAACATATTTTTACCTAGTTATTTCTATTTATTTTAATTGTGCAACGTGTGGCAACTCTTTTTTTGAATAATTTTATTGTTTTTGTTAATTAAATAGCAGATCATGCCTTCCTCGCCTGCTTTCAAGCGAAGCACATTCAATTCCATTTTCTGGACAGCTAAAAACTATACCAAACACTTTTTGTTTTAGTGTTTCAGATGGCAACCCTCTAAAAAAAATGTTACTGTTTTGATGCGAAATAAATATAATACTTTTTAAATAGTTGGAGCCTATACTTGCTAAATTTGTATTGCGTATTTATATATGTTTGGCTCATCACTGCAATTTGTTTCACATTTCAAAAGTGTGGCAACCTTCTTTTTTTGTTTTTTATTTATCTCTTCTAATATTAAATAGCCGATCACACTCTTCTCAACTGCCGTCATACGAAGCCCATTTAATTACTTTCTGAATAATCGGAAATCATATTCGATAATATTTGTGTAGAAAAATTGTATTAGGTGGCAACGCTCATAGAAAATATATTTTGTAATTTCTCAATATTACGTAACCACGAAAAATTCTCACGTCGCGGCATGTACAGTAATTTCTAACATTTTTAATAAGCAAGCACTCACATACACACTTACCAATCGCCCACTCGCTCTAACAGTTTTTTTCCTCTGTGACATCACTCTACATCATAATCACATGTGAACTGTGACTTCAGTCCTCATTTTGACACTCAGATGTCAAGTTCAACAAACCGTTTCAATTTTTCAACACAACAAATTGTTATTTAAACAGTTTAACACTTCATAATGCGGCATATGGTGCAACAACAACACCAACAACCTTACATGCCACCTACAACTAACTGTATGGCGTCGTGAGATACCAACTGACATATTATGAAGTCATTGTTACTAGACGAAGACAGCGTGAAGGCGGTTATACGCTGTTGTGCCCTAACGGCAATGAGCGCGCGTGCAAATTTGCCATTCAACGCCCACTCAACGGATGCCAAGCGGCGACCGTTACCAACGCCACTGCACTGCAATACCAGAACACTTTTGTTGGTCATAAATAAAAACATAAAGATTTGTAATCAGTGCGCATGCGCAGTCGAGTTTGCCAGCGTTGAGCAACCAAAAATTTAAGCCAAGATAAGCAAAATATTCTAAAACGTATTTGTTGTTAGTGTGTTTGCATTTGTCAGCAGCAGCAATAGCAGCAGCAACAGCACCGACAGCAGCATTAGCATCAGCGTCACAAACGCGTTTAAAGTGTAGCAACAAAGCGCGCGTGCGCAACCGGCATTCTAACTGAAATTTTGCCTTTAGCCAAATTTCGAACACTCCACCATTCCTTAGCTGCTCTGCATTTTGCTCGCTTTTCGCCATTACATACAAACATACGAGCGCGCATATTTATTCTTAATGCTTTATCTCTTACTGATGCTTAGCGTGTTTTATGGTTGTTGCATGAATATTAAGTTTTCATGCCAAATATGAGACACAGCGAGCGCGCCGCATTCTAGCGTCTGCCTGGCAGCCTCGTTGCTTTTGCTCTAGCTTGAATCTCAGCTAATAAATTATTTGGGTCAGACATGGCAAATTAGCTTATCAATAATTCAACGTTTTAAATACCAAAGAATGGCAAGCGGCGTATAATTCACTGGCAATAGAAGGCAAGCAAAGCAGCGTGCCGCAGATAACAGTGTTGCATGCCACAGGAGCAAATGCACGAATTTGTTGCAAAAGTACAAGGAATTGCTAAGAATTCAGGAAAAAAAATGAAATAAAAGTAAAATATATGAATAAATAACTTCAAACAATAAAATCAGTAATAAATAAAATTGTTAAATAGAAAAAAAATCTGGCAACACTAAAGTATTAAAGCAACAAATAGCTTGCGATGTTACTAAAATGTGTCTTTGGTTGACTGCAAGAACACAAAAATATAATGGAAAGAATTGAGTAAAAATGTTTATTTGTGATGGCAACAATAATTATATACCCAGTTTTCGAAATGTCCGCACTTGCCTCAAAACGGTAAGTTTTTGAAGTGAAAATATTTTTAGTATTTTAGAAGAACTTTAAAAATTGGTTTTCTGTTGGCGAGTGGGATAGTTCTATCAATTATTTATTTCAAATACAAACTTTTCATAATAAAAAAAAATTTTGCAGTTTAAAAAATTTGTAGAAGTGAAAACTTTTTTATGCGCTTTTAAATATATTTTGAGATATTATATAAAAACATGTTTAATTTTTTTTTTCCACTAAAAGAAGATTTTAGAAGTAATTAATAATTTTTAGAAGTAAAAACTTTTGTACCAGCTTTAGCATTTTCCTAGATATTATATAAAGTATATTACAAACAGCGCTGCCACCTTTAAAAAAATTTGTTCTATAACTGTTTAATTATTTTTTTTTATTTGAAAAATTATAAAAAGTTTTACAATATTTTTTATTCAAATTTAGTGTCTCTGATTTTTTTAATTTTTGCAAAATATTTCAGTAAAAATGTGGTTCTTGTTGCCACCTGAAAAAAATGTTTTCAAAAATAATTGGTCCATGATCTTAAAACCATGCCCAATTTTTGAATAAAATATTTTTATTTGTAACTTAAATTACAAAAATACTAAGAATTTTTTTCTAATTTCTGACTTACATTTCCATTTATTTGTTTGTTTATTTTTCATTTCGCAGGGTAACATTTCAACTCGATGCAGTACAAATGCTACTAACTAGCAAAATATTATAAAAAATAATTTCAGAATTTTCTTAATTTTTGTATATACTTTTTATGAAATAGGTGGCAACCTATTAAAAAGTTCGTTTTCAATATGTTTGTAACATTGCCCTTCGCCGAACGTCATTGCATACCACCAAGTTTTACAACTTTTTTATTGCTTTCGTCTTCAAAGATCGGCTATTTTGCAAGCTAATGCCAGCTTGAATGAATTGTAACAAAATCTTTAGCAAAGTCACAGATGGATATGTGCAATGAATGTCTTTGGCGTGGGGTGTTTGACGTGTCGTAACGCCTCCCTTTGATATTCAAAGCCACTCAAAAGAAGTTATTGCCTCTTCTCTTAGATGGCGGCACAAATTCGCTTTTACTAAGAAAGGGCGGAATTTGGAAAGGTTTTAAGATACGAATTGCAGTTTTATGTGACGAGCCATTAATGTTTGTATGGATATCAATATAAGTACATATACATTAGACTGGACCAAATAAAAAAAAATATTTCTTTTGTAAATTGTATTCACATTCTTTTTCAGAACTGTACTGAATTACTAGGTCCGTCATTTTTGTTCCTTTTTGTTATTGGTATTCTATTTATCCACATTTGATTCTTATATGGGTCCCTCTATGACAAAACGTCAGATAGTTGCAATGAACCGATTCCAACTTGAATGAAATTTGTTGGAGAATTTCTTTTTGTCATAAAACAAAGTTCAACGAAAGAAAAAAAATCTCAAAATTTATTGCAGTTCTTAGTAGTCTACTTAAACAATTAAAATTAAAAAAAAAAGTTTTCTTTTCTATTTTTTTTAAATTAATTCTTTAATACGTCGCAGACTCATTGCAAAATACTATATAGTAAACTTTTGTTACTTTGAAGTAGGGTACTTGAAGGTATAAAAAAATTTTAAAAAAATTTTAGAATTTCTAATTTTAGAAAATTTGTAATTTTTCAAAATCGAATAAATTAAACTGCGACATTAAGTTTTGAACAAAACTCTTGGGGTATACTAAAACTATCAGAAGGGTATTTGCTGTTTTTTTTTTGCAAAATATAAATTTTTTCAATTTTTAGGAAACTTTTTTTTTTTGAATTTTCTAGTCGAGTTCAATTAGTTAAATACAAAATTATCAGACTCAATAAAAGAGCAAAGAAATTTTTTGTTTTTTTTTTTCGAAACTTGAAATTTCCCTTGAAAGCAAAATTATGAGCGTTAACAACTTTTTTCTGCTGCTTATTTTTCGTTTTTTTTTTTAGTTCAAACGTATTTAGGTAAGCAGAAAGACTGCCGAATTTATCCAATTACACTATGTTCAAACAAAATACGGAAGCCATTTTTAACCCTTTGTCTGCCTTATAAAAAGTTTTTCCACCTCAATATTTTCTCACTTCTATCAATTTGTCTGCAATGATCGCTCACGGTAACACTTGGTGCATGACAAACTTTTCTTGTAGAAACAGACAGAAATAAGTAACAACAACAAAAAAAACTATTACAACATTAATTATTTACGAAAGATGCGTTAAAACGTATTCCGCCTACATGATTGTGGCATGCCACAAGGCATACAGCAACAACACAGTTTTGTTGATTTAAACAGTTTCGCTTTTTCACGCCAACAAATATTGTAAAGAGCAAAAGTGAGAGTTTTCATCATGATTACTATCATGCGGCTCGGTCAGCGCTATCGTGGTGTTGATCGCTACTTCATAAGCTTGGGTATTTATTCAATCAAAATTTATTATCATACCTTTGTTGTTGTTGTTGTTGTTGTTATTGTAAGCATTTGTTGTGCCTTCACGCATGCCAAACATTTTTTCATTTGCTGCTTTTTTTGTGTGTTTGGCTTTGTTTCTCTGGTATGCAATTCAATTTTTCAATTTTGTTACAATTTTTATTGAGTCATTTTGGTGAATTTTATTGAGTCATTTTGGTTTATGTGACCTCTACTAAGTATTTTGTTAGTGTTTATTAAAAGAAGCATTTTTATTGTATAATATTTTGGATTTCTCTTTACTTGTCTTTCATTTTCTGCTCATTACCAAGATTAACGAGTAGACATTTTAATAGACGCGCATATTGCAATAAAGCAAGCAGCGGAAGAGGAAGACAGCCACTCTACTGTAAAGACCAAGCGCAGACCGATTTGCGTTCTCGCTGTGTCTTCAATTGGCGCCAGTTGACACAACGAACAAATGACTAGCAAACTCTGTTCTACGGTCAAAATCGAGAGAAAAGTGCAATAAAGCCATAGATCTTATTTCTCAACGTGCGATTATCGACTTATTCCAAATTTTAAATTTTTTTAAAAGAATTTAAAATATTTAGTCCTATTAATTTAGCATTTATAAAAAAAATAGAGCAGATGAAAATTTGGAATGAAAAATCGCGGGTTGAGAAATAACCTCATATGGCTTTAATGCTTATGGCTTTATTGCGCCCGCCTTTTCATACTTAATATAAAGGATTTTTTACGTTTCAGAAATCCCTAGTACAAAACTGTTTTTTTTTTTTTATTATATTGCTTAAGGTCTTCTTCAAACACTCCACCGAAATTATTTCTGCTTCGGTTTGGTTCCAGTTTGAGTTTGGTTCCAGTTTTGATGTGGCTTACCGTTTGGTGTTTGGTTTTGAATTTACTTCGAAAGTCTTTTCGAGTGTCTGTTGTCGTGCCTGTTTGGATTTCGGATTTCATTCTCTACTTGTTCCGTTCTCTTGTTCTGTAGTTTTCGTTCTTGTTTCGGTTTTGTTTAAGATTTCTATGTCTCTTTCCATACCGGTTAAGTTTCGCTATAATTTCAAATCCGCCTTGATTCGTTTGGTTTCGATATAAGTTTAAATTTCACTTTTGATTCATATTACGGCTTCGATTAAGGTTGGGATAAAGGCCCATTTCCACTTTCTGTTCTTGTTCCATTTCGTTTCTCTTTCGATTCAGTCTCTGTTCTACTTCCAAATTCAGTTTTGAAGCGGTTTTGGTTGGACCCAGATTTCTGCGTTGGTTTCCATTCGGGATTTATGTAGTATCGGTTCTGCCATAATTCTGTTTACGATTCCTGTTTTAGTTTCTGGGTACGATTCTCGTTTCTATATTCGTTTTCGTTCCAATTCCAATATCAATTCGATTTTTTGTAAACGGTTCCCGATTCGACTTCGCCTCCAACTTCGCCTTTGATTACGCTTTAATTCAAGTTTTGCTTTCGGTATCGTTTTAGTTTCACTAATTGCCTAGGTTGGCAGTTATATACTCACTATATCCGCTATTCAAATTATAATTACTGATCAAATCAGAAAAGAATGAAAAAGAAAGTAGTCCAAGCATTCGCTAATCCGATTGCAATTCAAAAGCACAAAAGTTCTCACAGTTTTAATTGGGATGAACGCAAAAAAAAAAACGAAAAAAAACACAAATAAAAATAAAAATTATAATGATCTCATTTGTGTAGCCAATCAGTGGGTCAAACAAAAAGAACTCTGCTCAGCTTCTAAAAAAAAGTAATTTAAGCAATATGCAAACTTAATTCATTCAAATGTAGATCAATCAGAAAGGCATGCTAAAACAATAAAATGTTAAAAGCTCACTGCACTCAAAGAATGAAACAATAGAAAGCCGACTTTCGCAGTAGAAGCGCTATTAAAATATTTTGTTTATCTTTACATTTTATTAACAAAATTAATTCATCGAGAAGTTAAGTTGTCACAATGCTTTGCCTTTCACCTTTGATTCAAATGTATTCTAGTCTATATAATAAAGTCGATTTAAGAAAAAAGTTGTAAAGATTTGTATCAATGAGAAAGTGAATGCCAAATGATGTTTAAATGACTCACCAAATTAGGCATTTTTGTCATACAAAATGACTCTCAAGATAATTTATACCCTGAAAAGTCTTAATGGGGTGAAAGAGATAATTTATTACTACTACTTTTATTTATTTATAACTCACTCTGACTTTAATAAAAATAAGAAATTATGGTTACTAAAATCATTTGAAGTATTTTTAATTTTTGATCTGTTCCTTGTTGTTAGTGCACTGTGGCAGAGCGATTTACAAAAATTATTAAAGAAGGTGATTTTGTTGGTATTTTAATGCTGCTTTGGAGAAAGGATATTCGTGCAAAATATGTCTTTCTTTATATTTCTGACAAAACATACATACATAGGTACATATGGGCATTTCCACGGTAACGGACGCGACATTTGCACGCTTTTAAGTGCGTCCGAAACAATGAAGACAAAGTAAAAGTTTACATATGTTGATATTGTTTTAAAGGGCTGACGGAGTGCTATAGTTTAATATATACGGGGAGGATCTTTTACGAATAAGTGCGTAGTTATAAGCAATTATAAAGTGATACGGACGCGACAAAAAATAGAAGTTTTTTTGAGGCGCATTCATAAATATATAAAATTTAGCAAATTACGGATTTTTATGTATATACAATATACATGTTAATAAATGCGAACAGATGACTGATATTCGTAGGTTTATGAAATGTGATAATTTTCTCTTAGTTTTTTTTAATTGAGTATAGAAGAGATACGGACGCGACATAACGGACGCGACAAAATTTTCCATGAGTTAAGAAACAGAATTTTTTTTATTTGAACACTTCAATTTTATTGAAAATAAAAACTCAAGTAACATTATAGTAAAAACGACTTACAAAATTAAGAAGAAAGTTATTAGTTTTTAGTATGGTCTATTTTAATTTTTTTCTTTATTGAATAGGCGGTCCGAGCAACTTCAATAAATTTAAATTTTTTTTATTTTTCTCTCTATATTTCATTGCTATTGCTTTTCTTGTTTCTTTTGCCGTTTTTGCCATCTATAAAATTTAACTCTTGTTCAATTTCTACGAATTTATTTAATATTTAAGGTTTGTGGTAACGGACGCGACGAATTTCAAACACCGATAAATTTTATTAATCGCTTTTGCCGAGAGTCAATGGCTACTTTTCTTAAGTGAAATAATTTATTTGCTTAAAGTCTGAAAGCAATTTACACTTCAACACTTTTTGCACTAATGAGAACAATAAATGCTGTTTTTCGGTAACGGACGCGACATGCGAATGTAAGCAGAAGTAATCAAAAAAAAACTACCGTTATTCGATCTCCACTAAGTCTGTCTGCTTGTTAAACATTATGTTACTATGAGTAGAAGACTTTTAAATTATAAAAACATCATAGTATTACTTTGAATAAGGGAATATAACACGGAAATAAAATAGGTATATTTGGTCAAAAGAGTTAGATTTTTGTACATTTTGTATACTCGTTGTATATTTCGGCTCAAAATTAAAAGAAAATAAAAATTTTTTCATATTTATAAAGTAAAAACATTTGAGATTTATTATTCATCAACAAAAAGTTTTCAGGAACAGTTTGAGTTTTGCACTTGTGGTTGACCTTTTTGTGAAAATGCCCATATGTATATTAAAAATTTATATGTGAACATTGACACTGTTAAAAAAACTCAACGAATACAGACACATAAAAACTACATAAATTACAGACAACGAGTCACATTTTAGCAAATCTTACATATCTAAATATGTATGTATGTATGTATTTATGTACATTAGGCAAGGAAAAAAACAATATTTTTTTTTTATGGAAATTATGTGGTACATATTTCTTTTTTTTGAATATTCATGACTAACTATGCCATGAAAAAAAAATAATTTTTTATGAAAATGTCAAATGTGTTTTTATTTTTGCAATAATAATTAAACACGGACCTCATGCCAGCAAAAAAAACAAATAAATAAGGAAAAAAGGTCGCTAAAATTCACAAAAAAAAAAAAATAATAATAATAATTTTTTATGAAAGTAAGATATCTACTTTTTTTTATGAAAATAAACTAATTTTTTTCTATAAAAATAAAATAATTTTTTTTTATAAAAATAAATATGTATTGTATATAAAAATAATATTATAATTATTTTTAGTTTCATAAAAAAAAATTATTTTATTTTCATCGAAAAAATTTTGTTAAAAATGATCTTATTTTAATAAAAAAAAATGATTTCTTATCATAAAAAAAACACTTTATTTTCATGAAAAAAAAATATCATTTTTAGTTCAATATTTTTTTTACATATTTAAATATTTTTTTTATAGAAAAGCCAAATTTAAAGTCAACCACCATAGCTTTTCTCCAGATAGATTTCGCAAACTGCCACACTTCTTAGGCAGCCAAATTTCTCAACGTTCTAAAAATGCCTTTAAGTCGAAAATTTGGAAGGAAAAACAACATTTTTTGTTACCATCTAATGCACATAATTATTCACAAGCGCAGTACATTCTCAGATGTAGTGTGACTTTAACCTTGCCACATTGTGACGCTTTG
Source organism: Sphenella marginata (assembly GCA_951509765.1). Classification (NCBI taxonomy): domain Eukaryota; kingdom Metazoa; phylum Arthropoda; class Insecta; order Diptera; family Tephritidae; genus Sphenella; species Sphenella marginata. The sequence continues at coordinate 110,064,163 of OX608079.1, forward strand.
TCAAGTATCTTTTACAAGTTTTAATGAGTACGACTTTTGGAATTTTTAAAATTTTTCTGCAAATAAAATTTATATGCATAAGTTATGAAAGAAAACAAAAAAGTGAAAAGCCCAAGCAAAATTTTCACTTGAAATGAAACAAACAAAAACATGAAAACAAATATTGCGCGCGCACAAAATGAGTCAAACAAAGTTAGAGTTTTTCAAAACTTTGTTGGTTGTCAATGACATCAGTTGGCCAACCACGCATGCGCAGACAAAGGCTTCTAAAAAATTTAAATCACAATTAGCTTTGACGGCAACTATGTATGTATGTGTCGCCTTTGGTGTCAACTAACTTGATTAACTTTTATTTCTGAGCAAATTACATTTAAGTTTGTATGTCCAACAATGCAGTGCGGTCTTTTCATTTCATTTGACCCAGTAAAAATGCTTTCGCCGATTTATGTAAAGAAATGTGGCATACTTTGAATTTTAATCACCATGAAACGCGTCATGGCTCAACTTGAACCCTTCTCAAGCGCAAGTGATGCGTTACATAAATTTATATTTTCAGATTTTACAGCTGTCATAAGGGCCAAAGATTAAATTTAGCACAAAAATGTACTGACTTATAGCAATGGTCACACAAATACGCATACCTGAAAGTACCTCGCATGCTTATGAAAGCCTTTGCTTGAGTTGAGTGCGGCGAAAAAGCTTATTAGTTATACCATTCGCGCAGTTTGAATGGCATTGTAAAATTGGGTTGATATTTAATACGTCATCAAAGAAGCAAGATGGGAATTTTTTTTTTTTTTATTGACATAAGTAATTTGCACCCACCACTTAATAGGTCTATAAAAAAACACTGTTTATATGCCATTTAAATTATTTATTTATAACAAAGAGATACATTTTATAAAACTCTTACAATTTTAAATTTGTATTCGAATGTAATTTTAAAAAGCTCAATTTTATTTTTTTAAATATCGGGAAGAAAGAAAATCAATAAAATAAACATGCACAGTATGTACATTAATTTGTGCAAATTATTATTTTTTCGCATCTTTTACTCTGATAAAAGCTCGAAGTCCTTTTGTTTTTATTCGAAGCATGGACAAATTGTACCAAAATTAACATAAAACTGTTTTAACAGCAATGCATACCTTAAGCTCGTTTCTTAAGTCTCTTAGATATATATCATCTCAAACAAATTCGTTTCTTAAGTCTTTTAATTTCGAACAACAAGTGAACAAGTTCGTTTCTGATATCGCCTCTAAAAGGAGCAAATTCGTTTCTTAAGTCTTTTAGTTTGACATATCCTTTGAAGTGACCGATATCACCTCTGAAATGAAAGTCTTTCAGTTCGGCATCACCTTGGAAATGAAAAAGTTCGTTTCCTAAGTCTTTTGATTCGATATCACATCTGGAGTAGAAAAGTTCGTTTCTTAAGTCTTTTAATTTCGATATCACCCCTGCAGTGAACAAGTTCGTTTCTTAAGTCTTTCAGGTCGATATTACCTCTGAAGTAAAAAAGTTCGTTTCCTAAGTCTTTCAAGCCGATATTACCTCTGAAGTAAAAAAGTTCGTTTCCTAAGTCTTTTAATTCGATAACACCTCTGAAATGAACAAGTTCGTTTCTTAAGTATTTTTAGTGCGATATCAACTCCGAACGGAACAGGTTCGTCTCTTAACACCTTCAATTCATAAATTGTCAAAATATTTTTCTATAGCAGTATGTACATTAGACTGATTCAGAAAACTTCAGTACATGGCAACATCACATTGAAATGCTTTTATCAACTGAAAAAGATATGCGAAAGTGAATTGCAAAGGTGATAATGACAGTAATTTTTCAATAAAAACAAAAAAAAATTAATAACAGTACAATATAAACGTTTTGTCAGTTCATTATGGCCTTTGCACAGCTTCACGCTGTTACATACTAACGCGCTCAACATAAAACCTGAATAAAATTCAATAACTAAAGTAAGTTATTTTTGTGTGCTAAAATGGTAATAATTGGAAGCACGAGCTGCTCAAAGATCAAACAGCACAGTGAAAGTGTTGTGAAGAGATCAATAGAGCAGGGAATTACGCGTAGTGCAGTGGTTTTGATTATGGCCGTAAGCATGCCAAACCGTTAGAAGCGTAGAAGTGAAAAAAGCCACCAACAGCAACAACATAAAAGGCAAAAAAATCTAACGCCATGCCAACAAAAACGTAGTAAAACGTACAAATGCTAATGACAGGGTCAATGCGCAAAAGCATTTCACTTTTGTTTAACAATGGACACAAAGAAGCAAAGAATTAGGCGAAGAATATTAAGACTAAAAAAAAATATTTAATGCAGACTTTTTAAATGAATGACTCTCAACAAAGTTAGTAAAGAAAGAAAAATAAAAATTAGAAAGAAAAGTTATTTAGTTTGGCAACAGGTTTTGCACCTTAGAAGTTGAGTAGAATACATTTTGGTGAACGTTTAGTTTTTTCCTTATATTTTCACCTTTAACAAGGTTAAAAAATTAAATCAGTTTTCTAGAGTAGGTTGATACAAGTTTCGCACTTTTTATGTTGTTTATTGGTTGTAATAATGCAAAAAAATTATTTTTTGAAAAATGAGATTTTTATTTTTCTATAAAACTCCACTCATCAATTTGAGCAAACATTTTTAATTACATTTGATTTTCGGTATCTATTTTGTTTGTGAATGTGTCAAAACATCTGAAGTTTGGTTTGAGTTGCAGTCTTTTAAATCGCTTTTACACCTGAAGGAGCTAGTTCGTTTCTTAAGCCTTTTAAATCGATATGACATCTAAAGGGGAAAAGTTCGTTTCTTAAGTCTTTTAAATCGATATGACATCTAAAGGGAAAAAGTTCGTTTCTTAAGTCTTTTATATCGATATGACATCTAAAGGGAAAAAGTTCGTTTCTTAAGTCTTTTACATCGATATGACATCTAAAGGGAAAAAGTTCGTTTCTTAAGTCTTTTAAATCGATATGACATCTAAAGGGGAAAAGTTCGTTTCTTATGTCTTTTATATCGATATGACATCTAAAGAGGAAAAGCTTTCAACCGATTCTCGTTGAAACAACTTTGAGACAACTACCCTACGGCTAGTTCTCCATCCATTTCATATCTGATAGTTTAGGTGTAGCCCTGACTGTGATTTACTCTCTCTTCCTTCTTTGCACTTCCTTCTAAGCACTTTCGTCCTCTCAAAGATTTATGTTCCAAAATTAACTTTTTAAAATCTTAGCTGTCATATGAAAAATTGAGGGCAAAGTTACTACGTCTTATTTTTGACCAAAGCTAAAGTTCAACTAGTATAAATAAGTTGTTAACTTAGAAAAATGTCACTCTAAAATTTTAGCTTGCACATCAATCAGTCTGCCAAAAGAAATGTTATAAATTTCTTTAGCTCTTCTTTTCACGTCGTCAGACGCCAATTACGAAGTGTCCCAATTCAATGTCAATAGGAGACCAAAAACTGTGACATGCAGCACCCACACATAGCCGACTGCGCTGTCAGCTGAGCAACGGTGCGCTGTCAAACAATGGAAAAAGCAACAGCGTGCTGGCGATAGTGGCAAAGACTTCTAGCTATCAAGTGAGGCAGTGAGATTTGAGCCAACAACCCGATTGCCAATTTCACAAATGTGATTGTTGAGCTACCAAATATGGCATTGCTCAGTTCGACATTCACACTTTTGGTGCAATTCAAGCGCAGGTGGTAAGAAGAAAAAATGTAAATCTAGCCGATTTTGAGGAAAAGAGAGTAATCATTGTGAAGAAAATCCAGCACAAAATACAAAGTGACAAAATGACCATTGTTCGTTATGCAAATTTAAAACAATTCAATATTTTAGTCGTGGTGACTCATACATAGCTTTTCAGAGTTGTAGGAGAATATACAATTTTTTGTTAGTAGTTCAGCGAGATCAAGAACTCTTATTTGTAGGTTTTAGGATGCTCTCGAATTACTTCATCCGTTCTTGGCATTGGGAAATATTGATCCTTCAGACAACTCAACCGGGTCGACTTTTCTTTTGTCACTTATATTCACCTCAAAACTATCAAAATCTTCCTATTGAAGGTATATAAAGTTTTAGAGCTGCTGGAGTTAATTTACGGTACCCGACGATCCAGGCGGACGCAATAATTATTGTTGTAGTAGCGGGCGCTGTGGTTGGTATGCTGTATTTATGTCGGTAATCTTTGAATAATAAAGCTAGATCGCCAATATTGACTTCCGGGTTTGAGCCTAATAATACGCCATTGAATGAATGCTTGCGTTTCCTCCTCTTCGTCCTTTGAAAAGAATTTTCATACATAAATCGAAAACTTTGACAGCCTTTAACATTATATATTCGGTAGTCAAGCTCATTAACATATCACAGCTAACACGAGCTGCTGCTAAATTCCTGTGTCTCTCCAGGTGACCAGAAATAAGACACTTCATCCGTTTAAGACTGTTTAATAGAACTTTCAATAACGGCAATTATTTCCGTTTAGAGTTGCGAATTTAAAGTCTCTTTTGACTTATGATGACAGTGACAGTTCGGACAAGAGAAAAACTCAAATATGCATAAATAACTGAAGTATCTGTTTATATTTATATTAGACTGGGCCACAAACAAAGATTTTATTAAATTATTTTGATATTGTTTTTCATAGTGGCAAAGTTTTTTTTTTTTTATTTTTTTTTTATTTTGTTGTTCTACATTGCTAATTTTGATTTGTTTGGACTCCCAAAATTTTGCAATTCTGCGTTTCATTCCCTTTAAGGAATTATTTCTAGGTTTCTTTTCAAAGTTGATTTTTGGGTTTTTCTACCAATTGTGTGAGAGTGAAATTGAGAGTGAGAGTTGGAGTGAGAGTGAGAGTGAGAGTGAGAGTGAGAGTGAGAGTGAGAGTGAGAGTGAGAGTGAGAGTGAGAGTGAGAGTGAGAGTGAGAGCGAGAGTGAGAGTGAGAGTGAGAGTGAGAGTAAGAGTGAGAGTGAGAGTGAGAGTGAGAGTGAGAGTGAGAGTGAGAGTAAGAGTGAGAGTGAGAAAGACAGTGACAGTCAGAGTGAGAGTGAGAGTGAAAGATAGAATGATAATTGGAGTTAGAGTGAGAGTGAGAGTGAAAAGGAGTGGAAACGAGAGGAAGTGCCATAAAAAGAGGATGAGGGAAATACAGTGCGAGCGTGAGCTAGGCATGAGAATGGTGAGCTGAGAGGTAGTAAAAGATATTAAATATTTTTTTGGTTGAAATTTTGAGTTTTCCTGCCTAGTTAGTTTAATACCATTCAAAAATAACTAGTTTTATACCAATACGCTTTCTAACTAATGTACATATGATTTCAATGCAACAATAATACAGGAACATGCTGCTTATTATTGTAGTTATCAAACTGTCACCCACTGGTCGCTAGCGTAACATACAAGCAAATACAACAAGTGACATTGTCATAGGCGATTCATAGTACCGACTTCGCAGGCACCACACACCAACCATTGTAGTCCAACTTGCTTCCTCTCTGAAGTACAACAAACACATGCACATACACACTCTTATTTTCCATTGTCTTACTAACCATTTTTCCCCGTGGGAATATTCAATGATTACTATGTAGGCCATCTAGCATCAATATACTTGGCGATAACTTCTCAGAATTCAACAATCACTTCAATACAATGTCGATAGCAAAGTAAAAATGAAAAGGATTTCTCATTGATTCGCATTGCTGACTGCAAGTGCATAAAATATTGATGTATGAGCAAGTGAGTACATATTAGGGATGACAATAGTTTCGAAAGGACCGGGATTTGATTTTATAAAATGTATTTGCAAAATATGAAAAGCCAGGGATCGCTAGAGATAATTCTTGTAAATTAGTAGATCAAAAAAGTACGGGATTACGTTGTTTCGGGATTCTCATTCCTAATATATTTATTTGTAGAAATGTGTGTAGGTGAAAAATGCAGTAAACAGAGCAATTACTAAAACAGTCATCCAAGTGTGCCCATTGTTGAGTTTGTAATACGCTCCACAAATGGTTTAATGAGTAAATTAATTGTTCATTAAGCAAAAAAAAGTGATCTTGGTATTTATGGTTTTTCTAATTAAATACTTTAAACAGCAACAAAAACAAACTGTTTTAGAAAATATGTTTAATTGTGCTTATGTGACGTTAAACTGGACCAATGGGACTTGCCTTTTCTGGATGAAATCATTAACCTAAAAATTCCCGTTGATATATTCTTAGTTGGATACGTACAAAAGAGTAACTTGGCGTCGTGGCTTCGAGGTTAGCCTCGGCTTATCATAGTCATTGAGTCTAAAATTTCAATTTCCGTTTTTCGTTAAAAATTCATTGGTTCATTTGCACTGATAGCCCCAAAAACAACAACAATACTAAATAGCAGAAAATTGTCTACAAAATATATTTTAATTGAAGCATTTGAAATGTTTGACAACAAAAATAAATCGTCCAAATTGAAGCTCATTAAAATGGAAAATTGTCTGCAAGTAAACACAAAAAGCTCAAGGAGATGTGGACAAATATATGGATATTTGTTGTTGTTACAATAAATGACATACAAACATACACAGATACATATATGTAAATATATAACAAATCATATCCACAAGCTTACCACATTTGCACTAGTTGCATTGACAAGCAACAAAAACTACAACAACAACAACATAGACGAGAGATACGAAAATGTTTTGTTGCCTCCTTAACGAAGTGGGTCAATCGAAAGAGATGCTTACACGCTTGTTCGACACCAAGTTGAATACTCAACAAGCGCGAGAGTGTGAAATTGTGCGAAATTGGGAAATTTTACACAATCGCAGATGGTAAAATCAACTGTAACAAGTTAGTGGTGATAACAACAACAGCAACAGCAACAACAATTGAGTTAACGTGTGAACAAAGCTTAAATTTGCTTGCTCTACGCATCAGTGGAACTAGAGCTGGAGCTCGAGATAGCAGCTGCAGGAGCAAACAGCAAACAGCTACAACAACAATTCAACTTAAATATTGTGTAGGCAAAAAGTTTATTACGGATTGGACAATGTTTTCATCATCATTTTCCATCAACATGCTTATTTCTTAACTCTCAAACACCTGGGTGATTCCAGCGATTGCGTAGAAAATGACGCCTTTCATCCCTACTTAGGCCAATTGGAAACACCAAATTAGTCCAACTTATGCTCCACCTGTTTCTTCAACTCATAGAGGCCGTCTTATTTTTCTGTTGACAAAATATTTAAATTTATTATTGGTTAATAAACAAACAGCAATTATATAAAAAAAAAAAAAAACTTTTTAAAAATTTAAAAAAAAATTGTAAAATTTAAAAAACAAAATTCGGCACAACTTTTTTGCATACCCAATATTTGTATGAAACCCATCCAACAAAATAGAGTTGTCAAATAAAATTACAACAATTCATTGCATTGCTCTTGCTGCTGTTGTTGTTGTGGTTCCATCTCTGTAGGTGATTGCTCTTGTTGCTTTGCCATTTACACTTTTGTTGCAATTTAACAAACAACCAAGCAAAAGGTGTCGATTAAATACAAAATAAAAAAATTTGCAACCATTCTACTAATGCACCAAATCTTTGATGCTTATCGGGGCTACAAACCATTAAAAAATATATGCAGTTCGGTTAAGTAACACGAACCACTAAAGAAAAAGAGGGGAAAACTAAAATTAAAGCTCGGACACGATAATTTTTTGTGTCGTATGAATTTTGAAAAAAACTATTTCTGGGCATATTTACCACCTAAGGTTGCCACCTAATACTTTTCTATTTATTATTATTTTTAATCCGCTTTTTAACTCAGTAATAACTTGACCCATTTGGATGAACTTTTGGAGTATAGGTAGTATATTACATTTGAACCTCGAATATTTAAGTGCTGGTACATAAAATATTTTTACAGGGTTGCCACCTATCTCAGATTTTTTGTTATCAAATAAGATATCTAGGCAAATGATTGGTATCAAAGAAGTAAAACTTGGTGCACCAAGTACTATAAATTTAATTGCAACATGAGGGATATATCGTCCCCTCAATATAACAATAGCGTATAATTTTTTTTGGGTTTTGAGAAAATCGAGTTTAAAGTTTTTGTCAAATCAGATGTCTATTAAAACCTCAATATCACGGTAAAGAAAAATTGTTCATAGTGGATTTTTCGATGAATACATTATACCGTTTCTTGCCTTTAAATTTACCAAGTTTTTTTATTCTACGCATCCTTTAAGACCATAGTTATGTTATTCAAAGCGCAAGTCCTCCATATAGGCCATTTTATTTTTTAGGGAATTCGTATGATGTATCTGATACACTATTTTATTTTGTATGGTATACGCTGTTTCATTCAATAATTTTACGGTATTTTTATTAAAATATCAATTTGTAACATTATAAAACAGTAATTAATTCCTGTTGATATTTACCTTACTTTCTTCACTTACATTATATAATGGACGATACTCACTCATATGTTTAAAATCGGTGCAGTGAAATAACGCCCAAGGAAATAACGCCCATGGGCCTTATTTCCTTTTTAAAAAGGAAATAAAGCCCATGGGTGTTATCACCTTTTGCTGATGGGTGTTATTTCCTTTTTCGAAGAGAAATAAAGCCCACGGACGTTAAAAACGAATTAAAACAAGCTGATTCAAGCTGATTTTAACATATTTGTTATGTTTTTATAAGGCGGGGTGCAACAGCGCCTTGTGAAATAAGCCCTTTAAGGCCTTATTACACTATTATTATTACTTTCATTTTTTTTAATGAAACAATAATACTCTAATTCTTTTTGTATTTTATTGAATAGTTACACACAAATTTCACGTTAACCAAAGTGGGAAACGTGGCACGCGGAAGGACATCACCGTGGCGGTAGCCACGGCTATGGCACACACCCGGAGTTGGAATGGCGTAGCCCAGGGTTATTTTTTAAAGCGCGGCCGAAGGCCGCCTACGCGGAAAGGTGTTCTGCACTTAAAAATCGTGGATCGGGCCTCCGAAACTATAATCCGAAGGGGGAAAGGCAGTATTTTGTTTCTCTGAGAAGTTATTAGTGAAAAACCGAAAATTGACCCGGGTCAGATCCCCAATTCGGGGCCCCATCCACGTTTTTTAAGTGCAGAACACCTTTCCGCGTAGGCGGCCTTCGGCCGCGCTTCAAAAAATAACCCTGGGCTACGCCATTCCAACTACGGGTGTGTGCCATAGCCGTGGCTACCGCCACGGTGATGTCCTTCCGCGTGCCACGTTTCCCACTCTTTTCTCACAGGGTAATTTGTGAAAAAAATGCTAATCAACAGTTCGTGTTGCTCGCGTAAAATCCTATGGGCGTTATTTCTCTTTTAAAAAGGAAATAAGAGCCATGGGCTTTATTTCTTTTTGCAGATGGGCGATATTTCCATTTAAAAAGGAAATAAGGCCCATGGGCGTTATTTCCTTTTTGAATGGGAAATAACGTCCATGGGCGTTATTTCCTTGGGCGTTATTTCACTGCACCTTTAAAATCCATATTTTTAATGAACAAACTTTCTCTGCGAAATGAATTTGCAAGCTGAAATTTCAAATGACTACAATATTTCCTTGGCATTCATGTAGTCAAAACAACGTAAAAATCGCATAGACTATTACTCTTGTAAATTTCTGATAAAATTTTCGAATTTGTATTGAAAATAAAACAGCTTATGTGGGGTATAGAAATGGTCGGAATAAAACTATTTCTCAAACAATAGTGTATATCATTATAAGCTATTTTATGAGTTAAAGTTTTGATAAATTGTATTTATTTCTACAGGGTAAAATGGAGTATAATGCGCATACACTATTATTCTTTTAACAACTTTGCAGTGGCAATTTCAAGTAAAATAGCGCATATGAGCTTATACACTTATTGAAGGAAATGTTTGAACAAGAAATTATACACCATTTTTTCCAATGACATTTTGACCCACTTTGTGGAAGTAGAATTTGACGAAATTTTGATCAGACATAGAATCAATGATGGAGATTCTAAATATGCAATAAAAAAATAATGGCGTATGAGCACATACGCTATTGTTATATTGAGGGGACGATATGTACAGTGATGGCAAAGATATTCAATTTTTAACAAACATTTTTAATTTAACAATTCTGCAGAAAAAAATTTTAAATTTTGGTTACAGCTTTTCAAACTTTAATTTGATTCTCCTTTTTCTACTCAATTTTTTTTTAAGAGCACCAAACTCTTTTCTATTTTGTTTCTTTTTTTTTTTGAGTAATTTTTGTTACACTTTTCGCCTTTTAAATAAAATCATTTCGGTACTAAAAAAGCGGCGATTTGCTTTAAACACCAGCTCGTTTTAATTCGGTTCACATCCCTGCTTTTATTTACTTTGAGATGTTTATCACCAACTGTGGCACAACATTAATTGCTGAAGATAAAAATCGGTGGCGCCTTTTTGCTGTAACTCCATTTGATTATTTCAACATTTTTATGAACTATAAAATAAGCAAACCTATGTTTGTATGAATGGGATTGAGTGTGTACATTAGGAAGGGTTTAATTTTTTTTCCCGTTTAGAATACTTATTTTTATTTACATGTTTATAATTCAAATTTTTCTATTTTTTTTTTAATCTCTTGTTTAGTTTTTTCATTTTTGTGTAATATTTTCAAATTTTTATTTTTATTTCTATTTCTATTTTTTTTTGCTCATTTTAAAATGTTTTTTTATTTTTTTTTTTTCATTTAATTTCTTTCAGATTTTTAACTTTTTTCCAAATAATTTTTTTTTTTTAAGTTTCAAGTGTTTTATATTTTTTAATTTTTGTTTATTTTAAAATGTTTTTTCTGGATTTTTTTTTTTTTTAATTTTAGCTTTTCTTTTTAACTGTTTTTCCAATTAATTTTTTTTCAACTTTCAAATTTTTTATTTTTTAATCTCTTGTTTTATTTGTGTAATATTATATATTTTATTTTAATATGTTTTTTTTTTTGAATTTTATTTTTTATTTTTTTTTAATGTCTTTAATTTTTCTTAAATTTGTTTTTAATTTTTAACTTTTCTTTTTAATTTTTTTTTTTTTCAAATAATTTTTTTTTTAACTTTCACCCCACCCTATCACATTTGCCACGCTTAGCGAAATCCTAAGATCAATATGGAGCCTGAAAAACACTTCTTGCAATTATTTTCGCTATCGAACATAAAAAGTAATCCAAGATCAAGAAGATCAATATTTACAACCACTTTTACTGCAACAATTTAGGTAAAAGTCAGTTGAAATGCAGTAAAGAGTGCAGACATACTCACATGTATGTACGTATGTTTAAGTACTCAACACAGTTATGTGATGACGCTGCTCAAATGGCCATACATACTTGAGCGCTCAAGTACCATTTCCAGCTTCAACCAGGTTCAAAGCAACATGTGCAACAAATTTTTGCTGCCAAGTCAGCGGTCAAGCAATGATGATTATTCACTTTTCTCGCACTAATTCTCACAACATAAATATTCAATGGCTACAAGCCTCGTTCACGTTTAGCTTGGGCGTTAGCTTAAGCTCAGTTTCAGGCTCATTTTAGGTAACACGGCTGAGCGGGCGTCTTAGCACTTTGAAAGAATTCATGCATTCCCTTGAGTAAACATTGAGTTTTGATCACTTAAACTGAACGCAACTCAGTTTGGTATTAATTTTCCGACTTCAACCGTATGCAAGTTTGTAAGCTTCAACCGGCTCATAGACCTTCTCGACCTTGATGCAATTGAAGTGTTACAGAGTGTCTTATGGTTTAGCGCCCTCATTGAGTGAAAATTGCAAACACTTTTCTCATATTGCAAGCATTGCGTTGAACTGTGAAAATTATGTCAAGTTGCTGACAGAAAAGAAATTATTTCAAATATTTAATGTGTTTGAGAAATAAAAGCTTAAAAAAGCTTGAAAAACAACTCCAAAAGTTTGAAAAGCACTGTACTTTTGACAATTAATAAACAATGCAAATAACTGTCATAAGATTAGGTAGCAAAGAAAAGAAATCCGTATTCCAGCAAATATATTTTTAGGTAAATTTAGGGAGGGAAGGAGAAGCTTCGAATTCAAAAAATGTCCATCTATTTCATTCTTCAATTTGTAAAATAATTGGATACAATTTTTTGAGAACCTTTTTATTATGATGACAGATAATACTTGAAGTTGAGAAAAGAACGTAGCAGTCTCGCTGAAACCAAACAAAATAAACCAAATTCTATAGAAACTCGATTAGAAATGGTAAAAAGAAGGAAACAAAGGTATGAAGAAAAACAATAAGTCCATATTGCCAATGGAAAACTCAGCAAACGAAGTTTGATAGTTGTCAAACAGAAAAATATAGGTATTTCGGTTGCTACATACATACATAAATACCATACCTACATACATATACGAGTATAGGGATGCTGTCCAGCACAATGAACGTCGCGCATGTACAGGAAATTGTTACACCACGAAATGTTTTATCATCGAAATATTTTTGTATGACGCACAGCAAGGTGGTTACGGTAAATCAACGCAACTCACTACGTTTTAACACCCAACAGGTCTATAAAAACAACAACAACAATAACAACTATTATACAATACATGTTGGCGTGCGTATTTAAGTAATATGAAAATGCAATTTACGTGCAACTAAATCAAAGGAAAAATAAATCATCAGATTAGGGAAGTGCTGAACGAAAATCCGAATCTAAACGGAATTGCATATAAGTATTAATGGTAACGCATTCCATTAAGGCAGCTCAAATACTTCGCAAATATTTAAAACAATTTAAAATAAAATAAAATAAAATAAAATAAAATAAAATAAAATAAAATAAAATAAAATAAAATAAAATAAAATAAAATAAAATAAAATAAAATAATATAAAATGAAATAAAATAAAATAAAATAAAATAAAATAAAATAAAATAAAATAAAATAAAATGAAATAAAATAAAATGAAATAAAATAAAATAAAATAAAATAAAATAAAATAAAATAAAATAAAATAAAATAAAATAAAATAAAATAAAATAAAATAAAATAAAATAAAATAAAATAAAATAAATAAAGACAAATAAAATAAAATAAAATAAAATAAAATAAAATAAAATAAAATAAAATAAAATAAAATAAAATAAAATAAAATAAAATAAAATAAAATAAAATAAAATAAAATAAAATAAAATAAAATAAAATAAAATAAAATGAAATAAAATAAAATAAAATAAAATAAAATAAAATAAATAAATTAAAATAAAATGAAATAAAATAAAATAATATAAAATAAAATAAAATAAAATAAAATAAAATAAAATAAAATAAAATAAAATAAAATAAAATGAAATAAAATAAAATAAAATAAAATAAAATAAAATAAAATAAAATAAAATAAAATAAAATAAAATAAAATAAAATAAAATAAAATAAAATAAAATAAAATAAAATAAAATAAAATAAAATAAAATTAAATAAAATAAAATAAAATAAAATAAAATAAAATAAAATAAAATAAAATAAATAAAGACAAATAAAATAAAATAAAATAAAATAAAGTAAAATAAAATAAAATAAAATAAAATAAAATGAAATAAAATAAAATAAAATAAAATAAAATAAATAAATTAAAATAAAATGAAATAAAATAAAATAAAATAGAATAATATAAAAATAAATTAAATTAAATTTAAAAACTTCGAAAGAAAATCGAATGGTCCTAACAGTAAACGAAATAAAAATTCTGCTGGAGTGCAATCGTCCTTTCCAATTTGCAAACTGACGAGTTTTATGATGAGCTATTAAAATATATTTTTGAACATCTCTAATGGTAAAATATGTATTAAAGTCGTATATCTATATGAAAATGTACAATAAATGTGATGGCCTGCAGGAGCAACGTCGTATCTTACATGCATTTAACTGAATGGGTGAGGTATATCCGTGCAGCCGTACGACAGACAGACAGATAGACATGGTACTCATTTCCACTACCGACATGCGAACATGTCTGCTGGTCATGAAACAAGAAAATACTACAACAACATAAATGACGATAGAATATACTAACAACAGCTAAAATAACAAGAACAACAACAACTAACTACTTTCCAACAATAGCAAGTGCACTACAATGTCGAAGATGGAAACCACTGGGGTAAAGTACTCGATGTGCAAGCCGAAGGATCTAGTTCCCTTTCTTAGTAAAGGATAATAGGAAGAAATGACAAAGATTTCGAATAATTTTTTGTTGAACCCAGTGTTGCCTCATGCCAATCGCTAGGAAGCTTTCGAGTTTACTATGAAAAAAAAATCTTGGCAGCGAAGTTCGGCCCATAACTCATCGAAGTTCTATTCATGCCACAATTATTATTATAGCTACCTTCTATACAAGCTTCACGCTCACAATTTATGTATACCAAGCGACCAAATGCTCTATGACAATCAGTTTTCTACATACGTTAATGCAACAACAACAAAATTCTAATAGCATAGCAAAAGGCCAAGCGAAGTTAATAAATAAAATACGAGTAATACAAATGCAATTCGATCTTGATGCATACTCACATGTGTGTTGATCACTTTGGTGGCTCTAATGACAAGGCCATTGCTGCCGATGCACAAAATCGCATAACTCATAAACCAAAATAAAGAGGAACAATGAAGTCGAATGGCGCAATAACACCGGCAGCAACTATAGCAACATACGAGTTAGTTCGCATGTATGTATGTATGTATGTATGTGTGTGTAGGAGAACTTTGTGTATTGTTGGTTGTCCATTGAACAGTTGGACGCACTCAACGCCAATGATGGATGAGCATACGCAGTCCTCGAGCTAACAAAGCATGCAAGGTAGGGCAGCTGAGCTGGTTGTTCGAATTGTTGGTTGTTTGGTTGGTTGTTTGACTCGTAGTTGGTAGTTACCAATTTATGTGGGCAGTAAGACAGTTGGACACACTCGCTTCGCTACCTTAGAATTATGCAATGAATTGCTGTTGTGTTGATATGTTGTCAGTAAATATTATTGTTATTCATATATTTTAAATGGTTTACTTTTCGACTTGCAGCACTCTTATTACTGGCTATTATATGAAGTTGCGCCATTTGTTGCGCTAAACGTAAGTGCTTCATAGATGAGAGGATCCAAGCAATCGACATATTTGACAAGTAAGGAAGTTGGTAGTTATTGCTTTCGAGATTTAAGGAAGTTTTGCAGAAGGCGAGATTCATGTTTTTAAAAGCATTAAAACAGTTTTCGAGAGAAAAAAAATGCCATTGAAATTATTTATTTTAATTTTATTTCATTTTATTTTATTTTTTTTATTTTATTTTATTTTATTTTATTTTATTTTGTTATTTTTTTATGTTATTTTTCTTTATTTTATTTTATTTTATTTTATTTTATTTTATTTAACTTTATTTTATTTTATTTTATTTTATTTTTTTATTTTTTTTATTTTATTTTTATTTCATTTCATTTCATTTCATTTTATTTCATTTTATTTTATTTCATTTTATTTTATTTTATTTTATTTTATTTTATTTTATTTTATTTTATTTTATTTTATTTTATTTTATTTTGTTTTATTTTATTTTATTTTATTTTATTGGATTGTATTTTATTTTATTTAATTTTTACTCTTCACTTAGAGTTTCTTCGCGTTTGCATTTTTATCAAGTTTTCTCTTTAACATTAATCTTTCAACAATGCAAGCCTTCTGATTTCTCCAGCAGCTAATCAAAATGCTAATATTTTCTTTCATTCCATTGCACTTGAGGCTATTTTATAAATCTCTTTTAAATGCTAAGCGTCTCTCTCTTTCACTCACATGTTAGTTTTCGCATTCCAAATGCTCCTCGCTGAATGATTACCATTACGCCAGAAGTTACGGTGATCTTTTATGTATGACCCAACTGACATTAAAAAATTATCAACACCACTGGCGATGAGAGCAAATACAATACAATACATGCCTATGTATTATAGAATATCTAAAATAAAAAAAGAAGCACACACCAACAACACAACAACTTTCTACCGTTCAGCAGCTAGTGAAGACTTGAACTCGCATATGAACGAGTTAGTACGTTGATTGAAAATTTAGTCAATCTATTTTGGTTCGATTTAACAGAAACTAATAATTTTCTTTTAGCTTTCAAAGCCCCGTATACACATGCATATGTGTCAGTAAATTGATCTGTTTTATATTTGTTATAACAGCACACCTATTATTACGTATTGCATATGGTTGGATGTGGCAACACTGGTAACCCATTGCCACAGGATGTTTGTGTCGATTAAGTTGTCGATTTCATAATCTTGTGATTAATTTGCAACAAGAATTATTTTATATTTAATGGTTCTATAAAGCGCAACTGCATGTTGATCAAATAAGGCGACTAGTTGCCAGGCGCGCAGGTGAGTGGCTGTGCTTTTATTGCAAGAACTAGGCGAATCTCGTCATCAATTATAACTTTTTGGGGTGATGTAAAACTCATACGTGTAGCTATAGAAATGTTTTTATCATATGCCTTGTTTCTATCCATTAAGAAACGGTTTTACTGAACTCACAAATTTATCAAGTGTTTATGCGAACGCACCTACATAAATCGATAGCGAAGAAATCGTTTTGTGCTGACAGTTCGCAAAGCTGTGAATTTCGGGAAAAATGTGTATAGAAAATGCGTGAATTATTTGCCAAAATTATAAACAACCAAATTAAAATATATTATATTATATTATAATATATCCTATCCATCGCTGTGGTTTAACAATGCAATTTTTCTCCAATTATCAATTTTTCCCAAAAAACTGACAATTAAAATTCATTACGAATTATTGTTTCTCTGTGTCTCGAGCTTGCAAAACTTACAAATATGTAAAAACAAGAAAGACCGCAAAAACCAACAACAATATATGAAATATGTATAAAATTTAAATAAAACAAGTAAACGGCGTGCTCTAAGCTGTTTTTTCAATTCAGTTTATACATGCGTTTTGAGTGAAGACGTACAAATTGAAAACGAACATTGAATTCGGTGGTAGCATCAGCATCTTTATATTCAACCTTAAATAGATTCGACACCGTTCGCACTTGATTAACACATTTTTTTATGTTAAATTAATATACAGAAATGGATAACCGAAACATTTGGTTGCCGCATATTACAACAGATCACTCATTCAGACGTCTTAGTAAGCAGACGGGACATGGCTTGCATTGTGGACATGCCAACACGTCTCTGAATGCAACTTTCCGCATGCGCAAGCAAACTGCCACATGTGGCAACAACAACAAAATTTAACGCATTTATGTAGTTTGTTTTCAGCCAAGACGCTATCCTGTAACCAGTTCCACCAAACTAAGCAAATGTGGTTAGGCGCACAACTGATCTTCTTGCAATTAATATGCGCTATCAATGTCACATTAAGTGTCTGCGCATAAATATTTTTCTGCGTAATTTTATATGCAAGTGGGGACTAACAAAAGTTCGCTTGCGTTAATTGAAGTTGTAGAAAAATTACATTAAACGGCGGTAACTCCCATTTGTGGCGGTAGACCCAAATTGAGCTAAAGACGTATATTTAACTACTTCAATATGGAAGCAACAATTTCTTTTTACTTTGGACTAACAATCTTGGTATTTCAAAATGTATCGAAACCAACAAAGTCACTTTGAAGTCATTGGAACTTTGAAGTCATAGCAACTTTGAAGTCATTACAACTTTGAAGTAATAGCAACTTTGAAGTAGCGCATCGCTAAAAAGAGGCTGTCAGCACAACAGAAGCGAACTAGCGAAACTTCAGTAGTCACATTTGCTAGCGAGGAAAGCAACTCAGCACATTGCTAAGCTAAACTTAGTGGTTATCTCTAATGAGTAGCGACATTTTTTATTGCTATCGTAACACCAGTGGCAAAGTGGTATGACAAACACACAAACTCACATCCCCACATATCTATACATATGTATATGTATGTAATTTATGAACTACATTTTTTTTTTATCACAAACTACTAAAAAGGACAAAATGTGGCCACGCCAACCAATTTTAGATTATGATTTAATTAATCGTTGCAAATCAAAGTGATTACGATATTAAAATGCGTCAACAACAACAACAGTAAACACAAGACTCATCGTCTAACGAGTGGCACAACATGTGTTAACAAGCCATCTAGCAAAGAAAGCAAAAGAAGAGCAACTAAGAATGGCATGACACAGTAGCAACTTAGTTGTGACAGCAACATGCACCAACAACAGCAACAACAACACCAACCGTGATATGTTTAGCAGAGCGGCACATCCACAAAGTTGTCACACATCACAGCAAAACAGACAAACTTAAACTGCGGTTAGATATGTATGTGTGATATATCCAACTCCGCTGCTATTCATATCCTTCTTCTGTTTCTTTTTCTTAACCACTTGTTGCCTATTTATGGTCGTATAGGATTTTTCTCACTTAACTTAATGAATAATACAATTTAGTTGCGGCACACTGCAATAGGAATTGGACCCGAGCCATATGAATTAATGCTGACAGTTGTGTTTGGTTGGTTTTCTTTGCGATGTGCCAAGTGTTTGTTAGACGTCTGCTCCTGGCAGACTTCTTTTCTGGTTCAGCTTGTTGCCGCCACTTGAATGTGATATTATTCAGGTATGTACGAGTATGTTGAGATGAGCCAAGTGTGAATGGTGTGAAGCATCGGGACAGTGGTATTTAATGCCCTGAATTATTGGGGTATTTGCTAGAAGATTAATTTACATTTGTATATTTGACAGCTTACCGATTTCTACTGTAATTATGTAACTGGCTGGTTATTAGATAGGTATGCATAACTGTGACCAGTTTCCAACGGTGCGTAGTTGGTTTTTTAATTAGTGTTTGTGTTGGTGTTGGTGTTGGTGTTGGTGTTGGTGTTGGTGTTGGTGTTGGTGTTGGTGTTGGTGTTAGTGTTGGTGTTGGTGTTGGTGTTGATGTTGGTGTTGGTGTGGGTGTTGGTGTTGGTGTTGGTGTTGGTGTTGGTGTTGGTGTTGGTGTTGGTGTTGGTGTTGGTGTTGGTGTTGGTGTTGGTTAGCTACGGTGCTCTCACTTCCTTTGCCAAAACGTTCATAAATAAATCGGAGCTACGCATTCTTCTTCTGAAATAAAATTCCTAAAGTCCGACATCTAAGCTCACCGAAATAAGAATTTGTTTATTGATGCTTCCGACACATAAAACCTGTGGAATCTGTTGTTCAGCGGCTTTGAGGTGCCTTATAGGTAACTGGTTTGGTGAAAAGCCATGACAGCTGCAGCGACAAATCAGCTGGGACCTCAAAAGAAACCTTAATCTAGAACTCCCTAACAAAACTACCAAGCGCGGTGAAATTCTGCAACGCCTGAAACATCCAAAATATTAGCTATGAAGTTCTGGCTGACGACATGCGCAGCACCCGGAAACGTAATTCCACTGGCCAACCGGTAGCAACTCATAATTTTGCAAATTTGCATTGTGGCATACATTATTGGCTCCGTATGCGATAGGCTGCCTGACAATTGCCGATTATGCAAATTCGAGTACGACAGCCATTGAAAAATAAAAGTGCCGCTTGTCATCATTTCGACAAACTATTGATACCTTGGGTCATTACTTCAAGCAGCCGGTGAGCTTATAAAGAGTTTTGCATTGTTATTGTTCTGCATTGTAATTGCTTAATAGAATTATGATTTCATACCATATTCGGACAAACGAATAAAATTATGAGAATCCAGCAGTAACAAAGATGATAAACTGCGACAAACTTATAACTTATGAGGACCGTCTAAGTTCGCTAAGAGAGGTCCAATTTGTATTTTTATTTTCGAAAGTGTATCTGGTTGGCGGATAGCTCAGGTGCGCTCGTGTTCTAGTAGGTACATCTATCCCAAAAGCCTCAAACGAGATCCTCTTGAAGTTAAGACAGATGTATCCACAGTAGGCCGGGTCGATTTGTGGGGAGGCAAAAAAATCGCCCATTGCTCTGTGAAAATCATATTCTAGGGATCAAAATAAGAAACTTTGCGCAAGGAACCATACCTCTAAAACGAATTCTGATGTCCCTCAATTTGGGTCGAAATTTTGGGTAGGGGGCCATGGCGTATGAGTGACATTTTGGGGCTTCTTTCACACTTCCTCAGTAAAAGTTTAATAAGATTTTATAAAATGTTTAAACATTTTAAGGTACGCGAACAAAGCTAAACATATATTTTGGAAAAAGGACGAAGAATTCTGACATTTATTATGTTGAATATAACCTTCACAATTTTGTCTAGCAATAGCAAATTTTAAATTTAAATTTATTCAAATAATATTTGTCATAACAACATGGAAAATTATTGTATACCATAGAAACTTTCTTCAATTAATTATTAGTCGATGTAAAATTTTTTCTCTTACAGAAAAGTATGGGCAATAGCAATAGCAAATTTTAAATTTAAATTTATTCAAATAATATTTGTCATAACAACATGGAAAATTATTGTATACCATAGAAACTTTCTTCAATTAATTTTTAGTCGATGTAAAATTTTTTCTCTTACAGAAAAATATGGGGCTTAAAATTAAATTAATTTAAAAAAAAATGTTTTGGGTTAAAATCATTCATATATATTTATATGTTTAATAAAATAATATTTAATTTACAAAAGAATAATAAAAAATAAAACTATCCGGGGTTGAACCCGCGTCGCCCACTTTTAATTAAAAAAAACTTGCTACCTACGCTATTGTACTTAAGGTGTACGCCATTTTGTTTTCAACAAGTATTAATGATGAACTTTTTGTGATTTTCTTTTACAGAATACCGAAATCATCTGAAGTCACATAAATTGTCTCTAATGAAAAGTCTCAAATTTAATGTCTTGAGATGATACAAACTTACGCAATACAGCTATTATTTGCAGGTAAAAAGACTTAAAACACCATTGGTTTTACCAAACACGACTTTGTACCACTGTGCTAGCCCACTTATGTGTGTTTGAGTATGCACATTTTTATTTCGGGCTGCCAATAGAACGTACCGAATGAACAGCTGTTTTTGACATTTTCATTCTAAAAAGTTTAAAAAGTAAACTCGCCCAAGCCGATAAAAACTACTTTATTTCGTATTCATAAACAAAAAAATATGGCAAAAGTGACCAATTCTACTGCAGCCTCCAAGCGGAAACTTATCTTAAGATCAATAGTAAATGATTTATTAGAGACATCAAGTGAATCGGAGGATGAAATATATCATTTACTTGCCGAAAACTCTGATAGCGAAGACGATGCTCTGCTGGAACGAATTGTAAAAAAATGTGGAAAAACAAATATAATTAAAGATTATATGAAGCTGGTGATGCCTGAATATAGTCGGGATGAATTTATAAAAGAATTTCCCATATCCAAAGATTTATTCGATAAGTTAGTGAGTAAATATGAAGAAAGCGATGCATATGCTTACCTACGTCCTGATAAACGTTTGCCGGCAGCGTTGAATATGTCCGTATTCCTATGGTTTGCTGGTCATGAGGAATGCAGCTTTGCCGACGTATCTGAACGCTTTAATATGCCAAAATCAAGCATTTCACGTGTAATTTATCGAATTACAGATTTTTTGCAAGGCATGAGAGACGATGTGATCAAATGGCCAAATGCAGAGGAAAAGCAGAGGAGTGCAAATTTTTTCAGAAACGAATTTGGTTTCTCCAAGGCAATGGGTAATATGACAAAGTTGCAATGTAAAAAGGCAGAGGCTTAATTTCTATTCAATTTAGGTTGCATTGATGTGACGCATATTGGTATAAACTTACACATACCTCCAAAGAATGGTTCTGATTATATCAACTCTAAAGGACACGTTACACTTTGCATGCAAGCGGTTTGTGATGAACACAATCGATTCATAGACGTTTACGTTAAACATCCTGGTTCAACACATCCCAACCAAATACTTTACAACTCGCCAATCTATGAAAATATTTCTACGTTGTGTGAAGGTAAGTAAGGCTCGCTAAGGACCAAGTCTATATCGCGTATGGTACTTCTCATATCGGTAAACGATCCCTAAATAACCTTATAACTTTGCTGAACATCCTTTCCAAGGAAGCTGTAACAGTAAATTCCTTTTGTCCCTGTTATATAACCCAACACACGTAGTTGACATAAAACAGTATCTATAGACATATACATACATAGTTCTATCCTAATCATTATTGAAATCTAAAATTTTTGTATATATTTTAGATTATTATCTTCTGGGTCCTTCATCTTATCCTTGCAGCGATTGGATTATAACTCCTTACAAGAGCGATGCAGACTTACCGAGCTATGAAAAACATTTCAATGCACAGCATAAGAAAGCACATGAGATGACCAGATGCTCATACAGCATGTTAAAACAACGATTTAAACAGTTAAAATATTGCAAGTTAAGAACGTTAAAAAAATTATGCGATTTCATCGAGGCCTGTTGTATACTACATAACTTGTCTATTGGTGATAATTTCAAAATGTCGAATATGTTTGATGATGATGGTTACATAAGTAATGTAGAGAATATTGAGCCTGATATAAGTGATGAAACTCGTACATTAATTTGTGAAGAACTCTGCCTCAGAAAACCAAAATTGGAAATTACTTAAAAATTAATTTCCTATCAATTGTTAAGCCTAATGCATAAGTATAAGAAAATATAAGATAATTAAATAATAAATGTACAAGTAAGCGGCAGCGAAAATCTAATTCAGAAGGATTTTTGGAGCATGCTCCTTCATAGATAAATACGCTTTTGACATAAATGTGTTGGCTTTGGTCAGTTGATATATGAAAGCGCAGCCGTCTTTATCGTACCGAAATAACCATGGTTTTCCTATTGTCCAAGGCCCATTATTTCAGTGTAACCCTGTATAATTTGTCAGGAAGATAAGATTGATGCTTAACGCATATTACAAGTTGTACCTACTTGGCTCCGCTATGGTGTTATACTAGAAAAAGCGTTTATCGTTACAATACAAACAAATAAACTAGGAAAAGCTTAAATCTTGAATATTTTAGTTTACAGGTGTAAAAAGAAAAGGTCATAACCCTGTCTAATATATAAATTGTAAAAAGTTGTGCAATTCAATTTAATACTTGCAATAATCAAAATTGTAGCTTCTATATTTCTTTAATAAAAGCTTCGAGAAGTTTCAGTTTTTTTTGTGCTCGTTCCTCTCTTCGCTGTTCTCTCTCTTCTTTTTTCTTTAAATAATACAACACTTTGTTATGATACTGTTGGCGTTCTGTTGCTATTTTCACAAGGGTTTTTTGCAATTCTCTTTGTACTTCTCGCTGTATTCGCGCTGTACGTGGATCAACAATATTGTCTGTAAGTAAATTAGAAGAACAAAATAATAATACAAATAATTAGGTATTGGTAGACTATTTTTGGGTATCTTCAAATTTCAAATGTCTTATACATTCGAACTAAAAGGTATATCAGAATGAAAACTTGGTAAACTTGATTCTCTTGTGTGTTTGAGGGTGCGAAAACAATTCCAGAAGCTTAAACGGAGCACTACCGGTATATACATATGTATAAGTCCTTTACGCTTCGGTAGTACCCACAACGCAGGCGTATTATAAGCCTCTAGCCCGCTGGGTTGAGTGATTTTTTCAGTAACATAGTTTTTAAGAAAACAGCTTGAAAGAATATATATGTATAAGTACCTTCTTTAGTTTCCTCCATATCCGAATTTAAATCTGAACCCGAATCTTCATCTTTGTACATTACAAGTGGTTGAAAAATTTGGTCTAGATCCCTAACAGAAATATAATAAGCAATTAATATTTAAAAAAAACTTAAAAATTAAACAGGAATTAGGTTCTACACCTTTGATAAAGACTTGCTTTTCCTCTCTGCTGGTCCTTTTTATACTGCCTCTCAAAGGCACGAAATTTATTTTCCACCTGCACGGCACTAAATCGGAAACCTTGTTTTTTCATTTCATTCGAAAGGTAATTAAACATTTTCGTTTTATTCCTTAGCGTGCCATGTTTGCCCAATTTCGGCTGTGCCTCTTTTAACAAATCCAAGAGCAACCGGGTAGGCTCGCCCGCCCAATTAGGCTTTTTGCAAGATTTCGCAGGCGTGTCTACTTCAACTTCTACATCAATCTCAGGTTTAAGATCGTCATCTGGAAATGTTTGGAAATTTAAAGGTGGCAGGAGGTTAATACTCTACAATTTAAATAGACAAGCATACCTAATGCAGTGAATGGCATCTCATTGTCCGTATTTTGTTGTGAGGTTTCATTACCATTTTCTGTGTTTACGAATAGAATAAAACATAAGTGTGGACATTTTAATTGGTAATCGTTTACATCCGCTACCGAGCGCTAATATTTACACAAGAATGTCGGGAGGGGTCTCAAAAGACGCGTCTCGGTCCCAGGATCACGAATATAACTCCGCTCAACCGGTATTTTCATTATTTTGTAAAATATTTGCGAAAAACCGAAAAATAACCCGGGTTTAGGGACCCGATCCATGTTTTTTATGTGCAGAAAACCCTTCCGCGTAGGCGGCCTTCGGCCGCGCTTCAAAAAATAACCCTGGGCTACGCCATTCCAACTCCAGGTGGTTGCCCTGAACGGTGGCATGTTGCCACAGGGTATTCTGATTACAACAACCACATGAAAATGACAGAAAATTCTGAACTTTAACTGCAAATATCTCGCAAACTACTAAAAATATCGGTTGAGCGGAGTTATATTCGTGATCCTGGGACCGAGACGCGTCTTTTGAGACACCTCCCGACATTCTTGTGTAAATATTAGCGCTCGGTAGCGGATGTAAACGATTACCTTTTAATTAATTACTATAATACTACAAAATTTACCGATTTCCGAATTAATTTCACTGAAGGTAGCTTCCAGTACTTGATTCATCTCATCGCTCATTCTCCCTTGGTCTGTGCAGGAATTCGTGTTAGTACGTTTTGATGCCATAAAATACATTGCCACTTACCATTATGGATGGAGCTAAAAGCTCTCTTTATTCCTCCAGTATTCAATTTCCATGATTCCATTTCTAGCGGAATGCTTTATAAAAGTACAATTTTATCTATTAATCAAAAATATATAAATATGATAAATCAAAAATATATGAATATGAATTCAATGCAAAACAAACTGACCATTGTGAATTACAGCAAGTGACGTTCGTAGTAAATTCACAATAGTGTCAGCTGTTGAAAACACTGTTCGATTATGTAGATGGTTTGCCCTGCTTGAAAAATCTTATTGGCAGGAATTGCGAAGTTCAGCCAACTTATAGGTTAAAGCTTTGGTTTCCTCGAAAGCGGTGCCGCTATATAGCGCCCGTTACATAGCGGTAGAGTACGTTGTCAAAAACAATTCAATGTAAAAGTAATTAGGTGTAAAGTTAGAAGACGGTGTAGTTCACCGTAATGTAATATAGCGGCAAGCATGATATATTACGGCCGTCATGACGGTGAAAACTAGTTCTTCACCGTTTTTTCTCACCGCTATTGTCATAGCGGTGTGAATTCTATCAAATATTTCAAACTTTTTTTTACAAATACAACAATTTAAACATGTCAATTTTTTAAAAATAAATATTCACACATTTTAAAATCAAAAAAGAAAACAAGAAACATTAAAATACGGCAAACCAAATCAAAAAATTACGGAACGGCGATCATGTAAGTTTACAGAAAAGCGGTGCCGCTCATGACGGCAAGCATAACGACCGCTATATAGCGACCGCTACATAGCGGCACCGCTTTTCGAGGAAACCACGGCTTAACGGAGTAAAAAAATACGACTTCTAATATACGGAAGCTGATGACTTGATATGCAATTAAAATCGCGTAGAGCAAATATCGATAATAACCTCAACTCGCTTTATATGGCTGTTATATCCTGTATAGTGTCCACCAACCGCAAGAGCAATAATAAAGTGCAGGATGGGCCAACGATATGTAGAGCACCTTGGCCGGAAAAAGATCATAAAAATCTTGACCCCAAAGTTTCCATAAAAAAATATAAGGCCATATGCATATATGCGAGTGGGTCTTAAGGCCGGGGCATTGGTGCGGTAGTCGTATCGCTGTAGTCGTGTCCTTAACCTAAGAGAAAAACCAACATGCAACTGGTCGGTAAGGTTACGTTACAGATAGTAGCACCAATAATCGATTACATTGTTTCTAATAAGGTTGGTCGAATCAGCTGTTATTTTTCAACTTTAACATTTGTATCATGATGCAATAAACAGGTGATGGCATGGTGACATACACCCGTGCGTACATAATTTGTGTAATGTATTTTGTTGTTGTACTTTGTGTGAGTACTGTCAAAATTACACTGAAAAATGGGCATAATGTCAAAATTAAAGAAAAAACTTTTTAATCAGCTGTCTCATGCCTCGACCTTCTATAGTTGGATCATGATTTGTATGCATTAATATCAATAGAAAATTTCGAATTCGCAGTTTTTATACCATTTGGGGTATTAGCACAGAAATTCCTCAACTTGCATTTCAGCAAGGCAGTATTGCCAACCTCTATTCATGTGACTGCTAAGAGAGAGAGACAACACTTGCACACACAGCTGTGACTATTGACCTTTACTTCTTTTAGCCTACTTACACGAATTTTGCGCTGCCACTTGTAAACAATATAATACAAACTTGAAATAATTAAAATTAACTACTTAAACGTACATTCAAAACAAATGATGAATTATATCTCTTAAATATAAATATGGTCTTATTTTGATCAACTTTGATAAACTCATGTTTGGTTTTATAATTGATTTGCCCTAACCTACCACAAGTAAACCAACAAAAATACAAACACAGTTGGCAGCACTAAGTCTGCCACAACGGCACGGAGTTGAAAGGAGACTAGGAGATTCAGCTGAAAACTGACAATTTCTTGTGGATTTATAAACAATATTTTTATAAAAAGTGTATTTAACTCTAGCTAAGTATGCACTTAATGTGTAATGCTTGAAGGTCAGTGTGAAAACAATGTGGTAATAGCAATAAAAAGTGTTTCAAATAGAAAGTGCCCACCGCAGTTCCTTGTCCCGTGGCTCTTCCTACAGTCTTGCAATGTGTCCGAGTGTACAGAAAAAAGAAATCGAAAAAATATTAAATCATTTAAGCGCCAAAGAGCCTATATCATTGTAAACAAATTATATTTGGCGCATAATTAAATGCTTTGTTGTGTGCATTGTGGAAAAATCAAATTACTAAGCAACTTTAAAAAGAACGCAATGAAAAAATAGTAAAATTTTGCTGTGAAATATACATTATTAGCGCCTGTTTGCCTTTTGGTTTTTCTTCTCTATCATAGAAATGAGTGTGTAAAAGAGACAAAAGTATTTGTTGCTCACTAGCGCTGTCACGGTCGATTGTCAGCATCTTTTTTGGCCTGCACGTTCTTGCATTTGAAAAATCACAAATCACGAAATATGTGAAGCAAAGCACCAAAGAGTAATGCAAAAAAACTACTAGCAGAAGCAGAGAAGTTTGTAAATTGTTTTCATTGTGAACAAGTAGGTATTTGTTGTGCGGTTGAGGTGCCAAAATTTCACCACACACCTCTCACAAGCTGCCAAAAATTATCTATCTTTGACATTTTCACCAGAGGAATTGAAAAAAAAAAAATCGAATTCTTTTGTCTGCATTCAACACTTTGTCGGCATTGAAGAAAAAGAAGACTGCGCGTATCGGGTTCTATTGGACTTCACATGCAACAAATGCCAGAAATACCAAACAAATTGCGGAAAAAACGTGTTTTGTACATAGAACACATAAACAAGTGCTTGTGAAATAGTTGAAACAATAAATTAAATGTGCAATAAGAGCAGTACTTAGGAAAGATGAAGAAGAAACGAAATTCGACTTGTACGAGTATCGTGCCGCTGTTAACATTGCTGTTGCCCTTGCAATATCCTTAGCTGCTTTGCATAGTAGCGCCGTTCCCAAAGTGGTCTAGTGAGTTTTTACCCCTATCCTTTCCCCCCTCTATACAAATTGGTGAACCTTTAAAAGGCATATGCGCTTCCCCCTGCTACGAAATGTCTACTTTAAGTTTTGTTATTCAATTTTAAAATCAATTCAAATTGCAAACATACAAGATGCACATGAAAAAAAGTTGAAAATGTGTTTTTTTTTAACTCCTAACAATAAAAGTTAAATAAAATTTAGTTAATGAAACAAAAATTGCATGTAACACTACGAATAACAACAACAACCATTCAACGTAGTGTTCACCGCAGTCATCGTCATTCTTTTTATTGAACATTGAAAAATTAAAGAAACGCCAATGAGTCGACGACAGTCGTTGGATCGACCAGGTATGTACCATTTATATTTTTTGTTTACATTGTTGTTTAAATGAGTTAAATAAAAAATGATATACATACATACATATAGTTATATATGTAAAACATGCATATATGTACATATATGTATAGACATCCACTCATATGTATAACCATGAGCACATACAAATCAAGGGCTTGACAAAAATCTTGGCTGTGGTGAAAATGCATACGCATAAAAAGATAAAATAATTTCAACATCCAACAAAACAATGTTAACCACCACGCGCATAATGACTGCAGTTATTCACCATACAGCAGCTGACGTCTGTTTTTCTCAACATACTACTCGTATTTTGTTCCTACACAACGAATACCGTAAACAAATATTTAAAATAGAAAAGAAAGCAGTGCTACATTTTATTGAATGAAGTGTGGTGAGTTCTACTAAAGGCCAGTTGCATATCAAACAATAGTGTTGCCAATTGATAAATGTGGTAGAAATAATACAAATAACTTTGCTCGCATATTTTCTTATGTTAATGCAAAGATATTGGGTGCTTATGGCTATAAGAACGAAGAACAAACATAAAAGAACTTTTGGGCGGCTTCGGATAACTTCAATGAGCTGATTATGAAGCGGAATACATAGCCTGTTTGATCTAAGTTCCAGTGGTCAAAAAGTAATTCAGTCCCCAAATATCAAGATACATATGTATTTAGAAACCAAGTCCCACTCAACTTGCTTCCTACGGACGATATGAACAAAGACATCAGGCTATCAACAGAAGCAATGGCACCTAATGGTCATCAATGGGGCAATTCCCGACCAAACTTCATGCTGAGATATACGCCATAGTAAATCTTTGTGCAGAAATAACCCGGCAAAGTGGTGGCTCAAATGTCGGAATCGTTTTTCTTAGGGATAGTAAGGCGGCAATCAGGGAAATCTTTGTGAAGGAGATCTTGACCTTGTTTAGAGAGAGAGACAGAGATCCACATTGGCCTAGCAGGGCATTAAGGTACTCTGCGAGAGTACATTACTTACCCTCGAATGCCATGCCATTCGGAGTTGGGCAGACGCAAGCATTGCAGAAATTGATTGCCAACACAAAAGGAAACTTAGTACAGTTAACTGCCTAATACAAAACTATTGCAATCTGAGATGTTGCTAAATCATTTTATCTTCACAACGCCATAAATCTCAAAATGTCTATGTACGCACGGCTAAAGGAATGAGTAAAAAGCGCTTCAAGACGCCAGCAAGTAAAGATGTCCTCACTATCGCGAAACGAGCTTTCTAACACCACAAAGCAACCCTTCAAAATATTTAATATCCATTAACCTTGCCCTCTGCAGCGAAATTTCATTAATTTAAAACTAACATTGCCCTTGACATATGCACAAAAGGTATCATATTTCCGCCGTTTATGTAAGAATTCGATAAGATATTTCTTAACAATCCTCATTTCATTTCAATTTCGCGCCCTTGTTTTAAAGTTGCATAAACTTCGTGTAATGTTGGGATGAGTTAATTAAGAAATCTGGCGCTTTCCGCCAACCAAAACTATTGATTTTAAAACTTTTGCTAGCTTCTTTCACGATAAAACAATGAATACATTTAAATGTGAAATATGTAAATCAACCCTTTTATTGTTTGATTTGCGCTTCTTTCTACGTGAATATCTGCTGTTTAATTGCTACCCTAACAGCTTTTCTTATAGTTTTTTGGGGTGCTTTGAAGTGCTTTTAAGAAATTAATTCACCCAAAGCATAGCAAATGAATGATCTTTTAATTAAATAAAATATGCATATACAAACATACAAAACAAAAACAAAAACAAAGAAATATATCAACTTGCTTCCCTACCCGAGTTTTATTGTAATCAACCGCTATTTTAAGATATTTAAGTAATTACTTTTCTTCCCATAAGAAATTTTTCTTGTTACCGGTTTGGTTTCCATAGTGATACCGAAAATACTTTTTAAAATACATAATTGTAAATGAGAACCTTTCTAGTACACATTAAGATTGGAACTGCTTCAGTCGTGCAGGTGAAAATATCCACCTACCACCATTTATAATATAACTTGGCTAATCCCGGTTATTTACAGTTGAGAAGTAAAGTTGAAACTTCGAGTTTCAGTCATAGTAGTAGTTGTTCTTGTTGGTTTTAGCCACAAAAATACTCGCCCCTTGAGTTGACGAAGAATGCTCAGCCGTCTAAGCTTTCAATATAACATGTTTGAAGCCTAATTCGATGTCATCCAACGTAGCCAGGACAAACCTTATAGCCCACACATCTTCAACCCTCTGCGAATGTTGTGAAACAAAAGCCAAAAGAAGTCCAAAATTCTTAATCTTTTAGTGACCCATCTGGTTGACTTTCAGAGTGACGACCACCCTGGTCCGAAGGCTGTGTGAATAAAGACCACCTTGACCCGAAGGTTTTTTGGAAAGTTGGTGTTTTGACAGCCATTTGATTGGCATGAATAAGCTCAGGTACTAGCCTTCCTCTGTCCACAAAAAAACTTGGCGTCGCTAGAGCCTTCTTCGAAAAATATATAGCCGTCTGCATCCGCTTTAAATCCAATATCATCCTATGGAACGATTTTGGTGTGGGTGAGAAGATTAGAATATAACCAAGATTTGTAGGAGGGCAAGAGTGGTCTTAAGAACGATCATGAAAAGCGCAAAGATTCTAGACCTATTAACTGTGATACGAATATGCGTCACACTCCCCAAACACGCGGAAAGTATTTTGCGGTTACAACAACACAAAACCAACAAAAAAAACAAGCGTGTTACTAAAAACAACTCCAATCTTTCTCTGTCTGGCTAAGCTAATTTCATCCAAATTGAAAACGAAAGAATTAGTCAATCAGACGAAAAGCCATAAAAATCTCTAAATTTCGCAAATTTTTGCAATTTTTCGCTTCTTTGTTTCTGTAACTTTAAGTTCGTGCTTTGTTATTGTTGTAGTCTTCGTTTTTGCATACCTTTTTTGATCACCTTGTTGTATTTGTAACGCATTCGTTTGTTGCATTAAAATTGTATTGACAGCTAAACGCCGGTAACTCTGACTAGCAGCTGCCTGGTTGGCTGTGATTTTAATTGTCCGTAGTCATTTGTGGCTCTGTTTTTTGCTATTCTCTTCACTTCATTCTTTGATTAAACATATGCGCGTTCGTTCGTCCATTTCACAACACAAATGAGTTACGCTAACCGGTGTAGGTGGAGGGTGGGGGGGGGCTGAGTGCGGTTGAATTGGGCACAACTGGAGATACATACACATCCGTTTTTGTCAGATACATAATTTAATTTTTCTCATGTGTATTTGTTGTTGATTTTTGTCTATATATCTATGTATGTGTATGTATTTGGGTATTTCTCGCAATTTCTCCGAAAACGTCCAGAATCAGTCAAACAACAAAAACCGCAACAACAACAACAAAATCGGTGGGAAATGAACTTTTGCTTGTGAAATGTCAAACTGGTAAAAATCGTTAGTTTGCGTTGGCAAAGCTAAAACCAAACCGAATCAACGTCAGAGAGTCAGCATTTATAGTCAACTAATTGGAAAAGGTGGATTAATGTGTATCCACATAATTACTTGTAGATATAAAGATATTTATGTCTATACGGTGATGTTGAACTTTGCGCTCGAATAAGTATGTAATTAGTTAACAAAAATTGCTTACATAGTGCATAGAGTTGTAATATAGCAAAGGCACAAACGAGATTTCATTTCGTAATTTAATGTGTTCTCGTCTAGAATATTTTATTTTCTTCTCAAATGAAGTTTCCTTTTATGTTTATGACATCAACTCTTAGTTTATTGCTTGGAGTGGGATAAGGGCACAAATTAAATGAGAAAGTCATATGAAACGCTAAGAAAATTCTTAATTAGTAAGAGGCGTTATCTTACTGGCATTCCTTTTCACTCATATTACGTATTAGGTGAGCTGCCGAGGGCAGTAAGATATCTTTTGACATAAACAGATCAATTTCACATTAATTTTGAGGCATCCTTTGATGAGTCGTTCACGCTCAGATATTTGCATATAACATATTTGTAAGTCATTTTATTAAAGAAAAAGAAATTCTGTCTATATGGAAGTACTTAGGTAAGATAACTTAGATTTCAGCAAATAAGCCAAACATTTACAAAAATTCATAGAAATGTACCAAACTGTTTATGAGATAATATCCGATATGCAAAAAAAAAAAAAGATAACATAGGATAAGGTGGCAACCCTGGGTTATAATCCTAACTATTTATACTTATTTTAGTTGAAATACGATATGAAATACCTGCTATTTGATACCCATATTGTTATATCTTGTTTCATTAAAAAATTAAATTAAGTGGCAACACTGGAATAGAAGAGCATGAAATGTAACATATTATCTAAATTACAAAGATCATCCATAGTCTTTCCCGAGATCAAAGCTTTAATGCAAAAAAAAATATATTTGGATTAGATGGCAACCCTAAGTGGTAACCCTACTTAGAAATATTTTACTAGAAATACGATATGAAATACCTGCTATTTGATACCCATATTAATATATCTTGTTTCATTAAAAGAATTAAGTTAAGTGGCAACCCTCCACAAAGTGGCAACACTGGAATAGAAGACCATGAAATGTAACATATTATCTAAATTACAAAGATCATCCATAGTCTTTCCCGAGATCAAAGCTTTAATGCAAAAAAAATATATTTGACGGCAACCCTAAGTGGTAACGCTACTTAGAAATATTTTACTTAAAATGCAACCCGAAACTCAAAAGAACAGTTTTTAAAATTTTTGTCTATCGGTATGTATGTTTGTTCACGCATCACTCTAAAACGGCTGTATGGATCTGAATGAAATTTTCACCGATGTATAGTTCGATGTCAACTTAAAATTTAGGCATAGAATTTTTGTTCCGCTGTAAATAGTGGTTTCAATAAAAATTGGCTCAAAATATATTTTCATATATTTTATAAAATTAGAAGAACGATAAACAAGTTCTCTTCTTTTAATATAAACAAGACACCTAATTCAAAAAAATGTCAAATTACAATTGAAGTAATCAATTGACCTTGATTGTATAAACATATGAGTTATCTTTATAGCCAAGCTAAGATAAAAAAGCCAATTATCGTGACATTCCAGGAGGCTCATTATACCCGTACCAAAAAAAAAAACAACTTACTGATTCCTAAATTAAAAAAATAAATAAAAATTTAATCACTTAAGTAAATTCCATACATAATTTTGCTCAGTGAAGAGAACATGAGTTGCGCAATTATACTAAGAATGAATAAAAAGTTGATTTATGCACTGCTAAACTGTGACGTTTATTTATCTTGCTTAGCCATTTATACTTACGTAGATACAATGGCACTCTATGACCTTGAACTGCAAACATTGGCATTCGAATGGACAGACATTAAACACAATAATGTACTTAATGACATTTGTTGATATTTTCAATTACTTATCTAATGTTTAGGAACAGCGTAAGAACTTTGCTAAGAACGTAGTTGGATTTACTACATTTTTGGAAAAATATGAAATCTATTAAGGCATTTTTATTGTTTATATAGAATGAAAGAGTAACAAAAAAAGAGTCATTTAGTTTTGTAAAATTTAATCAGAGAACGAAGTTCCATTTGACAGATTTTCCGAGAGGCAACAGTGTACCAGCGACAAAATAAGGCTCTTGGCGTGATTCGTTGGCTGTTTTTGGAATAAGTTTAGAAACTTCAGAATGATCACTAAAACAATTTCAACGGGGTGCCGAAAAAGTCCCAATATAATCCGTAAAACAATTACGAAATGGTAGTTTTTTAATAACTTTTTTTTTACACAAATTTTGTATTTGAAAGACTAGATTTTCTGTGTCATTCTGCATAGTATGAAGTAATGAGGAAATTTTTTTTGAGACCAGAAGACGCCATCTTTAAAAGTGTTACCCATGATTTCTCAATTGTGGATGATCTAAAAAATACAAAACAAAATTTAAATTATATTTTTTGGTTAAAATTTTTTTAATAAAAAATAATATTTCACTCATCATTAACATGCTTTAAGTAATGAATAAAATTTTATTTGTTATTTTTTCGTTACTAAAATTTTTCAAAATGTCAATTTCTGATTTTTACTACGATTTTACTGCTCTCTTTTTCTAACCCTGCGTAGCTCCATTTGTAGTACTTACTTCTGCTACATTTGTAATGATGTGCAAATATGGTATTTAATAAACACATACTTAATTAATTATGCCAGCATTAAATGTCTTAGATACCAATCACACATAGGCCAGACAGCATCCTTGCATAGATTTAGAATGAAAACTAGGGAAAATGTATAATGATGCCAAAAGTAAATTAATCAAATGCATTTGTTGTTGATGACTTGCAATTAAATTGCTTATTAACAGCAACAACACTTACACATTTCATTGCCCACTTACTTACTAACTTATTTACTTACTTTTTGCACAACAATAATTATGCAAAAACAAATTGTGGCAAATGTACATATGTAAGTATTAATGGTAATTGGCATAAGCGTTGTAAATGATTAGTGCTTGACACTTACATAAATTAACTGTCACATAGGATGAAGTGCAGCTCAAATACAAATAGATTGGAGTCATTTAAAAGGCATGTTTATACATAGGACCGTGTGACGTATGCATTCTATTGCCACACCTACTCAAGGTTATATTCGTATCTGCATATACATTAAGTATTTAATCTTATAAGTAGGCACATATCTGTTAACTTTGTTGTTAGACTTGTAATGCCTAATTACCTTGTATGGCGTGTGTAATAATAATAAAGAAATATTAAGTAGTTGATAAGCAGAGAAGCTACCGCAGATTTGAATTTGCAACAACAAACGATAAAACGTGAGCGAGTTAGGTATGCCTGTCGCAAGAGAAGGTCAACGAAAACGGTCAGTCTGGTGAAATTTAATGAATGGACTAGCGCTAACGGGCGAAGTGCTGCTGCAATAACATTAATAATTTCGATCTACTTATTGATGGGTTCATCTGTTATCAGCAAAAGTTGGAAGAAAAAAGATAAAAAGAAGAAAATAAATGAACAAATAACTTTAAAAAAGAAAGGCACGAAAGGAAAGAAAAAATACGAAAAATATAGAGACTAAAAAAGGGGGAAAACAGAGAAAAGGAAAACGTAAAGACAGGCAATAGAAAGAAGTCCAAAAAAAACATGGAAATATGAAGAAAAAAATTAAAACAAACAAGTAAGGAAAGGGCTAGGCTTTATATCTTTCATGAATATGTATCACTGTCTTTTTTTTGAGTGTATGATCCTTACATTTAATACAAACTCTACAAAACTGTTAGGTTAAAGATACATAGCCCAAACCCCATTTATCGGAACTATCGATTATATGGGAGCTATATGTTATGTTGGTCCGACCTTGTTGATTCCGACAAAAATGAGTAATATACTACAAAATGGCGGCTCCATACAAATTTCATCGAGATATCTCTAAAACTTAGGCACTAGTTTGCTTTCAAATAGACAGACGGACATGGCTAAATCGGCTAAGCTCATCGCACTGTTCTGACACTACTTTTATTAAATGCCTACATATTAGTATTTGTTACTATTGTTATTGTTGTTTGTGCACTGAAGGTGCGTCTACTTAGCCCATAAGCAATTTGAATAAATGCATTATGTATTTATAGGCCCAAAATGTCAGCGGGAAAACCAACGCACTCAGCATTATTTTGTTTATTGCTAGAGTGGTAGAACTCGCGATTCATGTTTGTCGATTATGTGTAGATGGGTATGTGGGCGCAATTGTCGTGTGCGACGGTAGATAACAGCTAATATTTAACGCTCAGTACAAATCAAATCAAAACTCTAACAACAACAACAAACATTTTCCGCGCGGAAAAACTTTGTCATTATTGGCTTTTCGGGTCGCTAAGTGCCTAGCCGCAATTTTGCCAACAACCGGCCTACAAACAGACAAATGTTTGCTATGCCGCGGTTAAGCGCGCGTGCCATGCGCCATACCGTGACGAAGCGCCATTATATGGCAGGGCTTTAATAGTAGCGCGCACAGGTTAAACGTATTGAGGAAGAGTGCTGCTAATCGATTTACAAATAAAAAATATGCGCGAAAAATTTAATTGTCAAAAAAAATACAATTTCGATGCCAATGACAATTATGCAGAATTGTATTGAGACGACACTGTTGAGCAATTTATTCAAACCAAATGGGCGTGGGTGCTCTTTAAGTTTGTGCTGCAAAGCATAAATGACAACTGAAATGGAGTCATAATAACTTTGTTATACCTTTCATGAAATGGTATTATAATTTTGGTCCGATGTTTGTAAGTATGAGAAGAAGAAGAGATAGACTCATTCAATGAGTAATACCGAAAAGATCAGGACGAAGAGCTGAGTTGATTGAACCATGGCCGTCTGTCCATTTGAACGTATCCTAGTCCTTTAGTTTAAGAGATACATATCTCGATGAAATTTGGTATGTAGCCTCCATTTTGTATTATATTAATAATTTGTCGGAATCAGCAAGATCGGACCAATACATCGCATGGCTCCCATACAATCGATTGTTCCGATAAACGGGTTTTGGTCTATAACTCTTACAATGAAACAGCTTGGAACGTAAAATTTTGTCGGTTTGGTACTCATTATATCTGAAATGTGTGTAGTGTAACTCAGCCAGATCGGACCAACATAACATATTGCTCCTATACAGTCGATTGTACCGATAAATAGTACTATAACTATTATAGCCTGTATTTTTTTGTTGTCTTCTCAATTTTCCATTAAAATAAGAAATATAAAAAATAATTATTATCAGCTGTTATTGATTATTTCTACCACCTAGGGTTGCCACCTAAAATTATTAATTGTTTTTTGTTCTGCATATTCGCTAACAACTCAAAGATGATTCAAATATTTTTATACAGGTTAACTACTATTTAAATTTTCTGACTTAATGTTTGAAACATAAATTAGTTTCAGAGGGTTGCCACTTTTCCGGAATTACAAAAAACTAAAATTCAAATTGAGAAGCAAAGTTTGGTATAGAATAGATGAGATAATTTGTTGACTAATGTGGCTACAACGATAAATTTTGAATGGTTTTCTGTTTCCACATTACGTTGGCAACCATCTTTTCAGCCACCACCACCACCACCTGTTCGACGCGCATTCCATATTCGCCTATCACATGGCGTCACTCACGTCTAATGCACTTGGCACCCTAATGTCAAAACGTTTAACAAATTCAACGAATTCGCGCACAAAGTGCGGTTGGTGCTAGGAAATATTCAACATAGCGTGCCTACGAGGCATTAAACAAGTGTGTGCCGCTATGTACGATGTGAGTAGGGTTGTCTA
Source organism: Sphenella marginata (assembly GCA_951509765.1). NCBI lineage: Eukaryota > Metazoa > Arthropoda > Insecta > Diptera > Tephritidae > Sphenella > Sphenella marginata. The sequence goes on from OX608079.1 coordinate 110,101,924, forward strand.
CTATGGAAAATGTATTAACATGATTGCGTGTTGTTGGCACGACAATTTTCCCAAAGTTAGTAAAAAGCAAAAAGCTTTAGCCAACGCGCCAACTGACAAAGAACATCGATAATAACAATATTAAACTGGTCTTTTGGGACTAAATAACAACAAAACTAAATTGCTATGCTCGCACATTCATACACAAATAGATATGTAAAATAGTAGTAGTAGCAGTTGTTGTTTTTGTTGTAAACTAAACGCTACAATAAGTCAGCATGCAAAATGCATCAGCGCGCCATTTTATACGTTTTTGTAAGTGAATAAGTAAGTAATTTATTCATATTCGTTGCTAGTGATTATTGCTGTTGTTGACTTTTGTTGGTTTAGTTGCTTTGAATCGCTGTTGGCATATTAATTTAATAAAGTCGTCGTCGTTGTCGTCGTCGTAGTCGGGCCATATCGCTGTGGCAGCTAAAATTACAATTTTTCTAAAGCATTCGTCGTTTGTTGTTGTGGCCTTTTATTTGTTGCTGCTGTTGTTGTTGTTGTTCGTTCGTTCGTTCGTTTCATTGCTGCTGCTGCCTTTGCAATGCAACCCTGACCTACAAATGCGAATAAATCAAACAAATTGCATTGCAAAGAAAATATAAAACGCAAAATATAATGAAATGTGACAAGAGCAACAACAAACATTTGTCGATTAAAGTGTAAATATTATTAGTTTATTATAGATTCAAGTGTTAAGTTGTTTGTTAGTTGTGTTGTTTGAACTATTGTTGCTAAGATAATTTTTAAAGTTAATGAACAAGTCTAATCGTATGTGATCTGTAGCAGATAAAGTTTTGGATAGTACCAGGGCAGTATTTTGGGGGTTTTGCGACCCCTTTTCGCTACTCTGTTTCGACCTTGAGCGAAGAAATACTGAAATCTGCATGGCTAAGTTTGTCTAGCAAACAGATTTTCGTATTTGAATTAAAGCGTACTTTTGTTTTTTGTTGTTTGTGTGAAATATTTAGTCTTAATCAGATCTGTTAAATAATTGACTGCTTATTTTCCTGCGCATCCATTTAATGCCATTAAAGCCATTACTTTAAATTTTAAATGATTATTTTCCAATTTATAAAAATGTAATACTACAAAAACTATGATTTTTTATGATTGTTAAAAATTATAAAAAAAAACAATTGATTAGAATTATTTTTGACTATTTTTTGATAATTTTTTTTTCAAGATTTTTCACGATTATTAAAAATAACCAAAAAAACAAATCAATTGATTAAAAGTATTTCTGATTCTCTTTAACTTTTTTTCGTTTTTTTTTGTCTTAATCAGATCTTTTAAATAATTATCTGATTATTTTTCTGCGCATCCATTTAATGCCATTAAAGCCATTACTTTAAATTTTAAATGATTATTTTCCAATTTATAAAAATGTAATACTACAAAAACTATGATTTTTTATGATTGTTAAAAATTATAAAAAAAAACAATTGATTAGAATTATTTTTAACTATTTTTTGATAATTTTTTTTCAAGATTTTTCACGATTATTAAAAATAACCAAAAAAACAAATCAATTGATTAAAAGTATTTCTGATTCTCTTTAACTTTTTTTCGTTTTTTTATTTATTTTTATTTTTATTGTTTTATATTTTTTTTTCTATGATTTTTCACGATTATTAAAAGTAATCGAAGATTGATTATTTTTTTTAAAAATTTTTTTTTTAATACATTTTTTTTTTAATACATTTTTTTTTTAATTTTTAGTTTTTGTTTATTTTTATTTAAAAAATGTTTTTGATTATTTTTTATTTATTTTTTTCATCGTTTTTTATTTATAAATTATCTGTCTTATCAATTAATTACTTTTTACTAATCAAATTTAATACATACATATGTATGTACAGTTGTGTTTATTATAATAGTAGGGAAATTAAATTGGATATGTTTCGCCGAAATAAAAAGAAGCTGTATTTTTAATAATTTTCATTTAAAATATAGCACATTCGGAACAACAGAATCCGCATTAAAAGAAATTTCAAAGTTTACACAAAGTTCAGGAAAGTTAATTAAACTTTTGAAAATTTACACCAAAATTTCAATATTTTTTGGCAGAATTTTTAGAAACATTCTGAGCTCGCAGTTTTAATTAACAAAAGGCCCCTCCTGACTACAGCTCTGACGATCTAGGTTGGGGAACTCGTCACGTGAAATGGGTTTTCAAACAAATGCCCCTGACCCAATTCATATTCAGTGTATTCTAATGTCAATTTCCCACAATCTTGATATGTGATGACATGTATTACGCGCTCAAGCATGGGAATAACCAATACTGAAATTAATGCCACAAATAGTATAGCCATTAAAGTGCGCATTTAAATAATTATAGAGTGGCACGCATTTCCCAATGGTTACAATTTGGTTTGCTTTTTATTGCTTTTTTTTTTAATTTTTTCATTCGAATTAATCGTTTTTCGCTGCTCTTGCTTCGTTCACATTCGTTTGTAATTATCATTAAAGGTTGTTAAACAGATTTGTTATCAGCAGTGCAAAAGAAACAAGAAAGAAAAGTATTTCAGTGTTAAACATTTTTAAATTGTACAGAAGTTTTATAATTACAATATAAACAGTGTTGAATCTACACATAAGCGTGAATGACTGCTGATAAGGTGCGGATTGACGCTTTCTTTACAATGCTTATCAGCGATCTTTATTTCATTACGTTTCAACTTAATGAATTTGCTTTTACAATCTCATTTGATAATGTGTTAAATTATGGTCTACCGTTTTACGAGCTTCGGCAATGTATGTATGTAGTTGTGTGAAGTAAAAAAATACATATACATATGTACATACATATATTGGGGGTATTCACTAAGTGCTGACAAATAGTGAATAAAATAAAGAGCAGGTGAGTTAACGTAAAAAAATGAACAAATAATTAAAAAAAATTACATAAAAAAAATTAAAGAAATTTCAAAAAAAATTTAAGAATAAAATTTTGAAATGCGAAAAAACAATATTTAAACATTTAACAATTAAAAAAAAATATTTAAACATTTAACAATTAAAAAAAAAATATTAATAAAAAATTAAAAAAAATATATTAATAAAAAATAAAAAAAAAAATATATTAAAAAAATATTAATAAAAAATTTAAAATTAAAAAAAAAAATATTAATAAAAAAATTAAAAATTAAAAAAAAAATTTAAAAGAATTAAAATAAAAAACTAAGAAAAGGAAAAAAAAAGTTAAAAAATTGAATTTTTTTAAATTAACTAAATAAATAAATAATACGTATATTAGGGGTATTAACTTATTGCTGACAAATAGTGGATCAAAAGAAAAGGAGAGCAAAGTAGGGAACGCAAATAAATGAAGAGCGAGTATTCTTGGACTAGATATAGAATTAAAAAAAACAAACTTAAAAGCAAAAAAAATTTTGTTATATTGTAAAATCAATACTCATTCATTTATTAGAACTCGTATAGAACGCGTAAAAAAAGGTAAACATGATAAATTATTTTCTCTGTGTCCGTGGCAATTGCAAGTTTTAGTGAATTCCCCCAATTTTTTTTATTGCGATTTAATCCCTGAAATCAATTCAATAGTCCAGTAAATTTAGCCTTGATTGAAGCAAAAGAAGTGAGAACAATAGTATACGTAAACTACAAAAACAATTCAAAGAAAAACAATATTTAAAACTGATTCTATTTATATAAAACAACCAATCTACGTCAAAACACTCAGTAATGAGCAACTAATCTAAATTGTGTGATTAAATAAACAAATTAATTAACCCGTAATTAAGAGAGTTTAGATTTTGCACAGTGGCGGTTAAAATAATAGCAACAAAACTCATTGGATACGTTGGATTGATTGATGCAGTACTAACAAACACAAATAAAAGAGAACACTTGACACACAATTTTAATAATAAAACAACAAAAAAAAATTTAAATAAAAAATTAATTGAAAAGAATGTAATAATTGTATCGAAATTGAAAGAATAGGTTAAAATAGAACATAGAGAAAAAAAAAAATTTATATAAAAAAAATTGATAAGAAAGTTACAAGAACTAAAAAAAAAGTACAAAGAGATAAAAAAGAAACTACAAAGAATTAAAAAAAAGTTACAACCAATCAAAAAAATAAATTAAGAGTTGAAAAAAATAAAAAAAAAGAAAAGGAAAAAATAAAGAAAGTAAAAAATTTTAATAAAAAATTTAAATAACATTGAAAAAAATTAAGAAATTAAATTAACAAAGTAAAAAAATTTAGTTAGAAATTAAAGAAGCTAAAAAAAAAATAAAAACAAAAATTACAAACAAATTTTTTTTTAAATAAAAAAAAAAAAATATTAGTAAGTTTTGCGAGCCCAAGACCAGATAATAATAAGTTCTGCTTTCGTTAAAATACATTCTTTGAAACAAGTTCAAAGTTAATTTCACAAAAATGTTTTCAGAACTACATTAAAAAGTGGGCGTGGCTCAATTTTATCAATTCTCACAACTAACAGTATGAATTGTAAAATCAACATTTTTTTATTTTTATTTCTGTGCGAATTGTGGCCTTAAAAGTTTTATGGTATAATCCACTATAAAAGGGGTGGGGCCAAGTCCACTCACACAAACTTAACTTTTTCGAAATTCTACGTACAAAAACATTTTTGAAGTTAAATTATTACAATGATATAAAGTAATTTTCCCCAGAATATTTGGCTATTAAGTACGTCTATGATCTTTTTTAAAAATCTTCCTTATAAACATGGGCGCGATTCTTAGCCGATTTTCTCCATTTTGGATAGGCGAACCCTAGCAAAGTTTTAAATTGATTATGTAACTGTAATAAAAGGCTAAGCTTTAGCTGAATGTGAATGTGAAAAAATTTGTTAACATACTCTTACGCAATGATTCCATTCAATACAAAAACCATCCAATATCTAATATTATTATATTAAATATTTATTAAAGAAAAACATCAAGTTGACAAGAGCATACATATGTGGTATGTATCTTCACCCAATATTGATTTCGTTGCTGCGTCAACTATGCAGACTACAAATTTGGATTCAGCGCACAAGAACAAATGAAGATGGATGCGTCTGGTCACGAATACATACAATCTTTATCGACTCAGCTCAACTAATACAATTTTAGACCTAAACTAAAATTTGCTAAAAAGTCAAAGGTCAAGAGTGCGTAGACAGTAAATTAATCAAAACATAAAACTCTAAGCAAAATTAATTATTGTCTTGTTATTATTATACTACCATTCAAAATTGCATGACATACTTCCAACAAAAAATTAATCAAATAAAACAAGTTAGTGTCGTCATTAGTAGATATCCTTTGCACTCAATTCTTCCTCTCCTCTACGCTCTTCGTGTATTTTCTCACAAAATTTATTCATCCTATTCTAATTGCCACTACATCAACAACGCCTACGATGTTGCTCAGGTGTTCCATTGCATACTTACAGGCGCACAGGCATATTGGTGTGTACATTTCTGTTGTGTTGTTATGTTTATTTGGCTTGCGCGCTTATGCGACATACAACACGCATACACATACACACACACACAAACACATGCATAAATGTGACTGTGTAATGCCAAAGTTTTCCAGGGGTTATTGGTTTTTGGTTGCTGTTTGGTCTCGCGGTATTTGCAGCACAACTTTATGAACCCAATGTGTATCTATCTATCAAAAAATAGCCCAATTCACAGACGCTACGCTTTGCTTGTGTGGAGTAAAAAGTGCTCTTAAGGCAACGCCACGTCAACGTGGAAGGAGATTTAACAAAAACAATAACAACATATGTAGTGAAAGGTTGCACGCCTAGCGGTATGCCTAGCGATTTGTCTATCGTTTTGTATGCGAAGAGCAATAAAATCAATGAGCACAATTGGAGAGATACATATGCTGCTAAAGAGAGAAAGAGAGAGCGCGCACACGTAAAGATTACTCACGAGTAACCCATTTTTCCATGTATGTATTAAGATGGCCGTATTTCGTGAGTTTACTAAACTTGAGCGCGCGCGTTTTCTTTGACAGCGCGCTAATGACGAGCTATGACTGAGTGTGTCTGTGTGTGTTTTGTTGGTATGAGGCAAGAGGACGCACTATTGCATTCTTGCTGTATAACATGAAATAATCGAACAAACGGAATGGACACAGAAGTTGAAGGCTGTTGCTGTTTTTAACCTTGTTTGACAGCAATGTTGGTTCGTCACTGTAAAATAACAGTGCACTGTGGGCTTAACGATTGATTTTGTAGGCAAATTATTATTTGGAAAATAACTAGTATTTGCTATACCACATAAAACATTTTTAAAATTAAGCCAAATATTTAAGTAGTTCAAATTTCGAGCTTTATTTTTATTCATCAAAATTTTATGTTTCATTAAGAAAGATCTCAAAAATCAACGGCAACTTTAAGAAATCCACTATAAATATAATGTTTTCCTTACTGGCATTGCTACTCGCAAAAAAAGTGTTGACAAACTTTTGATTTGGGTCGTTTATTTAAAATATTTTGTCCATGTCAATGGTGACCTTCCCCTCTACCGTCCTCTACTGTTTTTATTCAGAAGCGTACGCGAAGCCTCGTACTACATACTTCGGCTATCGGGAAAATAATATAGTGAAACCGGTTTCTGACCATCCTGAAGTAGTACAAAAGTTGTTCCATAACAATGAAATGTATTCCCGAAAAAGTGCAAAAACAATCCCGAAATTTTTTTTAAAGTGGTCCTAAAATATCTAAAAGTAATCTTCACGTAGCCCTAAAAATAATCCTGAAATAGTGCCCAAAAAATACCGAAATGGTCAAGTAATGATTGCAAAATAAGAACGAAAAAGTCCCGAAGTTATCCCAAAAAAGTGCTGAATACAATATCGAAACTATTGGGCAATGATTTTGAAAAAATCCCAAAATGGTCCCGAAAGAGTCGAAAAAATAATCCTCAAATCAATCCTGAATTGATCCCGTAAAATACCCAGGGATGATCCAGAAAAGCCCCGAAAACAGCCCAAAAATTGGGTCAAAATTATACTGAAATGTAGTGTTTCCGAAATACTAACGCAAAAGTACCGAAATGATAGTGTAATGATTCCGAAAAAGTATCGAACAAGTACGGATATTTTCCTAAAAAAGTACCACAAACTATTCCTAAATGATCCTGAAAAATAAAAAAATAGTAACTAGAAATAGTTATTCCCTTAATTCTATATTAACTCAATTCTACAACAACAAGTCAACTAAATTAGATTTCCTGTCCCACTGTTCAGTGCCGGCTTGGCTCATTTGACATTTGACAGTCGTTAGTCCTTAGTGTCGTCGTTGCCATATGCGTGCATTTTAGACTTTTGTTTTTATTTAATGCGGTTAAATTATGAAATGTTACTACACCGCTAACGGTATATCCGTTACACTTTGACATTTCGCCTTTGTCGTTGTTGTTGTTGTATGTATGTGTGTGTATAAAATATTTGACCTGCCGTTGTTGTGGCTTGATGTGTTACGCGCAGGAGCAACATAAATTTCTTGTATTCATCCTGAAATATGTTTTCACCCAACAACCACGGAACATATGTACGAGTACAATGTGGGCGGGGCGGGGCTGCTATGATTATAATATAGATACAGATAAATGTAATTTATAAACTGAGTTACCTAGCGCTGCTGTTGGTACACCTAAAAGTGTCCCAGAGATCTCCGACCGCATGTGGCTAGCGTGCGTTGTATGGCATTTGTTGTTACTCAATAAATCGATTTCATTTATGTTTGCATAGCTCTTTGGTGAATTTCGTAATTTGACGCGTTTCATTTGAGGCTGCTGTTTTGTATTTAAGGGTTATTTCCTATTATTGCTAATCCTTTGAGTTTTTGATTGCATGTTTGCTTTTAGGCTTTTTTCTATATTTGGTTGACGTCCAATTGGTTTTTGGTTGTTTTCCTTTTTTATTGGGAACAACCAGGTGTGCGTGCGACTAGGCGAAAAATTCCGGTTGACTTCGGGTTGACCACTAGCTTCGTTGCCGTTTTGAATTTTTGTATTGCTAATGTTGCTGTTTTGTTTTTTGTTCATTAGCAATAGCTCTCATGAGAGTTTTTTGTTTATTGGTTTTGTGCAACGCTTTTTCCGGTTCAATTTTGTTGTTATTGCATTTGATGTTTAATTTCTGTATGCATTTTGATATATTTTGAATTTGCCTCTTTACCCGCCGGTGTGTTTTTTTTTTTTTTGCTGTGTTCCTATTTCTCTACTATACATCTTCATATTAGTGCTGTTATGGAAGTGAATTTATCGTAATCGGCATCAGATATTTATTTATTTGCTTTATCGCAATCAAAACTGAAAGCGGAAGTAGAGTACTAGATGCAAATCTCTGGTTAAATGTAATCACGACGTCGAATGTGTCATGAAGTCCCAATTTTTTTTTTTTTTTGATCTGTCAAAACTTTCTTCTTCATCTGTTTCAAACTAGAAAGTTTCTCCTTATCGTGAAAAATTTGTCTATTACTAATTTTCAAAAACTTAACATTTTATTCACACCCCAGCAGCTAAATCTTATCCAAGGTACTTTGGTAGTAGATCGATTTCCGATTCATAAAAATCGAAACTGAAATCTTAAACAAGAGCCTAAATCAATCGGCAACCCCAACGTTTCGGATTTGGAATCGCAGCTACGTAACAGTTCTACTACATTCTCCGTTTTCAGTCCTTACCGGTTATAGTGTGAGAGAAGCAGAAAGAATTGCTTAACTCGCCCTATATCTTTCTCGCTCTAAGTGGATTCGGTTTTACCACAATCACGGCATTTCTAAACAGCTTGACGCAATGGTTTTGCTTTCAAAAAAAAGACAATAGAAAATCGCATTTCAATAAATTGACATATCAACTACAAACAACAAACTTTATGATTTCCAAAAAAAGTCAACAAAGCAGTGTTCATTAATTATACAACTGTAAATTTTTTTTTTGCCAACTATTGAATATTCCCTCCATTGAAGTATGCAATATTAAAAAAAATAAGGTAGGCTTAGTAGGGATGAAATCGCACATTATATACTCAGCTGTGAGCTGTAGCAAAAAAGTTGGAGTTGGTTTGTTTAATATAAGCCTGGGCATATTTAGCATTTCCGCATCAGTACTGACAACTTTGAGATCACCTCCAATCAGGGACGGATTCACAAGTGTGATTTTCGGGTACAAACCCGCGGCCTCTTCGAAATCCTAAAAGTCATATTTTTCAGCAACTGTGGATAAAATATCTGTTCGAAATTTCATAAAAAAGTTGGACTTCACTTACCAAATTCCTGGATCCGTCACTGACCGGAACGTTACATAAAACTTGGTGAAAAAGGGTGGTGCCACTCCCATTTCCAAAAGTTTCTATTTTTTCGCATTTATTTTTACAATTATACTTGGTAGTAGAATAAAAATTATGTTAAATAATTTTTCACGGAGGTATTAACTATTATATTCGTCTACGATAATTTTAAAAATCTTTTATATACAACTGGGGGCGTGGTCCCTAACGATTTCATAAATTTTTCCGCAACAATTGTCAAAATTTTGTATTATAGATATCTTTTTTATTTAGAATGAAGTACATACATAGTATGTAGTATTAATATTGTAAAATGGATATAATTAAAAGTGGGCAACACCACGCCCATTTGCAAAAAAATACTAAAAAATTAGATGCCACATTTACTATCTACTTTTTTTCATCATTGTTGGTGTATTATTTACTTAATAATTCTTTATTTTGTGTTTTTCTAAAATTTCAATACATAAAAAGTGGGCGTGACTATCAATTTAAGGCACGTCCTCCCTACAAGACAACTAACCTTTACATGAGTCGTCATTTTGGCCATCAGATTTGTAGCGACAAAGCGCAAAATCTGTTGCATCCATCAGCGACGTCTTGTAGGGTTAATCAACTCTTTTCCTTTCCTTTTATGATTATATATATTCGTTTATGCGGCTATAATCTACCTTCAGGCTAGCAAAATCAATATATAATCTGTGCCCTTTGCTCAGCTGAGTATAATATATGTAAATCACAGCCTGATCAATTATTCCAACGCCCGGTAAAGAATACAGATACAAAAACCACCGTGCCTGGTTGTAATAAAATCAAAGTAATCAACCCTCATTAAATTAGTTTTTTTTTTGCCAAATTGCTCAATATTTATATACATACTTCCTTAAATGTGTTACTAGCCTGCGGGTTAGATTTGTTCACGCCTAAAAACTCATGTTCAGAATTCATTAAGCTAAAATTGTTGAATACTCACATCCCTCATAGCTTGCACGTACGGCCGGCCGGCCGTTTACTTACAACACAAATCAGATTTTTATTATTTTTGTTTTGTATTTTTTTGCAAGACGAGCCCCTGCTTGCTTACTTTTGGTCATACACATACATACATACGTACATACATATGTATATCCTGCTGGTTGCCTTTGATGCGCTTCATTGCGCAAACTTCTTACTATCGGCTTTGTTGTCGTCGTGTTTTGTTGTTGCTCTGGCTCGTTATTACAATGCGATTATAATTAAAAATGCCAAACTATAAAATCAAAAGCTGTCAGCAGCTGCCTTACCAACACATACATACATACAAACAACAATTTTTGTTGTATATACATTTAAACGGTGAGTAAAAGTTCGCATAAAACATTTCGAGAGCGAGCGTATGCCTCATTCGGTTGGCTGGTTGTTTATTTGTTTGAACGAGGGCAATGGACACGTTCGTCTGGTGCCTGCTGCTTAGTCGGTAGTCGGTAATCGGACATCCGTCACACCGCCGTCTGCCACTCATAAATTTCTACCAACGCATTCAACAGCAGAGGACCTTCACAATGCCCTCCTGCATTTCTATTTGAATTGTTTGTCCTACAAATAATTTTTTTTTGTTTGCTGCTGAAAGATTCAAACGTGCAAATATAAAAATGTAAAACGTCAGCAAACAATGAAAAATGCAAAAAAACTGTATGAAAAATAAAATAAAATGTCGACATTTAAGTTTTTTTTCAAACACATTGCTGCGCCTCTCAGTTTAGCTGCACTTTTTATATAGCAACTTTAACCCTTTATGGACGATTTGGTTTCTTCCTTTAGCTGTGCGGCGCTTGTAGCTGTGTGTGTTTCTTTGAAGGGTAAATTTGCAATGAAATCCCTATTTTACAATGGGCTTTTACGTAATGAAGAGCAGTGAAATATTTTGAAACTTGATGTTCAGTTTGTTATCGTGACTTTGAGATTGACCATGAAATTGTAAGTAAACTGATGATGTCGACTTTATAAGCTTCGTTGTTACGATGTTTGAAATCAGGTGAACTTCAGCAAAACAGCTAGCTCTCAAATCATTCAGGTAGGAAACCCAACTTATCAAAGACCCAAACACAAACTCGCTCAGCTGTTTTCTACGAGAACTTTCAAGTGTTAGTGCACTCGGTAGTTCTCGTGTCAAAATTTCTTAATTTAACTCAATAAAAAGCTTGAAATGCAACACGCAGAGCGACCTAACCTCCAATTCCCTTTGCTAGTTACTTATTTCTTTCTCGTGCAAAAAAAAAATTCTCAAATTTCTCTCACAAAAAACACTGTAAGCCAATATCTTTTTACTCCGTAGGCGACAAGCGTAAAAGGCCAAACGAAGCAACACAAATGGCCGGCAAACTGCTCGCTAATAACAATGAATAGTTCGCATATTTTCAGGGATAACTAAACTAGCAGACCACAAAACTGGCAAAACAGCCCAAACAAAGGAAATGACAAATACAAACTGTAATGATAACAAAAGCAACAACAACTGCAAAGACAACTCCAAAGGTTTTTTTTTTGTTTGTGACCAACACTTTGACATTGGCCTCAAAGAATGTCAAGCGTGTCTAAAATTATGTTAGTTTTGCTTAGTTTTCATTTGCGAAGGACTGTTTTAGAACGTTTTTGTTGTTTGTGGAAAGAGAGAGGGTGTAGGTATTCTTAATTAGGGAAGGGAGGTTGAATTATTTTTTATTGAATATCGAAGACAAATTTTATCCACACTTCCTGAAAAATATGACTTTTTGGATTCCCAAGGGGGGTTTCGGACTCCCTGGCGCCCCTCAATTGGATCCTAAAGAAAATATTTTATCGTTTTATTTATTTGCAGAACGTCTCTTCAAGGCAGTCTGGTTTTGGCCTTGTGCCATCGTCAGCGTCAATTTCATTGCATTTATTTTGGGAACTGAAGATGGCACAAGACCGAACTCGGTTAGTCTCAAAACAAGGATGAAAAACTGCTAAAATATATCAATTTTTAAGAAATGAAAGCGAATCATAATACTTCGCCTAAATATTTATTTTCCCAAAATTTCCAACACTCCGAACTAACACCCTTTAGATGCATTACACACACACACAGTAACAAGATTGACTTTGTGATTTATTAAAAACTTTTGCAAGGACATCGACTAAGAAAGGCAATGCAAAAAAAAAAAAACATAAAAAATCCACAAATTTCCTCCCCTCTTATAGTAAAACACGACGGGCAACCACCATAACTACTCGAGTACGGCCCATCACCCGTAGGGTTACGTCTAAGTGCAATTACCTTACACTTGACTGAGTGCGTGCGTTTGAGACATAAAGCGAGTAAATGGGTTGCCATTTGCTGATGTCAGCATGTATGTATGTACGCTGAATATTTGCCCAAATTGTTGAGACTGACTTTTGAACCACTCGAACATCCAAGGCTAACAAACGTTAGCAACCAAGTTGTGTGTCGATTTTTATGACACTGTGCTACAAAAATTATTATTTTTTTTTACCAACAGTCAATGGACTTATGTGGACTAGATAACGTTTGGTTTGATTGTAATTAGTGTTGAATATAGAAGGTGTATAATGAGAGACATGGTTATAAGACAATCAAAATCTGCACCCGTCTGACCCTGAAATACACAGGATTTTTTCAATTCGCTTCAATTGTGCTTTAATTAAACATTTTTAATTGAAAGGAGTTATTTCACAATAAAAAAAAAAAATTTCTTTAAGAAAATTGCATAGTTTTTAATTTTGTGTCTGTTTGTCTGCATGTTCGTTCGCGCATCATTTAAAGACTATTGTTTAGAATTGAGTAGACTTTGTGTCAATATATTGCTAGATGTCCATCATGAAGTTTAGAATCCATTTTCTGGTAATTTTGCTGAAAAGAAAAGATTCGAGCCGGGTCTAGTATTAACCATTAATTTCAAAAAATCGAATAAAAACGGTCTATTTATCATCATCGGTCATTGATTTTCTCTCCATTAATTTTAATGTAGAATAATTTTTTATCATAGCCCGAAATTCTTTCAAAGTTAAAAAAAATGTTGAGTTTTGTAAACCAGTGTTCTGCACACTTGAATTGGTGCGATTTTTTGTTTGCTTTGAATGTGACCTGCTTGTTCTCCATTTCTTTTAAAGTCTTTCCCTTATCCCATCTTCAGACATACATGCGAGGTCCTGCATATTTGATATGCTAATTTTTGCCAGTAAACGTATTTAATTTTGGCAAATTCATTTAGTATTCAACAAATCATATCCGTGCCCTTTCAATTTCACATTTTTCACATAACTAAATACAGCTGTTTGTGTATATGAACGTTTCCGCATGTATGCGTGTGAGGTCTCATTTCATTTGTTGTTGCTGTTGTTGTTGATTTGTTACCTCTCAGCAAATAGACTTTTTGAATGTCATTAAAAATTCATATGGTTAAATATTTGTTCGAGTGTCATGGATTCAGCAGCTTGCAATAAATCTTGTTATTGTTTTACTCCTTTCCTTGGTTATTCTGCGTATTTTGAATATTATTACCAATCCTCTCCCTTCCGCAACTTGTGAGTTATGCAAGTGGAATACGAAATCAGATTTTGCAACGTAAGTCAATTTAGTGAAGTGGGCACTACTTATTGACATCGTCTTAAACACCAGCAATTATGTGACTTTATGCTAATGCGGCTTGTTGTTGTTGCTATAAACGACGTTTTAATTGCTTGCATTCGATATATTCCCTTTCATATTTTTTGCTTTTTTTCGAAGTGCTTCATCTTACTCTTTAGTTATTATACCGATCAAACAAAAAAATTTAAAATCCTGTGCGATTTTCTGAAAAAAAAAAAATTTTATATGAACTATTATAAGATTAATAGCAATTAAATTAAATGCATGGCACAAAATTAATTAATGTTTATTTTTCTTTATTTTCAGGTAAGCTGAGAAGTCATAATTAAGAGAGTTAGTCACTATATGCTAAGTGTTACCAGCAGGCGTAAGTTTCATTCATTAGTTATGTAGGCACGTCCCTCTTTATAAAAATTATGGAAAGTAAACAACAAAAGTACTTAATAATGATAATAAATTCGATGAAATTAGGTGACCTTCCATTCATTGTAAGGCAGATATCAATAATATAATAAAAAAAAAAGATTTAAGGAATACCTTACTCTTAAAGGAAATGTAATGGTTTCTTCACCAAATTATTGCTTTAGATCTACCTTAACCTATAGAACATATGTATGTATGTTGCTGGCGAAACAGTTTTTATTTCGGTGTGTGGCTTAGCCTCGCACTACCCTAAACTAGGAGAATTTAAAAAAAAAAAAAAATTAAAAAAAAGTTGCAAAAAAAAAAAAATAAATTTAAAAAAAAAGAAAAAAAAATTTAAAAAAAAATATATAAAAAAAGCAAAAATGTCAAAAAAGAAAAAAACTAAAAAAAAAAATCAATGCAAATTTAAAATAAATTTAAAAAAAGTTCCAAAAAAAATTTCAATACAAATTTCAAAAACCGGAGAACCGGAGGAAATTTCCAAAAATTTCAACTTCTGGCTTAAAAAACATATCACACTTTTTTCAAATGAATAAAACCCTATATATATTTCGAAAGTGTTAACAATTCTGTACCCAAAACCGTTGATAATTTTGAAATCGGTTGAAAATTGGTTTTTTAATGAATTTTTTTTTTAAGTATAAACTGAAAAAACGGTTTTTTAACAATAAAAAAAAATTTGAGGGTATAGCGGATTTTTCAAATACAGTTTCGTGTTACACTTGACTAGATAAACAATCTTAGCTAGGTCGCTAGATGAGTGCATTTACTTTTTTTTGTAGCACTGTGTAATAATTGAAAAAAAAAATTCAAAAAAATTAAAATAAAAATTTCAAAATAAAAATTTTAAAAATAATTTCAAATAAAAATTTAAAAAAATCTTTAAGAAGAAATGTTGAAAAATAATTTAAAAAAAAAATCATAATAATAATAATAAAAAAATTTCCAAAAAAAAATAACACTTATTACCATTTTGCTTTTTCGAAAACAGGTTCATGGTGGCGCATTTAGTAAGCTGTTTACAAACATTTTTTTAAGATTATGCCACATGTGTTAATTTCATTCGCAAACATCAGATTAACTTGTAGATTGATGTTTTTTTAACAGTACCACACAACACTCGCGCTAAAATCAGAATCAATTTACTGAATGTTGATGAGTGCAGAGATTGAGGAAATCCCAAGAAAGAACTACAGGGTTGGTTTCTGAATTTATAATGCTAATGAAAAATCAAGTTGCATTTGGTGACAACATTTTTATGGTAAATGCAAAATGCAGGTTCAGCATAAACAAAAAAAATATAAAAAATAAAAATTTGTCTGTCTGCCACGAAAATTGCATGTCACCATGTTATAAAAACTTGCTTTTTCTTAGTAGTTTTCTTTATTATTGCCACCTCATTTCTTTACTTATTTTTTTTTCTCAGTTTACTTCATCTTAAACATCTAAATGTATTTATCACTTGAATTTGCCGGTAACTTCAGCTGGCTGCGTTGCATGTGTATATGCAGTAGTGTTGTACATAACCGGTTTCAAAGAACCTAATTCTATAAGAAATTGCCTGCTCCAAGACAGAGCAAACCGCCGTTGCTCAATGGAATACAGTTCCAATTGTTTTATATGTATTTTAATTTCTGTTCAAAGAAGCTTTGAAAATGGACTAGACCACATATGATAACTACCTATGTATGTATATTTTCGAAATTGAATTGCGCACAATAACCCATGGGCTAGTATAAAACAAGCGAAAAGTGGGCGTGGCTGACGATTTCAATCATTTACTTTGCACTTTTCAACAGTTATTCTAAAACTAAAATTTTGCAGGATTTATCTTCCTCAGGTGTCAACGTTTAATTTTTCACGCAACTACAATCGGGTTCAAAATTTTCAGTTCCGTTTGGAACCGTACTCAACGAACTCGATTCCTACAATACACGGTTACTCACATCCCTAAAATGCACGTGCACATACTCTTTAGTATCTCAAAAGTAAATTTATTACTAACTTTTCAATGGTCTACTTAACAAACAGAACTTGCTTACTCATACACTTTTGTGCTTTTACACTTTTTTTATTTCTGTTCAAGGGAATCCCTTTTCGACTTTTATTACTTTTAAAGAGTTTGTGCATGTTTGGTCATGTGTGTGCGGCGCATGGGTGTGGGTGAATGCCTTACATGCCAGGCAAGTTGAAAGTGTGAACTTTTACAAAATGCTTTATCCAATGTGTCCTATTAACCCAAAAGTAATGTGATTTTGCTGCAGCTTCGGCTTTACCTTTATGCAATTCAGAATTTTTCATTTTATTTAGTTAAATGGGGCGTGCTTAAGTTTATTTTGATTTTTTTTGCGTTTAACTTTTCAACTGCCGAAAAGGGGTAACAGGTAACATCAAATGTTTGACATAATTGTTGGCGTAGGTGTTTGGAAAAGATATTTAGTTGGCCTAATTTTTTTTATGTGAAAGCAATTTTATTTGTTGTGAATTTGTGTTGAACTTTTTTTTATATGAATTTTCGAATAATTCAAAGCAATTTGTCACATTTTGTTAAATCGGATGACAGAACTTTCAGGGCACATGTTAACAGTTAAATTAGGTTCAAGGTTATAGCGAATGAATCTTATTTTATTTCAATTTTTTTAACATTTTTTATATTTTTTTTAAAATTTTTTTTAAAATTTTTTTTATTGCTTATTATTTTATGTTTTTTATTGTTTATTATTTTATGTTTTTTATTGTTTATTATTTTATTTTATTTTCTGTTAGCTTTCTTTTATTTTATTTTACTGTTATCTACTTTTTTCTGTGGTTTTATTTTATTTCACTTTAGCTTTCATTATTTTATTTTATTTTTACATTTTCTTTAAGTTTATTATGCTTTTACTCTTTATTTTATTTAAAATATCTTTATTTTAATTTTTCTTTTCTTTTATTTTTTCTTTATTTAAGGTTATCTTATTTTGCGTTGGTCAAATTTTCTCTATTTTTACTTTTTTTCAATTAAATTTTTTTTTATTTTTTTTTTAACTACAACTTTTTTTTTTGTATTTAAATTTTTTTTATACCCAGCGTACTAGTACTAGTACAAGGGTATATTAATTTTGTCCACATAACGGTACTATGTAACGGCACAAAATAATCGAGTTAGATATAGAGTTCCATATATGAAAGTTCTTAGGTTGAAAAGAGGAATTGATTAAGGCATGTCCGTCCGTCTGTCCGTCTGTCCGTCCGTGTACACGATAACTTGAGTAAAAATTGAGATATTTGCATGACATTTTGCATACAGGTTACTTTCTGGCCAAGGTAGGTTGCTATTGAAAATGGGCGAAATCGGATGATAACCACGCCCCCTTTTTCGATATCGAAAATTTCGAAAAACGTATAAAACGGGTTAATTCAATATCAGAAGAAGCTACAATGATAAAATTTGCAATATGTATTGATTTATATGTTCTAAGGCGGATTTTACCAAATTTTTTGAAAAGGGGCGTGGCACCGCCCCCATATATTTGAAGAAATTTTAAAATTTTGACTCCTAATAACTTGAGAACAGTTTATGCTAGTATAACGAAATTTTGTAGAGGGCATACTATTGTTGTGTTAAATTCAGATATAGAAAATAAACGAAATCGCTTGGCGACCACGCCTACTTTTTTATAAAAGTTATATTGAAAGGAGGTGGAAATATTGAAAAGTCCATATCTAATTAACTGATACCGCTATAATAATATAATTTTGTACATACATCAATTTTCATATTCTTTACATTATTTTTGCAAAATTTTGGAAAGTGGGCGTGGCACCGCCCACTTATGAGTCAAGCAATTTTCAAATTCGACTGCTAATAACTTCAGAACGGTGTGAGATAGGTTTACGAAACTAGGTTCCAGGCATGTTATGTTTATGTAGAGTACTACCACAGAAAATAAGAAAAATCGGTGAACGACCACGCCCCTTTTTGGACTAAAGTTCTCTAAACGAGAGTTAGGAAACCGGAATATGCAATATCTGTTTAACTGATACAGATATAATGCTAAAATTTAGTACACTCATTCACCTGATGATGTTATTAGTGATGTTTAAAGGTTTTTTGGTAATATTTTGGAAAATGGGCGTGGCACCGCCCACAACTGAATAAACAAAATATCAACATTTCGCTATTAACAAGCCACTGTGAAAGTATCATAAAGATCTGCAATGAAAACTGATCTTCAATAGGGACAAACAACATAATAAAATCCGTGGGCATGCCACCACCCACTTTTTTAAAATTATGTAAATATTGATTAATGGACACATATATCCGTACATCGAAAAATTTCACAAAATACGTTAAAAGTTATGGGCATGGCACGCCTTCTTTTCCAAAGTTATATATAGGACATGGTATAACCCTTGAAAAGATCGATTCAGTACTTTTGGCTCATGTAAGCGGTTAAAGCTTTATAAGCAAGGAGCGTGGCCGCGCCCACCAAATTCGCTATTGTTTAGGCTCGGCATAGATTGGTTTTTAAAATGGGCGAAATCGGATGAAAACCACGCCCCCTTTTTCTAAAAACTAACGCTGGGTATTTAATGTTCGGTTCACCCGAACTTAGACTTCCTTACTTGTTGTATTTAAATTTTTTTTTTTTAATTTTTTTTTTTAATTTTTTTTTATTTCAGTTTTATTTCATTTTATTATGTTTTAGTTTTAGTTTTTTTTCGTTTTATTGTATTTTTTTAAATGTTTTTACATTTCATTTTATCTTTTTGTTTTATTTTTCCTTATCGGCTTGGATTTGGCGTTTGTTAATCTTTTAAATCGTTGTTTCTTTTAAGTGTTCTACGTAGTATGAGAAAATGTGCGAAACAAATAATTTGATTTCATTACGACTTAAATAGTTTAGATTAACCCTTAAGCCGTAAATATTTTAATGATGTGTGTTTTATATGTTCCTTTTATTGTACTTTTATTTATACACATCAATGCTCGCAACGGATCGCGTGTGACCCAACAATTTTTAGTAGGTAAAACAAGCACGCAACAGTTAAACGACTCGAAACTTTGTATGTAATGGTACATTTTTATGGAGCAGTAGTTTCGTGTGAGTTTTGGGATATGTTTATTCCCAATCCGAAAATTTTTGTTAAAGCAGCTATTAACGTACAAACTTGCCAAGGGTGGAAGCAATAGAAACAAAACTATTGACATTTCTTATATGAATAGGCAGTAATGCAAATTATTCTCGGTAGGTGGTAAAAAACGCCAGACATGCAAAGGTATGGGAATGAGCAAAGGAATTGGAATGCAGTCGTGTGCAAAAAAAAAGGCAGCGTCATGTGTTGAATAATGAAGTAACTTTGAACTTTTGCGAATATGATTTGATTTACCGCCCAAGACAGGTTTTAAAATTGAGTTGGACAACTAGCAATAGTTCTGTGGAAATTGCGCTCATTTCTTTACAGCCATTTTTGAATGATGTGCGAACAAACATTCAGACAAACAGACAAAAAAGTTCGAAAAATTGTTACATTCGCTTATATACATTTTTCCTTAATATCGTTCATTTCAGAAATCATAAGTCGTACAATGTTTATTATATCTAAAGATGGCGTGATTAAAACTGAATCGAATCAAATTGTTCTAGATATTTTGGAGAAGTAGAAGATTCTATCTCGACGAACAAAGAGCAGTTACTATAAGTCTGTCATGACACCTGTTTTAAAATATGGCTCTTAAATTTAGCCAGTGTTAAAATAATGGACCTTCGATTATTCTAGAGAAAAATTCTCCGGTTTGGTTTATGCTATTTTTAGCAACGCTACTGTATTGTATGAAATATTAACAGACTGTCAATCAATGCCTACTCGTATATGCTCTTTATAGCTATTTAAGTGTGTGAAAATATTTAACAAACAATTTTAAAGCAATTAATACAAAAATATGTGTAATATGCCGATCGTATCAAAATCATTTCAAATAAATTCTCAAGAATTCCAGTTTTCTATTTTTCTTTTGATTGAGCAAGCGTTACAAACGGCTCTACTCTAATTCAATCAAAGTAATGATCTTTGTTAAGGAAATAGCAAAAGAAAAAAATTCCAAAAACATCTGCTCCTACTTGCCTGCTGTTCGTGAATATCCTGCACAAAATATGTTTTACTTTCTTTCCTTTTATTTGTGTACGCCGTTTACCCACAAAGGTAACTCAAATTTGTTAAACTTCGCAAGTACAATGAACTGAAATACTTGAAAAATGTTTGAACTATACAAGCGTACGTGAGCTCTTACCATAACCAAAGTGCGAACGAAGAAAGGATACTCGAGTTAGTCAAGAGATGCATGAAATATGTATGTGCAAGGATATTGGTTAAAAGTGTGGCGTTAATCACTGTTTAGCAGAATGAATGTAGAGTGCAGGAGCTGATGTAGGCTGCTGTTGAAGTTCATTCTTCAACCGAGTGTTAACACTAAAATAAGCATCTAAGGACATTTTTACTTGGTCCCAAAATAAAACCTTTGTACTAAGTAGTTTATAAGGACACATATCGTATAAGTACTTTGAACCTAA
This sequence comes from Sphenella marginata, assembly GCA_951509765.1. Taxonomy (NCBI): domain Eukaryota; kingdom Metazoa; phylum Arthropoda; class Insecta; order Diptera; family Tephritidae; genus Sphenella; species Sphenella marginata. Next base: position 110,122,837 of record OX608079.1, read on the forward strand.
GTTTTTTGGTCTTTAAAATTCTCCTGAGAATCCATTTTATGATTGATTACCATTACTTTAAATTTTTAATGACTTTCTCCTAATTAACCAGAAAATAATAAAAAAAAAATTAAGTTTCTTCACCATTATTTCAAATAATCAAAAGCAATTTTCTTCGATTATTTTTTATTTTTTAGATGGTTATTTTTTTATTTAAATTTTTTTTTTGTTTTTATTTTTATTTTTTTTTGTTTATATTTTTTTTTTTTTTTATATTTTTTTTTTTAATAATTAATTTATTTAAATAATTTTTATTTTATCTTATTTATTTTTTTTAGGTTATTATTTATTTTTTTGTAGGTTATTATTTATTTTTTTTTTTAATTTTTTTTTTTAATAATTTTTATTTTTTTATTAGATTTTGTTTATTTTTTTAGATTATAATATTTTTTTTTAATTTTTTTTTTTGATAATTTTTATTTTTTTATTAGATTTTGTTTATTTATTTTTTAGATGATAATATATTTATTTAGTTTTTTTTTTTAGATTATAATTTTTTTAATTTTATTTTAGCTTATAATTTTTTTTTAATTTGTTTTAGATTATAAGTTTTTTTTTTATTTTTTTTTTAGATTATAATTTTTTTTTAATTGTTTTTTTTTTTTTAGCAATAAAAAATCCGTGTAATAAGACTACTAGTTATGACTAATCAAACTTAACAGATATCTTCAAAAATCAGCGAACATTGACATTAGGCTCAATAAAGTTGATGGTTTTGTTGTGTCTACAGCCTTTACCCTGAATCACGAACAACTTAAGCTACACAAATTATGCAAAAAAAGGCACGCATTCTCAAACTCGAATGAAAAGGGCGGCAATGTGGATGCGAAGCTGTGTTTTTGTTTTTTTCGTACAATAAACGCAAGTAGCAAAAAATTACAATCGTGAGTTGTCGTTATTTCAGACATTTTCAGTTCAATTCGCGTCTATCAGCTGTTGTAGGTTTTTTCTTGTATTTCTTTTTTTTGCAAACTCAGCTCGACTGTGGCTGGGTGCTTCTCTATGCTTTGCTGGTTGTTTGTTTGCTGATTCCTTTTTGTTTCTGTTTTTATTTTTTCTGTTATTTTTTTTTTTATACTTCCATTAGGTATGCGCCCCAGTGTTGCAAATACATACATACGTTCAATGCACAGCTTTGCCATCGGTTGTTTGATGTTCATGTTGAAGTTGGTGTCGATGCATATAATTCGTGTCCGTCCATTATGTTAAGATTTCTGATGTATCAGGTTGCGTTTGCTTAAACATAAACCAAGCCGCACACAGTATTTACCATATAAAACTCAAATTCAAACTCCTTCTCGCATGAACTTATCATCACGTTGCTGTGGACGATATTTGTTGTCCATACTTCCATTTGCTTAACAACGATTGTTGTTATATACTTTTTGTCTTGCATATGCATCATTGCTACTATAACCAGTAGTGTAAGTTGACTTCTTTTCGGTTAACTATATTTTTAACACAGTGGCTTAGGGAAATTAAATTTAGACAAAATCCCACCAACAAACTATTTCTAGCACCAAAGGTTTGAAACACCACAGACAAATTCTCAGGATGCTGGGATGGCCATACTTAGTTTTGTTGTTGTTATGGAATAAAAAAATTCCTTGACAGAATGACAAATGAAACCCAAATAGTACGAACAACTTTAATGGTTACAAGACTCTCTTTAATGCAGACCTTTAAATTTGATTAGTGATTAGTAATCAATTGATTTTTTTTACTTGGTAATGATTATTTATTTGTTTTCAAGAAAAGGCAATTATAAATTGATTACGATTAGAAAAATGATTACGAATGATTACCAATAGTAATGATTACTGGTTTCATTAATTATTTTCCTGAGAATCCAATGCTTGATTACCATTACCTTAAATTTTTAGTGATTATTTTCGAATTAATTAAAGTAAAGGGTATAAAATAAACAAAAAATTTAGAATAAAAAATAAAATAAAAATATAGAATGAAAAACAAAAAAAATATAGAATAAAAAAAATATAAATATAAATATATATCAAAATGCATGTATATCAAAAAGAAAACCAAAAAATTATATTACTTTTGATTATTTTTTGATTACTTTAATCATGCAAAGTAAATCGTTATAACTATTTCTCCGAAAATCATGTAGTATACACCTCTTTTAGGGTCACCAGAGCCCAAGTTTTGCTCGATATCGCAAAGCCTTTCAACTTGCTAGAATATTCACACCCAATAACTTATGTTCCCTTAGAGAACACCTCTCAAAAACCAACTAACCGTTATAAAATATTCAGCTTGATTCGAAGTCGACGAGTTTCTTTCCTGTTTATCTTATGTGCTGTTGCTGCGGCAACAAATCAATGTGTTGCAGAATTGTATGAAAGCCAGTATGTTGTATACAGATATTGTGTTGCTCTTTAATGAAATGTGAATTATAGGTAGTCGTTGTGAATATTTGGTAACATTCGCCCGCACACAAGCAACCTACAAATTCTGATCCTGGTAGTCCATCAGTGCAGTGAATATGTATGATGATATGCACGAGTGTGTGAAGCATCATCACTACCCTGGAGGAAAATTAAGTGCTTGTGCTAGAAAATCCAACAAAAGACCCAAGAAGATAGTTGGACACTTTCATAAATGACGAATTAAGTGAGTAGAATCAGCCTGTTGTCAAAACCTAAGCACTAATCTTGTCAGTGTTGCATTACAAAGTGCTCAATGCTGAGGGTTAAAATGCTTATATGTACATATGTATATGATCTTGATTGGTCTACGGACCAATATACTTATATATGCCAAGTGCTTAGTGTTCAGGGACAACATAATAACTATAACGCAATTTTTATCGACATGTAATTATTTATTTCGCTTATTTCATTGGCATTTCAAGCTATTGTAATTCGCAACCAGTTTATGAAATATTCAAAAGATATAGTTTATGTTTGCTATTCCAAATCGGTGGTTTTCACATGATTTCTATTGAAGGTCCAGGTCACGTAAGAATATTTTCTGAATGACTTAAACTCTTCTTCTTTAAATGACGCTTACCCCTCTTAACGATTTTGGCAATCCAACATATGTAGCTCGCCAGTCGTTTTTTCTCTCTGTCAACTGGCGCCAATTAGAGGCCACCTAGTGGACAATGTATAAAAGTAAGTTATATTGGCTGCGGCCGAACATATCCACAGCGTTGCTTCAATGCTTGACTTATGTGGTGTTTACTTAATAAACCTAGCCATTTCACCAGTATAGAAGTAACTATTTTTCCTACAGGGCATCCACTCCATTTGCCTGAACTATTGTACATACACTTCAAATATACTTACTTACCTGCATCTATAAATACCTGTACATCATTTTGCACCAGTCAATTCTACCAACCAATGAGAAAATATATCATCAACAACAGAGTTTCCATAGCAGCGACTTTTCTTTGTCTTTTGCGAATATTTTGTTACGTTCTTCATCTTTATGGATGGTTGAGTATCTAACTGATGGCTCTTACATGTGTACAAACATTCAAATATACGTTGATATGCATTCTTAAGCAAATATGTTGCATACAAACCCTGCAAAAAATCTAATTAGTCTAGGATGAACTCTAGATGAGTTCAAAAAAATCATGCGACTAATGCAAGATTAATCCTTGAAATGGCTTAAACTGTTCTCTTTTGTTTGAGATACTAATTGCATCAGTGTCCGAACAGCTACTATGTGATATACCCTCTTTGTTCCCTCACATATCCACTTTCTATCCATATAAAGTAAAATGGACTTATTCCAATTGTTCGCCTATGATCATAGTTGACATCCATTTTAGGAAATTGTAGACAAAAGTGATTAAACGCGGCCCAATCCCTTAAGCGAGTGAGTTGCATGATTTTTTTGCAGGGATGTTACATCCACATGCATATTCATATGCAATCTTCTCTAGCATGTGAATTGTTTTTGTGTACTTATGAGTTTGGTTTATTGCATTGATTTTCTTCTCCACTTTAGGTCTTCTCTTTCAAAAGTTTTATTTTTATTTTTATAGGTTTTCATTTTGTTTTGACTCTCATGCTATACTTGGTTGGACATAATGTTCTTTCGTTTATATGCCGCCCTACGCTGTCTGTCTGCCAGCCGGCCTGTGCTTGAGAAAAATGTTATTTTGAAATATGCTTTCTGACATTTGAGTCATTTCAAATGCCACCGCCGCCGCCATCGTCATCGTCCAATCATTTTACTAAGCAAAAACAACCTACTTCAGTTTTAGTATGTTTTGTATTGGTTAACCCAGCAAAGAATTTCAATGTGTAGATTAGTCTCCATAAATTGTGAATTAAGTTTAAGTAAAAATATGTCTGGGGTTTCATTAATGGTAATGTAGAGAAAATTCTACCGAATCTTCTAGCGTTAATGAGTGTGCAGACCTCCTCAATAATGATTACTAACCGTAATAATAATTACCGGTTTGATTGCTTTTGTTTTTACTGATAATCCATTTAATGATTGATTGCCATTACTTTGCATTTTCTAAAGATTATTTTCCAATTAATTAAAACATAATGAAAAAAATTAGGATTTTTCAGGATTTTTAAACGTATCTAATAAAACCAAAAAAAAATTTTTTTTTAATTTTTTATTTTTTTAATTGTTATTGATTTTTATTTTTAATATTTTTTTGACTATTATTGAAATTAAAAAAAAAACTTTTTATAATTTTTTATTTAAACATTTTTTTTTTATTAATTTTGATTTTTTTTTTATTATTTTGATGTTTTTTTTATTATTTTTTTGTTTTTTTTTATTCTTATTTTTTATTATTTTTAAATCGTTTACATATTCGATTTTTTATGATTGGTTTTTTTTTTTTTTTTTGAATGTTTTGATGATAATCATGATTTTTCACGATTACTAAAAATCATGATCCAATAATACAGGTCGTGTCGATAGGCCAGCTGATTTTTATTTTTTTCTCGAATTTTGACACTCAACCCATTTTTCAGTACGATTTTGACTATAAACCCACAAATTACAAAAACAAAATACATAGAAAATTTTTGTGTGTTTGTATGTTTGTCGAGCTGCTACGACCTGTTATGGTTGGATCATGCTAAAAATAATCTAAAAAATTCAAAGGTTTTGTAAAAAAATGTTTTTTGATTATTTCAAAGTTTTTTAATTTTAATTTTTTTTTTAATTTTAAATTTTTTTTGTAAGAAAATCAAAAGTTATCACAAAGTTTTTTTTTTGTTTTTTTTTAATCGTTACTAACCTAAAAATCTGTCTAATCAATTCATTACTAATTACCAATAAATTTAACAGGTCTGATCTCAACCTTGAATAGATAATAATGTAGTACCTCTCTTGAAACATAAATGCAACTACTCCCTTAATAATGCTGTTTAAGTTTCCATTCCTTTTGAGTTTACTTTCACATTCTTTGCATTGCAAATACATCATTGCCCGGCTCTACTTTCTTTTATACTTTTACATTTCTCGTTTATTTCCTTGCTTTGCTTTGAACTCTGGCAGGTAGACAGTTTTTGAAGTTTTCATCCTTGACTGCACTGTGCGACATCCATTTGTTTTATTTTATTCCAGCTTATCCTTTTCATAGCTCTGAAACGAGTGTGGGTGCATGCGAACAACCTTTTGAGTGAATGTTGAAAATACTGAAAAAAGTACTTAACAAAGAGTTGTCCTTTCACTTAAGCATTCAAGGGTGCTTGTATGGTGCTAAGGCTGAAATCCTTTTAAATTGTTTACTATACTCAGTTGTGGGTAGCATAATTTTTAGATTTTGAAGACATTTATAAATCGTTAGAGGTTATAGGGTACCATATACCAAAATTCTTAGGATAAAAATCATACGATTAGCGATGTCATAAACCGAACTTAGTGCTACTCTCAAAACGTCAATTGAACTGCCAACTGAGTATATTGTCTTTGTGTTCCCTCGAACTCAGACATCTTTAATTGTTTTTATTGTAAAAAAATTTTTTTTGCTGTTTGAAGAAATTTACAAAAAGTTTACAAGCTTCTGTGTTTATTCTTGACTAGTCGTAGTTGTAAATCATTTCCCCTTTCTCTTCCCAGCAGCCTGTTGAATGTAGCGTTAATAGCTTTGAAATTACCGCAAGGCTGCAGCAAATGTCCATAACTTTGCCAAACTTTTTCCAATACCAAGCAAGTGAAAGTTTGAACTTGTTTCTTAAGTAATGGCCACAACTATCAACACTAAAAAGCGAAAGCAATTTTACTCTTATTCTATACAGAGTAAAAGTTTATTGCAATTGATTATTCGTTTGTTTTTTTAAAGTAATGCAAATCGAAAAATGACTGCAAAAATAACGATAAATTCATAAGATAGAGAGACAGAAAGAAATAGTGACAGAGTTGCAGGAAGAAAGAGAGAGATCAAGGGAGACTAGGCAAAAGTGAGACAGGGAGAGTTTTTCCCCTCTGCAGTATAGAAAAGACAGAGAGAACGAGAGAGAGAAAGTTGGACAGACAAATAAAAACAGAAAGAGACAGACATAGAAATGGAGTGAAGACGAAGAAAAGAGAACAAGGAGGAGAAATATATACATATGTATAGACATCGGAGCTCGAATTTCCATTGAAATTTAAAAAGAGCTCACAATATTAATGATGAAGGAGCTCACTTTTATTGTCAAAGATGTAAGCGTTTTTTGATAGAAAATTAATTTTTCTTTGACAAAAAAAAAATTCCACAAATTTAGGGACATTTTTGAGCCAGTTCTAACTAGCCATCAAAAACTTGAAATCTATTGGAAGAATTTCTAGCAAATTTTTTAGTACGCAGTTTTGTAGACCAAACAATGCGCAAGTTAGAATACGCTCCAAAATTTCGCTGAATTTTCAGAATTGTTTTCGTCAAGGGTGAAAAATTAATTTTACCTTGGAAAAAATTTTATTTAAAATTTAGGAATAATATTTTGGTGCTTCTATTTTGCACCTAAATTAGAATGAGCTACCAATTTCTAAAAATTTTGATGTAAATTATTTAAAGCTCTAATTAACTTAATTGAACTTTTATGTAAGCTTTACAATTTCTTTTAATGTGGCTTTTGTTATGGAATTCGTTATATTTAAATAGAAAATTATTCATTCTTATTTCGTATAAATTTTAATTCCACTACTATTATATTGAACACAACTGTATGTTTATAGCTACTAACTAAAAATACATTTCATCTGTTTAACAAATGCAGTAACCTTTGGCATTTGTATTTCAAATTTTTTAAATCCATTTCAGCTTAAAAAAGTGCTTTTTTCTTCATAACAAATATCTATGAATGTATGTTCTTAATGCATAAGTGCATATCCATACATACTCGTACATGAGCATATCGACATACCTGTGAACCTTTCAATATAGAACGTTTAATACATTTCAACATTTTTTTCAACACATAACAATATGGCATCCCTTTTCAACAAATCTGTATAATGTCAACAAAAATAAATATTGGTTAGTCGGCTTGTCAGATGATTGGTTGTGACGGTCGTTTGAGTGGTTTGTTGTGTATGCGACACCAGGGCATCGCCGAGCATACCATACCTTTTGAATGCAATTTGACGGTCTTTGAACGTTATGCCATGAGAGCACAAAAGCAAATATCATAAATCACTGCGCAATTCCAGCTAATTTTACGTTGACAAATATTAAATGAGTGGCGTACATTAGAGTGTCTTACTGCACATACAAAATAGTTTTTTGATGGGAATTGTAACCATTTTAAGATTCAGTTGAACTGAATTTGATTTTTTAGTTTGAAATTTTTCTTTATAAATGCGTTTTAAGAAATTTTTTTTTAATTGAAAAAAAAAAAAAAAAAAAAAAATCTGATGCCAAAAATTTTTTATGCAGAAAAAAACCCAAAATAAAAAAGGACATACTCATTTTTTTATATAAAGATGAGAATTCAGATTTTCAGGTTGCCCAAGGCATAATAACTAACCCACAAAACGGGTCACCCTAATTTGCATACGCGCAAAGCTATTATCGTCCATTTGTACACATTTGAGTTCATGTTAAATAAACGTTTTATGCTCTTTACCGTTGACACTTGAAAATAAATGTGACATAAAATGTTGCTTACATACCAACAATGAAATTTTGTTACCAAAAAGTATTACATTCCCTGCTTATTCGAGCTTGAATTACACGAATCTCAAAGTAATTGTATGCATGTAAACAGTTATAGACACAAATATACATATGTATGTATATGCATTTATGTAAATATGTACGAGAGCACACTCAGTCAGTTCAGTAAACATTTGGGTCACAAACATATTGCACGCACAGTAAAAAGGTACAGTGATGAAAGAAAAAATAGCATTGGTGAAACAAATTTCGTTTATCAAATTTCAAAAAAAAAAAAACAAATGCAAAGACCACATAAGCACTGGGTGGCAACACCCTCAGCATAATGGCAACGCTTTGATATATTTAGATACATATATTTTTCTATAAATCTGTCGTAAAATGCTTTTCATTTGATAACCATGTTGTCGTCATTTCATAAAAAAAAATCGGATAGATGGCAGTCCCGTCAAAATATATTAAGTGACAATACCAAAGTATGACAGCTCGAAATGTGACATATTTCGTAAATTCAAAACATAATCCAAGTGGTTCAAGTCGCTTGCTTGACTTAAAATGCCTTTCTAACATACTCGTAAAATCATGCTTAAATTTTAAACTAATTGCAAATAGCTGGCAACCTTGTAAAAACATCCTAAAAGATAACACCTATCGAAAAGCTTCATGAAAATTAAAAAGAGCCTATAAAGCTATTATAATTCAAAAACAAAAACTTATTCGATGTATTTAAATCCACAATCTCTCCTTATGCTATTTTTTTTACCACCACTGTACATCCATTTTTTTTTTCTTTTTTTTAAATCATGCCCCTTACTGTTATTTAGCTTTCAAACATATTCCAGCCTTTTATTGTGATTTTGTCTTGCGGGCTGTGTCGGCGAGCTTTTAATGCGCCCATTCCGTGATTTTGGGACAAGACAACACTGGCAGCCACTCTTCAAACGCAAACAAACGTATTATTTTGTGTGTGTGGCTGAAGCAAACTTTTTTTTTTTTTTTGTTTACCAACAAATTGATCAACTTGAATGGTTAGCTCTTCAAATACCTGTAACGGTATCGTTTGCTTGCCTTAGCCGCCTTGCTCGTTGTGCACGTCTTTTGTTGTTTGGACTCATAATATTTTAGGTTTTCGTCTTACGTCCCTATTCTAAAGTGGTAATATTATTCTTGTTAACGCTCATCGAGTTCTGTGGCAAGTTTCATCCGAAATTCTTTTTATACTCTATTGCTAATTTTAGGATTTTTTTCGATTTTGACAATGTTACCATATGATCCAGGGATGAATTTATGAAAGGTCGCAGCAATTTTTACCAGTAACTCGAATAAAGTGGTAAAATTTTGAGATATTTTATAAAGGTTGAGGAACAAGTAAGTTTCCGACGACGAAGGTTGCTTTCAAAAACGTGAGAACACGCCCCTATTTTCGATATCGAAATTTTCGAACAACAAATAAAATAAGATAAAATGTGGAGCATTCTTTTAATGCTGCAAATTTGATTAGCAAATTTTGGAAAAATAAGTGCCATTGCCCTTTTTTAAATTTCTTTAGTTTATCATTATTATTTTATAAAAGCCGATTTTTTCGTAAGCGAGTTAAGTAATAACCGATTTTTTTTCGTAAGCATTAAGCGAGTTATGAATAAAAAAAATAATTTTATCTTGAATTTGACATTTGGTTTCAAAACTAGTAAGATAGCAAGATAACAACTATATTTTTCAAATTTTTTTTTTAAACATTTTTTTAACATCGAAATTAGGTTTAGAATTTCAAAACTATGGAAATGGAATACGCTCTTTTTGCAATGGTTTTTCTAATTATTCCTTTCTATACATATATTTGAGTAACAATATTATTTACAAACCCTATCGGTTTGACTTAAAACAATTTAAAATAAAAAAAAATAATTTCTCATAAATTTCGTTCATTTGCGCTAAGAACAAAATCAAAATCTCATCAAAATTTACCCACGCTATATTTTTTTATTGTCTAATAAAATCACCGCAATTAAACTAAAAATGCTTTCAATTACAAAAATTTACTTCGTCCGACACGCTAATGGCATTGCTTGATTGCCAAAATTAGATTCATTTGACCAAAGCACATATCGCCAAGTTCATATTAATATTTCTGCAATTACCCTCAAGTCGCACGCTTTCGGCAAATTTTAGAAGGAACATTTGATGAAATCGTAAAAAAAAGTTTATTCACACCGGGACGCCAAGCAATTTGGGCAACTGAACAATCTAACGATCATCAACCAGTTTCTATCAACATCCAGCAATCAACAAAGCAAGCGAGCGAGCAGGGTCATTTTGTCAGTTGCGGTGAACATGGTTTGTTCTAAGTTACCATTTTGCGGCTTGTTCTTATTACCGTAGGTCAATGGCCCCGAAGCAGGAAATCAAAATACAGCAACAAGCTCGCTTACATTCGGTCATACTCACATCAAAGAACAGTTAGTAATTTGGGTTGTTACGTCTACCAAGAAATGAAAACACCAACAAAAAAAAAAAAACACGGTTTTAGTTGTGCTTTTTGGTGTAGCGAATTTAAGAATAATATGTAAAGTACAATGGAGTTCACAAAAGAAAAATAAAGCTTATAACCGTGTAAGTACTAAAATGGTAGCGAAAAATTGTCAAGAAAAAGTATTTGGAGCGGCATGAACCAGATTTCGATTTCTGGACTTGAGTTTAACCTAACGTAAAACTGACGGTCAAACTAAATTCAGAAGTGGAATAAATTTCTTCGCTTTTTTTTAAGGATAGTAAAAATTTATAGATCACCGTTCGTAGGGTTATACCATCAAATAATTTAAAAATAACGACGATTTTATTTTAAAAACCCAACGGTTATGAAGTACGTGATCTTAGAACGAACAAACAATAATCTATAGTAAAGCTCCATTGTCTTAGAGCTTTCATACATACATCCGGCTTTCATACATACATCCGAAAAGTTTCAAAAATGAGATGGTGGGGTTATGCGGGTCAAATGGGTTATAATGTATGCCGGGGAAAGTGGAATAAAAAACTGAAAAAGTGAAACATTTTATCAATTCAAGATCCAGTAAAGCAAATTACTAGATATTAAGTAAAAAATTCGAAACATTCAGAGAAATTACTCATCTTGATCGAATCGAAATCCAGGCCGTGGTGTTTCAGGAACAGACCGTCTAGAAACATCGAAAAATGCATTTTCTTTTTCCATTATCCTTAAAATCGTTTGTCAGTAAAACTAGTATCACTCATCGCTGATTTTGAGTAGAGTTAGCCTTTATGATTATTTAAAAAAAAAAACTCCATAAAAAAAACTAAAAAAAAAAAAAAAAAAAAAGAAAAACTCCAAAAAAAAATTTTTTTTTTTAATTAAAAAAGTGAAAGATCACCAAAAAAATCATAAAAAAAAAAAATTAAAAATAAAAAAATATAAAAAAAATATAAAAAATTTATAAAAAAAAAGTTTGACAACTTTTAATTTTTTGAGATTATTTTTAATAATCGTGAAAAATCATGCATTTTTTGATAATTTTTTTATTTAATTAAGAAATAATCATTAAAAATTTAAAGTAATGGTAATCGATTCTCAGAAAAATAATCAAGCAATTGTAATGAATTTCGGATTTTGTTTAATAATTTGGAAATATTTATTTAATGTTACGAAATCTGATTTACATCCAAAGCAAGATAAAACAACTAGCAATACAAATAATATTAACTCAAAATATATTACAAAATATTTAATTAAATGTATTATTGAAATTAACAAATTTTTTTATTTATTCTATTTCTAGGTAAATTGAATTATCATAATCCAAAATTTGATAACATATGATATTACGATATGGTGTAAGTTTATTTTATTTTAAATTATGAATGATCAAATGTGTTCTATCCAAAAGCGGATCCAACAAGGGTTTGGAATCTATAAAGACATATTTTTTTTAGGAACTGTGCACAAAAGATGTTCACGAGATTTCATTAAAAATATATGCACCTCCTCCCCCAAAATCTTGGATCCGCCACTGGTTTGTCACTTCCAGCTTTTTACAGTGTGCTTTTACTTCTATATGAAGTTTTATCAATTACAATTATTAAACATTCATTAACAAAAAACAAGCAAACATATTATTACAAATTTTATATCAGCAAACAAACAGTTTTATTTTCTCCACATAGTTTTCTTCCCCCTCTTTGCAACTTCACAACATGTTGAGCTCATTAATGCACCATCGAGAACACAACAGTTTGGTTATTTCACACTTGAACTGCAAAAAGTTTTATAGTGCACTTGGGTGAGAGAGATCGTTGTTTTTGTTGTAGTTTTTTTTCCTTGTTTTTTTTTTTTTTTTTTTAATTCATCACTGCCGTCAGCAGTCACCCTACGCATTCACAGCACAATGCTAAAAGCGCGCTACAAGTGGTGTGAATTAAAAGCTAAAACCAAGCGTAATCCCCCCTCGAACAAAACTATTACCGGTAAAACAAAAAAAAAAAAGCGAGCAATAATCCACTCAAAAAGCAACAAAGTGCCAAAGAATTAAAACACAAAAAAAAAACAACCATTGAGGGATTGCAAAAAGGAAATATGCCGACAATTTGCCAAAAGCTGTGTAAAAATCCAACAACAGCAACAAAAGCTAACCAAAGCAAACGTAGTAAAAATGAAAAGGCAAAAACAAAAACAACAATAACAACAACAAAAAAAAACACCCACAGACAGTTATTTGTAATAGACAGACAGTGGGGAGGATAGTAGTAGATAAATACAATATTTACAAACTTTTTTGTTTTTTTTTTTGTGTGCAAAAGAATAAAGCAACAACAAACAAAATCTTGTTCACTCATTCATTGAAAGATTTTGGCATTTTAGTGTTTCACACGAAAAAGCGCTAGAATTGTAAGCAAAACTAGATTTAACTGTAATACATTTACAAGGTTTATTGTCAGTGGGTTGCTAGGCATTTTCTCGAAATGGAGGGAAAATAATTGCGTACTAAAATCTTTTGATGTTCTTTGTTGTATTTTCTATTATCTCACGCCGAATCAGATTTTTTGTTCTCGGTTTTTTTTTTTTGTATTCAAAAATTGCATACAATAAACTTGTAGTAGACCGATGTATGCATGTATGTCCAATTTTTGTCCGTCTGTCTATATATTTGTAAGCACATCACTTGAAAACCGCTGCACAAAATTGATTGCAAATTTTACTACTGCATTGCTAGTTGTCCAATTGAAAGTTTAGGAAGCCATTTTGCCACACGGAAGTATCGTATAGCAATACACAGTGGTGGCAATAAGAATTGGCGCGAAATATTTAAAAGTTTGCTCAAAATCTTCAAATTTTGTTTTTTGCAGAATTTCTTGAAAAGTTTTGAGTATGTAATTTTGTAAACGAATTCATTTTAGTTTAACATTTTGCAAATTGTTATATGCTCTAAAATTTTTACGAATTTTTAAAATTTGTTTTCGTGATTTTTGCCAAAAAAAATTCTCTAAATTGAGGGGAAGTTTTGAGGTTCTTTTAAAATGCACATTACTTAATGTATTCAAATTGAATGAACAATAAAACTGCGTACTCCAAAATTTTCAAAAAATTCTACCAAAAAATGTTTAAATTTTTGCTGCAAAATTTTGAAAAGTTGAAATAACTATATTGGACTTTGAAATTTCTTTTTATGTGGTTTCTGTTATGAATTTTGCATACTTTTGTAAATAAATTCGTACTAAGTATATTACGATTATCCAACTTGTTGCGATGTGTCAAAACAAATATTTCCCATTCCCAAAATAAAACTCGCAGCCCTCTTAATTACTAAGCAACAGCTAGCGGAAACAGTTGTTGGGATTGCCGCTTCGAATGAACATTTTTGCACATTTTGTTAACGCCAACGTAGCCTTGTTGACTTTGACGTTGTATAGTAAAAGAAAATCCGCCACACGCTTTATACAATGAATCAACTTTTAGCGCGAACTTGTGTGAATAGCGTTACAAGTTGTATAGGATGAGTTTTGTTGTTGTTGCGGTTGGCATTTTCGCGCACTGTACGCGTTAAGCGCTTCAAAAACGACTATTCATGCTTTCATTAATCATTCAAGTCAAAGAATCAATTATTATTTCCTTTTTCTTTGATTATTTTAGATTTTTTTTTAAAGGTTTTGGATTTGATCAAAAGCGTTTTTTAGTTCAATTATTGAGACTATGTACATATATACCGCGTAAGACAAATCTCACACAAGAAATTCTATCACTAACACCAAAAGTGTAGCTAAAAAGGGTTGACAATTGAAATACCAGCGACACTTTTTTAAGAGTTTATATATGTAACCGTCATCAATCCTTTGATGTTGAAATAATATATTTGAAATAGGGCTGATGATTCTACCCGGGTAATTAGGTACCCGGGTACCCGGGTCCTACCCGGGCACCCGGGCCCTTCGGGTAATGCCCGTTTACCCGGGTACCCGGGTAAACGGGCATTACTCGAAGCGCCCGGGTACCCGGGGATTACCCGGGTACCCGGGTCTTCGGGTATCATCAGCTCTAATTTGAAACCTTTTCATATCATTTGCACGCAAAAGGGACTTACACAAACAAATATGCAAAAGAGCATGCGGGCGTGGGTTGTAATTAAAAATATATTCGTACACACATACATACATATTTAAAAGCACAGTAATGTTGGATATTTTTTTTGGCATTTGTTTCCATGGCAATGCTATTGAGCTTTCATATTAATCTAACTACATTTAATTCCTTATTAAATCCTTTTGATCTTTTTCATTAATTACAGTCTGATTGTAAATTTTTTTTTTGGGTATAGAATGATAACATTTCAATTTATTTATTTATGGTGTATATATGAATGTAATGCGCAAAAAACACTAAAATTTTAAATGAAACAGCCTTTAAGGGTATAAGACCGAATTGTTAAAAACAGGTGCGAATCCCTGGTGGCGGTTTTTGGGTTCCAACCCCACCCCCTTGGAATTAAAAAAGTCATACTTTTCAGAAACTGTGGATAAAAGATGTCTTCAAAATTTCAAAAAAAATATTTATTCCTTATTTTAATTTAACTCTGCCGAAAATAAAAATTTTCTCACAGTTGGCAACAGTTTTTATAAAAACGAAATTTTTTTCTCATCTACGTGCTAATTTCTTTCCTATGTCAAACTACATTTGGAAAAAAACAAAGTATACGATATACATAAATTTTTTCATAGCTGGCAACCCTTTTCTACTGCATTTCATTAATGGTGGCCCTGAAATCTGAAAACAAAGTCATCAACAACATAGGTTAAGCCGCGCTAGATTTATAGTGGTATAACTAACGCATTGAATATATATTTTTTCAACAGGTGGCAACCCTTTTTGCATATGTTATAAATCATTTATTCATATACGGCTTGGGGGAGCTCTTTCATAAGACACTTTAAATTTTGCAAATTAAACCGATAACAATTAATTTGTGTACAGATGGCAACCCTTTTTATAATAGTGCTGATGGAATCGATAATGGATTTTTTGACGAGTTCTAACCTGCACAATGTTATACAAAAAATGATTGGTCTACAAAACTGCATATTCAAAAGTTTTGTTGAAATTCTTCTAAACAAATTTCAAGATTTTGTTGGTCAATTTTGAAAGTTTAATTAACTCTTCTGAGCTTTGTGTAAACTTTGAAATAATTAAAAGTTACTCATACGCCTAGCGGTACATTCCGTTAGCTTATCTATCACTACCAGCATTCTTTATCTAAAATAATGAAAAAAACCTTGAACTCAACATAAGCGTAAAATTTTTCGCAACAGAATAGTCTTCGATTAAAAAACAATTAATTATAAATAATAATAAATTGGAATATTTAATGTCTTGTTAACAAAACCTCAAAAAATAAAAGCGCACATTTATGTTTAATGATTTTTGTTTTTTTTTTTTAATAAGTATTCTTTTTTCAACAGCTCAAGTAGAAACTATTAAAATATTTTCCATCTCAATTTATAACCCAAAAATAGTATATTTGCCATACAACAATACTAGCCACACACTCGTCGTTTAGACTGTTTACCATAGCAACCCTCAACATAGCGCCACACTCAATTAACAAAGCAACAAAACAATATTATAAAATTGAAATATTTATGCAAAATTTATTTATGTTTATAAATTTTTAATTTTTGCACACGCAGCCAGACGTTTGTTTTGGATTATATTTTATTTTGCTATTTAATGCAATGTTATTGTTGTTGTGCGGATTTATATATAGATATGCCATATGCATGTGTCTATCAAAAACCTCTGCAAATGATATGAAATTGAAATTTCTAAGTATATGAGGTATGTAGGTTTTTTGACTTGATATTTTAATCTTCATTTTTTTTTTTCATCACTTCTATCGCCAATTAGTAATTTTCAATGAAATTAAAAAACTATTTGAACAAGTATACAAATTATAGTTCGGGTAGTACCGTGCATTCAAATCTCAACCAAAATCAAATCCCGAATTTTCGTAAAAGCAAAAAACAAAAAATCTATTTTGTTAATTTCACACCGGTTTAATAATGATCGCTAATCGTAATGATTACTGGTTTGATTGACTATTTTTCTGAGAATACATTTAAGGATTGATCACCATTACTTAACATTTTTAATGATTAGTTTCGAATTAATTAAAAAAAAATCACGATTATTAAAAATAATCAAAAGTAATTAATTAATTTATGTTTTTTGGTTTTAATTGTTTAATTGTTTTTCAGTCCTGATGATGACTACAGAATGTAATCGAAATATCGACAGACCAAAATCGACAAATATATGTACATAATATACATACATACATATGTATATGTATGAAAACAAACATTTTTGTTTTTAATTTATATGTATATATGTTTGGCCTAGAGCTTGATAGAATTTTTTAATATTTAAAAAAAGGCCGATAACAAACAAAAATAATTAACTTTTTTTTAATTTTTTTTTTTAATTTATATATTTTTTTTTATTTTTTTTTTAATTATTTTTTCAATTTTTTTTATAAAGTTGCTTATTTTTTGATTATTCTTTTTTTTAAATAATTGTATAAAATTAATAATAATTTTATTATTCTTGATTTTTTAAAGGCAATCGTAAAATTTTTTTTTTTTAATAAGGGCTTTTTAAATTTTTTTTTTTAATAATTTTTAATTTTTTTTTTCATAATCGCAAAAAACAACTAAAACCGTTTTTTCTTTTTTTTTTTATTTTTTTATTTTTTTTTCTTGTTTTGAAATTTAAAAAAATAATTTTTTTTTTTTATTTTTGTTTAATTTTAAAATAATCGTAACCAATGAAAATATCCGTCTAATCAAATGATTACTAACTACTAATCCAATTTACCAAGTCTGTTCAAGTTTAAAAATGATATACATATTAGTGTCCCACAAGGATATAGAGGTATTTGTAAGGTACAAATGCATCCATATTTCTCTACTAACAACAAAACGAAAGAAAGTTAGAAGAAGTGAATAAAGAGCAGATAAGCTGAGTATTGTGAACTGAGAGATACGAACTTGACCGAGCTTTGCGTTGCTTTAGACAACAACTAACTAAACTAAGTTGCTTCCAACAAATCTTTGCTAGCCAAAGTGATAAATTAACTTACGCATTACTCTGACTGGTCATAGGCATTCATATCCTGTAGTGAAGCAACAAAGTAGTAATGAAAATAAACTGATTTACAACTAGAATTTTTTCGATGATCAGTCCAACGAATGAATGACCTCTGCACAGACTTTTATTTTAGTTTAGCTTTATATAGAAACCAGATACCATAACCCCTCTTTACTAGCTCATTCCTCTCTGTCTATGCACCTGCCCACCAGCTAATAGCTCATTCGTTTAGCTTGTTTAGTTCATGACGGCTGCTCGTCACAGTGCCAATTATGTTGCAATTACCAATTTTGCAGCTGTGGTTGCAATGCATTGCAGTCAATTTGGAGTAGCTAGAATTTTCACATCGGTGCTTTGATGATGCGTCAAAGCTTTGCAATCGGAGTTGCTTGGATATCATTTTACAATAATATTTCCCTTTGCACCTGATCAGCCCTCTATAAGTATAAGTATATTCATAGTTAATAAATAATCGATATGCATGTACACATGTTTCTGATTAGTCTTGTGGCGCTCAAAGCCTTTGTATCCTTGCAAGCCATTCGAAACAGCAGCTATATCCTCTACACACACTTTCTCTATGTTAAATATTAATTTGTTATTTTGCCGGTCAAATGCCTTAAGTCTGTGAATTTGCTTTGAATAGCTCATGAAGCTGAATAGTTTTGTAGACAGAAATGTCCTTAACGATTGGAAACACTTTTCTTAACTTCACACGTATGCTTCAAATAACTGTAATTTTATGTTTTCTACATACATATGTATGTGTTTGAATTCCCATAAAACGTCTTTTTATGTAATTTTTCCGGTTGCCTGTAAATTTATAGGCAGACGTTGTCCTGCTTGTAGTTTACTCGGAAATAGAAGGTGAATAGTTTCCGCCTCTTTACCTTGTTGATTAGGTAACATTAAGTTGGTTTTGGTGCCAGTTTTTCTTGCTTGACTCGATGTTTTTGTACTAGTCGCTATTGTGGTAGTGGATCGTGTGCGTGCACGAATTGCTAAAATATGAAGTAAGCTATAACAAACATGAGCAAATGCGTATACTTACTTCATTGGTGATATAGACATTTCTATATAAAGCGTTTACTAAACAAAAAAACGTAAATTTATAGAAAAAATCTAAAAAACAAATAAAAAAAATGAAAAAGTAAAAAAAGAAATAAAAAAATAAAAAAGAAAAAAAATAAATAAAAAATTAAAAAGAAAAAAGTAAAAAAACAAAATTTTAAAAAATGAATTAAACAAAAAAAAAACTAACTAAATACTAATAAAAATAATTAGATGTAAAGAAGTGAAACACAATAAAAAAATAAAATGCAATAAAACACAATAAGAAAAAATAAAAATAAAAATTAAAATAAAATAAAACACAATAAGAAAAAATAAAAAAAAATTGAAATAAAAAATATATAATAAAATGACACAATAAATAATTAGATTAAAAATAAATGAAATTAATCAAAAAATAAATATGATAAAATAATAAAAACTAACATAAAATAATTATAATAATGCAAAAACCAATATTTAATTTACTAGATATGGAAAACTTTTCTTTTTATTTGAATTTTATATGTATTCAGCTTTTCCAATATTCTCTATTAATTTTTTATACATACATACATATGTACATATGTATATATTTTCATTAACAATCCTTGCTGATAGGCTTTAGATGTTGAATACTCTGCAGATGAGTAAGCCACAATATATAATTAAAATAGACATACAACAATAAATATAATTAAGTACATATTCTTGGTTGCACTTGATTACTGTTAATACTTGCTTATACATGTACATGTCTATCTACTTATTTATCCTTGTACGTCTACTGTTAAATCAAAGAAGGCCTATTAAGATATAAAAATTACAACACTTGAGACTTTTTTGAAGCATCATTAACATCCTTAGTCTATAAATTCGTGTAGAATCTTCTCTTGCACTTGCTCTTGCATAAACTCATACACATGACTCAGTGACTCGCGTATAATTCACACACAAAAAAGTTGCATTGCAATATTCAAGAAAGAAATTATCAAGGACACTGAATGCGTTGAATGAGTTGCAAAATAAAAGTTGTCTAGTCTAGCCGGAGGAGGCTTGGCAGGTTGGCGCAATCAATAGTAAGAGGGTTGGAGCGTTTTTAAACTTTGTATGCAGGTTTTCTATTTTTTTTTTTTTTTGCATAGGAAAAATTTTCAATAACATTGTGTAGTAGGTGGAATGGCTTCAACTGTGTATGAAATAATTATACCCATTAAGTACTTTGGTTAGATCTTACAGCAAGCCTCAGACAGATATTAATATACCAAAAATGTTTAGGTTAAAAATTATTTAATCAAATTACTTAATCAAACCAAAATATCTTATATAAATATATTTAACAGTCAACTTTTATTGCCACCACTGTATTAGTGAGAACATAATAGACCCCAATCTTTAAGTTAGACATCTAGCAATGCAAGGGTGAATATCGCATACAATTCTACACAGCGATTTTAGAGTGATGCGCGAACAAACACATATAGACATACAGACAAAAATATTTAAATATGCGATTTTTTGCAAGAATTATTTTCTAGGACGCACAGCACATATATGTATTTATGTATGAAGATAAGATGAAGGAACTCCCAATGATTCAAATAAAAACTAAACAAAAATATTTGCAATCAACAAAATCGATTTGACCAAAAATTCATTTACGAAACCACAAACAAAAGCTACAGCTAACTTTGTAAATTTATTGTTGTACACACATGTACGAGTACTCAAAACAACACAAAAGCGTAAGAGAATACATTTTTATCAACATTGCAGCTATTAGCACAACACATCAAAAGTCCTTTCCATCAAACTTGGACGAGCATTTCGTTAATCCCAAAATCGATGCCAAACTTTGAGTGTTGTTCTTGATTACATTTCACTATTCGTAGTCATCATGAAGTTGTCTGTTGTTATTGTTTCCTCTTTTTTTTTGTTTTTGGCATTGTCTTCAAACGAAAAGCTGCTTTCCAACTGACATTGCTTCAAGTTTATCCCTTTAAGAGTGAGTGGTTGCGAATTGCCCATTGAAGAGGGAGGAGTGTGAGAGACAGAGATAGAGCTTATTCACGGCTTAACACAAGCTTGATGGATAGGTTAGTGGGGTGACGTCTGCTCCCAAGAAGTATACAAACAATGTAGCCTACACAAATTGAAAGTTTTGCCAATGTTTGTCATTAACGAAAATTACGTAAAAATCGAGGAAATTTAGTTGTTGTTCTTTCTTAAGTTCAAGCGCTTGCTGAAGTTTTAAACATAAAGAAATTGGTTGGACTCCAAAACATTTTCCAGGTTTCCATTGCTCACTGTAATGGCAAAAGTTTTTGAATGTTATAATGTCTAATTTGGAGTTTAAGCTTTATGCCACAGTCGTATGCAGTTGTTGTTGTTGCATTTAAAGTCAACGAACTGGAACACCGTGATGACGATGATAGACAAACAACAGAGAATCAGCGAGTGAAAATACCACAATACATACATATGTATGTATGTAGGCATATGCAGATTTGAGCATCACAAGCACTCTGCGACTCTCATTTGTACGCTGCAGGAAAGTGATTTCACAGTGCTGTGTATGTACATATGTAACATGGAATTAAAAATGTTTGTAAGCACATAGCAGCTAATCCACTGGGCTGATTTGTCTAATTCAAATTTGAAAAGGATATATTCAAGTCACACAAGGATATAGGGGTCTAAATATTTGTAAAAAATGTATGTGCCTGCAGTCCAATATAGATTTTCCATTCCACACGTACATCGCTAAGCAAATTCGTGGCAATATCTGTCTAATTGCAGGTTTCGAAAAGTACTAGGCGAGGTATTTTCCTGCAGGGCTCTTATTTATTACATACAATGTATACATAACTATGTAAGTACAAATGTAACACAAACGAAATGCCCAATTGCCTTTCATCTCACCTACGGCAATCAACAACACAGCAATCGTTGCCCATGACCATGTTCCATGCCAAAGCCATGACAGTTGGGCCATTGTCACCTCGCTAGTATAACAACGGGCTTAAAAGTATAAATGTATACCCAGTAGAGAAAGCGAGTAGCTCGAAACTGAACCTTTTTTTTTAAATAGTAAAGCGAAAACTTAGATTTACATATATTGACACTTTCACTAAATTTATAAAACTATGTTTAGCCTACTTTTCTTGCCACCACTGTATACAACGCGTAGCTAATAAAATCTTCTAATAAAAGGAGCCCTTAATCTAAGTTAGACATCTACCAATATAATGGCGCAGAATTCATTCGATTCTAACCAGCGGATTGCGAATGATGCGCTTACAAACTTACAAACAGACAGACAAAAATTCGAAAAAAGACTGTGTCGATTTTTCTTTAATCCTTTTTAAATTCGGGCATATGGCCCTTAATAATTATGTTATCTGCAGTGATAAAAACACCAATTGGGGAGTCTTTATTAATATTACAAGCCAGAAAAACAATTTATGAAATTTTTGTCAATCGATCTAAATGTTTGTTCGCACATCACTGAAAAAGTGATGCATGGAAAGAGATGCAATTTTCACAGAAGTATTGCTAGTTGTCTTACTTAAAGTTTAGGATACAATTTGCCACACGTAAGTATTTTATTCTCACAGTGGTGGCCATAAAAGTTGAACCAAAATATTTTCATACAAAGTAGAATCTATTTGTATGCAACTGATTTAACTTGAGTAGCAAAGGAACTAGTTTCAATAGCCTCTTAAAATTCTAGTCCATGTACCAGAATAGCTTCTACTTAGTTTGATGTCTGCCTACTGGATATTTTCGTATGGATAAGTACATATTTATTCATTTGTGTACAAAATAATCTTTGTATTGAAAATGCATTCGATTGCTACAGCTCTAGCAATGGTATTAAATACATACGAGAACTTGCTACTTTGTGGCATGGTAATTTATTGTTTGTATTGGTTTGGGTTCATTATTGTTACTGATGCAGGAAACATACATACATATTTGCCGCCATTGGCGTAACCAACGATTGCACTTGTAAATGCAATGCATAACAATAACAAAGAACAATTCAACGCTACTCATTGAACTTCATGCAATACGTAGCTAGTTGAGATGGTACGCGCTCATCAGGCAAATGCATGAGTTGAGTATTGAATTTGGTATTTAAAGCAGACATTAGAGTGCCTCATTCACCAGGCGAAAAAAAAATAATAATCAGTTCAGTTTAGCTTGAAATCACTACCACTGCAATCTAGTGCGAGCGTGTGCCGGAGCCTTTTATAATTCCATTTCAACTTTTCATTGTGACACCCTAATGTAACAAAGTATATCCTACATGCATATATACTTTCGTAAATATTAAATATCTATTATTACTTATACATAAAATATGTATAAAATTGTTAAAGTCATCAGACTGCACCGGCGTCACTACAGCTCGCATTAAGCTATGCTATTTTATTCTATTGCCGATGGATGTGGGTAGGTTGTTTAGCTTGTTTGCATGGTTTGTGAGTCTACCACATGCTCTCTCGAAGTTCAATTGTTTGTAACAATGATTTTGTACTTTTGTTGTAGTTCCTGTTTTTGTTATTGTGTTTTCATGATATTTTTGCTGTTTTACCATAATTTTGTGGAGAATATACCCTGTTTGCACATACATATCTACACTGTGTTTCATAATAGCAGGAATTGAATGGAAGATGAAAGACCATGAATAATAATTTTTAGGGAAATTTTATTGAAAATTGTTATTGTTTTTTTAATATTTTTTTTTTTGCATAAAATTGAAAATCAGAAAAAATATAATTTTTAAGCTTTAAAGACAGTGGTGAGTTTTTAAAAAACTAAAAAAAAAGATTAAAAATTTTTCGAAAAATTTTGGTATATTTTTTATAAAAAAACGCAGTAAATGCATATTTTTAAATCATTTTGCGGTTTATGCCATTAAAAATCGGTATACGGTATTCTAAACTTTGTGCTCATCTTAAAAAAAAATTCAGAAAACTTTTCGAAAAATTTTGAAATACTTTATATCGGAAAACCGAAAGTATACATATTCTAGTATATAAAAGATGTATGAGAAAAATTAGTAAAAAAAACTGAAAATTCGAGGAAATTTTAATTTTTTTATTTTGTCTTTTGCACAGTTTCTGATTTAAATTTAATTAATTGATAAATTTTTTTTATCAATCATATACGATCATTTAAATTTTTTGTTCATACTTTTATGATTTACTTATTTATTAAGATAAATATTGAGACTGCTATAGTTATGACACTCACTTTATATTTCAAATCAATGCATTGAGTGTGCAAAAATTACAAAATATTTTAGTGACGTGCGTATTGCACTGTCGAGTGTGAGTTATGATGTAAGTTTGTTCCAGTGCAATTGCTCGTTGTGTGGGAGTGGTTCGAAAAACCAGTGCTAGGGGCTCAATCAATAATCGGGGCTACAATTGCGCCTCAACAATTTTTGTATATCTATTAAATTTAGATTCAAAAACTATAAACTTTTTCCGAATTTTGACTTTTTCCGAAATTCTTGATTGATGAGTAAATTTTGTTTGTTTTGAATTTGAAATTTTCATGAAATTTCAAAATTTCTGAAAGACCCGGGGGACATTGTTATGTGTGTAAATTGACTTGGCACTTTTGAAAAATTGTCCAAGGCAAACAATTATTTTATATATATTTTGCTTTCTTTTTCATCTTACTCAACTGCGAAAGCGACAGCAGCTGTCTCTTTTTTAAATTCTTAATATTTTTTCTAAACTCATAATAAAATTTTCTACTCTAAATAGAGCGAGTTTTTTTTTGAATCACCCCTTTTAGAGGCATAAATGCGCCAATTGTCACACAAATACCGTTGCTGCCACTGTTTCTGCTGCCGCCTACACACAACCGCCGTGTCTAGGGCTTGTCTCGCCAAATCGATTTTTATCTTTATTTACACAATTGCAAGTACTCGTTCATTTATTCCGATATTTTTTTTATCGACTCGACATTGCCACTGTTTGACTAAAAAATATTCGTTTTAATAACAACACTGGATTTTCACATTTTTCAAGTGTATCTACATATGATTTGTTGTTATGACATTCGATTCAAGTGACGTGTCTGTCATTGCTTGTTTGTACATAATAATAAACTTAGATAAATAATTATCGTCTCAATGATGGCATTGCTGTTGGCAAGCAATGATTTAAATGCTAATTACCTTATAATTATTTAATGATATTCATATCATCATTTCACGGTTTATTGACTTTCGGTTTAGTTATTTACATTCAATACTCTTAAAACGGAAATTTATATTTATTCTGTCAAAACTATACAAAAGCGTGGCAAATATCCCACTTTACACGCCTGCTGAAATAGGTTTATTTTACCTCATTCTTTACAGTGGATCAAATTTAGAAATAGTAAGAATTTTTTTTGTTAAATTGTTGTGTATGAATTTATTTTTATTTAAAAATACACCTAGCTCCTTAAATGGAACGAATACGCCATTTCAATAATGGAATAAATCCATTTAGAGGATCTCCTGTTTTGATCTGGCAACTCTAAACGACCTACTCGATATAGTTTTTCTACCTCTGTGTTACCACTTAGAATATTACGGCGTTGCCAGCTTTCTGATTTTTTGTTAAATGGTTAACAAATGCAAAATATTTGCCTATGCTTTTTCAAAAAAATATTTCTTGAGATAACATGTAGGGTTGCCACCTAATATGTATTATTTTGTTTAAAGGTTAACTAATAAAATCTAAGCTCTCTACCTTAAGGGTTGCCAATTTTTATTTTTTTAATCAAATGATATCATACAAAGGGTATTTCACGTCGTATTTAAAAAAAAATTACCTAGCGTTGCCACCTAATCGTATGTTGTCAATTTGTTTTCTATGTGCACTACTGTTTTGTAAACGGTTTGACTCACTTGAATAAGCTTTCTCATATAATGCAGATATATAACTACGTAGGAAATTTTTTAGGGCTGCCACCTTTTTGGAATTTTTCAAAAATTTTATGAGTTATGGCCGAGCATTGCCAAACTTTTCTATATAACATTGATATAAGTACATAAAATTTGGTTCAAAAAATATTATAGAAAAGTTTCCAGAAAATCCATAACTAGTCTCGACATTGTCAAACGGTATTCCGTAAATCCCGTTAACGTTAAAGCCGACAAAAAATTTACATCCCTACCATGCATAAATATGAAACAAATAATTACTCTAGCAATATCAACGGTAAACAAACTTACCACACACGTTTAAAAAAGTATTTTACATATTTGTTGATTAGTTTATTCATCAAATCGAACTTTTTCATTCGTTTTTGTTTGAATTCACTTTTCTTTAATTGGGCTCGTTATAATACATATATGCGGCTCGGGCTCGAATGGCATTAAGTGTTTATTTAGCATATTCTAACATCCCAATAAACATTTTCATTCACATTCAAATTACAAAGGCATCTGAGAACAAAACTTATTTTTAAATTTCTTATGCAAGTTCCGACGGAATGAAATGAAATCGAAATGCCAATTTGAAATGCTTCTTTAGCCGTTCTTATGTTGAAAGAGAATACTCGTATTGGGCACAGTTTGATGAACTGTTCTGCTAACTGTAGATAGACTTTAGAACTTTAAACTTTTGTGTATTATTTTACTATAGCTCATTGGGATAGTGCACATACTTTTATAACCTCGTTTGTATATCGCTTCGGGTACTTTTAAGTGTGTTTAATGTGTTTGGACAAAAAAAAAAGGGTTCAGCAGTGCATTTGTGGTCAATAATTTATGCACACGTGCTTACGACTAGCTTCAACTGTTCCCTCGTACTTTCGATTTTGCTTACAATGTTTTCAATTTCTCTATTCCCTTAATCATTAGCCTATAAAAAGTATTTCACACGTTTATGCTTACGTATATAAATGAGTTTGCATTTCGTTAATTCTTGACAGCTGTTTGTACACGCACCATACACGAGTCCATGCGAGCTAGCTGTCATAAAAATGTTTAAATAAACTTTCCGACTATTTATTTCTTCGATTATTATTCTATTTAGATCTTCGATAAATGTATTTTGTTTGAATTAATTTTTATAGCTTTGTTATTGAAATGTTATAGTAAAAAATATTGTCAAAGATTAACTGTTGATTAATTGGCTTCAATTTCGTAATTTGAAACCGTATTTTTGTCTGAGTTTATAGCCTCGTAAAATGATTTGATTATTAGACAAATTGATTAACCGAACACTCGGAAAATAATAGAATTAATATTTTTGGGAAATTAACAAAATTCGATGCGAAATAATACAAAACAAATTTTAAAAATTTTAAAAACAAATTTTAAAAATTTTAAAAATTTGTTTTACTATGAAGCTCCTCATTTAGCATTTTCGAAAATCGATATTCGATCAGCTCTCGACGCTTCCTAAAGAACGTAATATGATCTTTTATCATTCTAGTATCAAACTGATATTTTCAAAAATTCGGTTGACATATGTATTTGTTTATTGAATTGTCCGAAATGTTTTACATCAAAACTGTCACTAATCAATCAATCATATTCTATTTCACTTCAAAAAGTCTTTATTATGTCAGAATTATCCCCTTCCCTCATGTCGAAATAAACAAAATAACACTGACTCGAATGCTTTTAATGTGACCACTAGGTAAGCAAAAAATAATTTGTTGTTAAATATAAACAGTCGTCGACAAAATATTAGCAGTGCTATTGCGAAAAGTAGTGTCTTTTAAGCTGCCTGTTTATGTACACAATGCAAGCAAAATTGGTTTTTCATAGAAATTACTTTTGAATTAATTTTAAATTTGTTTGAATATGATTAAAAATGCGAGCAAACTAACTTTTAGTTAGGCAAAAATATCGAAAATAAAACAGGTTTTATATATTTTTTGTAGCCACTGCTATTTTTTTGTGCACAAGTGTACATACATATGGAAAGCATCCGATCCCACGAAATTAACAATTAATCTACAAAAATAAACATTTGACGTGCTGACATTTATTCGTAATTTTTTCGAAGTAAATATTGATGAATTATTAAATAGCTTTTACAACAAAACTTCAATGTGTATTTACAGCTGACGCGATAAAAATAGAAACATAGGACAGAAATTTGTGAATTTTTTCATTTTAAGCTGAGCAAATATCGTTTGTAAAAATTGACAGACATACAATACTTTTTCAAATATTGAACAAAAATGATAGAAGTCAAAACAACAGTTTTTTAGAATTTTTGTCTATATGTCTGTTTGTTTGTTCGCCCATCACTTGGAAACCGCTGTATAGAAAGGTATGAAATATTCACAAATGTATTGCTTTAAATGCATTCTTAAAGTTTAGGTAAATATTTATATCCGCCGGCAATGAATTGAGTGGGGGAACAGGAAGCCGGAGATAAGGTAAGGGGTGGAGAGATAAAAATTATTAAAGATTTTTTTAAAAAAGAAAAATAAAATTATTTTACCCACACTTGCGGTGGCTCCACTTTTTTGTATACAACTGTAAATATCTACATATGTATATTCGAAATACCAAAAAAATATGTCTCTTATGACAACTTACCACCCACCTGAAAACGTACATACATACATACATGCTTCCTCACATTGATTACCGAGTAACCCAGTTCATTGATGGCCGGCCTTTTTCTAAGCAAGTATATTTGTATAGCAAAAATTATATTTATTTTTTGTTGCTGTAAAAGGAAAAATGAAATAAACTCATAAATAAATAAGAAAGCGTAGAATATTTCAATGGCATACATCTCTTGTACGGATCTAAGTGCTATCTTTAAGTGCCTAAATGCCCTGTGGCATGTGCTTCTTACTTTTTTTCTTGTCCTTGCACGATTTCTGTGCATTAGACGGTTTCGGAAAACATTTTTTTTTAGTAGACTGGCTGTTTGCTCTTACGAAATTTTTTGTTTTTTATTTTATGCATAAAATTATCTTGAAAATCGTCCTGTAACCTTGTACGGCACGAATATATCACTTTAAAATATCCGCCCAGTAGATGGGAGAGTTTTGCTCTGACAAAAATTCAGGTTTTAACTTCGAAAATCAAAATTTTTTCGAGTAACATTTTAAATCACTTTCGAATAACTTTCTCAGTCCTTTGAGGAGAAACATATTTTTTTTTTCTCATAAACGGTCTATTGTGCTTATTTATCTGAATATCTATGCATATGTTTTGCCCAAGTAAAGCATTCGTATCGAACTTGAACTCGATTAAGTGCGCCCCAAAAGGTTTTCATTTTCTTTCTCCCCCCCTTATTTTCTTTTCCATTTCCTTCATTGTTGCTGCTTAGTAAACTTTATCATGTTTTCCTTGTGCTCTACATATTACAACCAATGCCTAAGTTTACTACACTCGCCCGCCCTCATAATACTCGTACATTAAAACCAATAACAACCCAATAAGTTAATGTCAATAAACCTATGAGAGGGCATACGTTGTTGTTGTTATTATTGTTGTTTTTTCTTTATTTTTCCTTCCTACATACTTATAAGCGCTTGAGGCTGTTCTGTTGCATTATTTTTTGTTGCAGAGTGCAGGGAATGATGGAAGGAAGCTAGTGCTTCTTCTTCTTCTTGGCTTTTGTCGTGAAAGGAAGTATGTATATTGTTATTATTGTTTCCTTTTTTTGTTGTATTTACGTTTATCTGCTGCATGCTTGCTCTCATTTCAAAACTCATTGTTGCACATGTGTGTATATGGTCATAAAATTTATATGGATTTATTTTTAGTTATTGCTTTTAAGGGCAGAATAAGCGCCGTGACATGTGATGTTTTCATCTCCCCACCTTCCGCATCAATAGAGTAATTCCCTTTGAGCATTGCTTTGTCGTTTGTTGCACGCCCGCTTAACTTTGTATCTTTCTTGCGTTTATTTCACTCGTTTTGTCAGCAAACTGTCGTTATTTGATTCATCATCGTCTTGTTGCAGTCAACTAACAGATGCACCAGTTTTTCAGTGAGCCATACATCCGCGTGTGCGTGTACACATTCGTGTTGGGCATTGATGTGAATCCCGTTTCGCTGTGCAGCATCGAAAAATTGTAGAAAATGTGTTTTTTCTTTGTACTTCCTGAGAAAAGGAATTGGTTCTGGGATACAATACGAGTCCATCTGACCCAAAATAATCTTCACACAACCCTGACTCGGAATTTATTTGAAGAATCCTTAATCTTAGAATTGTCTTTGTGTAATTTGTTCGAATTAAAATCAAAAAACAAAAAGTTTGAGTGTCATTAAAATCTTAGCACATATGTACATATAATCAACAGTTTGAGAGACACTGTATCGCAATATCTTCGAAACTACTTAAATAAATAAATGTGGTTGTTTTAGAGAAAAGTAAATAATACGTTTGAGTTCCATTGAAATCTTAAAACAAATACTCAGCAGTTTGAGAGACACTGTATCGCAATATCTTTAAAACTGCTTAAATTACAGTTTAAAGCGACTGGAAGGCTCTGAAGTAAAGACATTTTGGTAAAATCAGTGCCAGCTTAAGATAGTATGAAACTTAAATTGTAGATTAGTACCTCGAGCCGCCCTCCTCTATTCTTTAGAGAAATGTGAAGGCTCAAATTTTTAACCAGGCGATGCTTGTGTTTATATTAATTTGCACCTGAAGCCCATTTGCAGCGCATATTTGTTTTTTAAAGGAAACACTCTTCGCATTATAATTCTTATTGTGAGATTTTGCTTACTTTTTCCCAAAATTGCCACAAATTATTTTCATATTTGCGAGGGTTCAAATCTGCTAGGCATTGTTCCATTATGAGTTCATATCGCAATTGCAAGATCATTAAATTGTAGGGTAGTTTTGATTGTGAATGCGAACAATAAGTAAATGTCTATATCATTGACAACTAAAAGTGGATTAAAGCCTCTATACATAATTGGATAACACGTGTTTAGTTGTTCATATACCAACATATTTTTCAACACTGATTTATACATATGTTACGTTGAATGAATCAAAATAGCAAGTATTTGCCTTAATTCCCTTGAGTGGCATTTATGGTTGTAAAATTTTACTATTTTTATCGCATATGGCAATGCTTTTAAAAATGCGAGTCGGTAAGGGCTATTCACTATTTTAACGAAACCACACTAGCATCAATGTTTGTACATAGCCTGCTGGAAAATATGTTAACTATAGTTGGTATATTACTTAAACTGAACTAATTTGAAAGCTAAAGTTAAATTTGGTTGTTATAGCCGTACATTGGTATACATGATTTCCGATAGAGGGCGCTGATTCTAATATAAACATCATTACATGTCTGTCACAGTCAGCTTATAATCATTTTTTGTCTAAGATGGAGTTTTAATTTTAAACTGACGAAACATTTTAAAATCACGGTTTGTGTCTATCGTGCGATTTCACAACGCTTACTGCAAACTTGAGTTTGGCTTTTAGGCTTATTACCAGAAATATGATATGGTTTGTGAAGAAAATAGTTGACACAGGGTGACCTAGCAAAACATAAAAACATTCTTCATACCAACAAACAACTGAAATTTTTTTCTTAAGGGGAAACTATTACCTTTCATTTTAGCTAAAAGCTTTCTTGACCATGACTATGATTGACCAAAATTTTAAATGTCTTTTTATGCAACGACTATGATTATGGGTCAAAGAAAAGTGGGTGTGACCACTAGGCTATTTCTTTCTTTATAAAAATAAAAGCACTTCACGGGACTCTCATCGCATCCCACATCCCGAATTGCGGCACGACCGCCTAACTTTTTTTTTTTTTTTTTGCTCCAAAGAAGTGCACGCGTTCTTGGAAGCATTCCTTCTCATGTTTTTTAACGCTTAGTTTCGAGCGACTTTTTTCTCTTTATTCTCCACTTTTGGTGTGCTGCTCGCATTGAAAATATTTCCATTTGTTTGTGCATTATTTATAACAAACAGCGCGAGTGTTCCACAACTATCCTTCATTCATTTTGTATTTCATTCATACGATTTTCCTGAGTCTTTCTTGCCAAAAAGAAGAGTTTGCTCTGATGCAGCGGCACTTACAAATTGTTATACATTAATTAAATGCTTTGTCGGATCACTACTTACACATACTTCCGGTTGTAGATTGCCAGCAGTTTGTTCATGTATGTTTGTTTGTTTGTTTGTAAGTATGTGTATGATGAGTAACTAGATTTGCTTTTATTTTTCCAATGAGTAATTAATTTATGAGTGCTAGTAACAGGTTTCTTCACGCATTGGGCGCTAATAATATTTACACGATTTTATAGAGTTAGGCCTGACGATTTATGTCGCAGTAAAGTTGAAAGCAATTGAGGGAAGACGTCAATTTAAAAATTGAATTAGCAAAATCGGTACAGTAACAGCTTTCGACTTACTCAATTAGGGTCTTTCAAGTCAAAATTAGTCGAAAATCTGTTCCAACTACTAAATATGGTGACTAGTGAAAAATTACTTTAAAGTTCCAAAATTAGTCGAAACTTGGTTCCAACTACTAAATAAGGTGGCTAGTGACAACTTACTTTAAAGTTCCAAAATAAGTCGAAACTCGGTTCCAACTACTAAATATGCTGACTAGTGGCAATATACTTTAAAGTTCCAAAATTAGTCGAAACATGGTTCCAGCTACTAAATATGGTGACTAGTGAAATATTACTTTAAAGTTCCAAAATTAGTCGAAACTCGGTTCCAGCTACTAAATATGCTGACTAGTGGCAATATACTTTAAAGTTCCAAAATTAGTCGAAACTTGGTTCCAACTACTAAATAAGGTGGCTAGTGACAACTTACTTTAAAGTTCCAAATTAGTCGAAACTTGGTTCCAACTACTAAATATGCTGACTAGTGGCAATATACTTTAAAGTTCCAAAATAAGTCGAAACTCGGTTCCAGCTACTAAATAAGGTGGCTAGTGACAACTTACTTTAAAGTTCCAAAATAAGTCGAAACTTGGTTCCAACTACTAAATAAGGTGGCTAGTGACAACTTACTTTAAAGTTCCAAAATAAGTCGCAACTCGGTTCCATCTACTAAATATGCTGACTAGCGCCAAATTACTTTAAAGTTCCAAAATTAGTCGAAACTCGGTTCCAGCTAATAAATCAGAATTTTCGGATGCCTTTGTTTAGGTTCGAAGCTTTTGGCACACCCATTACAAACATTTCTTTTGGAATAACCATTAAGCAAATCAATATCGATACATTTGGTAACCATTTGCACCCTCTCCCCCCCAGATGTGTATCAAAATCCCTCTTTTTATTATTCTGCCTTTCACAACGAATTCGTTCAATTTACGAACACCAAAATAAACAAAATCCATAAAGAAAATACGCGCAAACAATGAATCCAATAGCGTAAAAATAACAAAAGCAACAACATCAGAAACATGCTACATGGTTGATAGTCGATGGAGCACAAGGGGACAACACAGGTAAAGCAAAATAAATAAATTGCGAGACAAATGCAGATTCAGCAAATGACACGGGCTAGTTGCAGGGCTAAAGGAACCATTTGCTACACATTGTAGGCGAAACCGCTGACAAACGCACGCACGCACGTCCAAACACTTTTGGGATGAAACTTTTGAAAATGACTATTGTTGTTGTTTGTAGTTGATAGACTCCTAGCTCCTCCAAGTCTGCTTTCCTCATGAGCTCATGAGCAAAACCATTTCGGTTAGAGTCAACTTGTCATGGCACAAAGCACAGGGGCAGATAAATTCAAGATGGCGTGTATGCAATATTTTTTGTTTTTTTTTTCTTTGTCATTTTCGTTTGTGTAACTTGGGCAAACGGGGAGAAAATCATTTCTTTTGAGGACTTCTATTGTGTCTGTTCCAGAATACGAGTGCTGCGTGCGAGTTGTTGTTTTTTTTTTTTGTTTTATGTTTGCGCGCTAGACATGTACGCCAAATATGCCAAGGCAGCCAGCCTGCCAGCCAGCCAGGATGTCACAGTGGCGCAATTGACATTGCCGTTTGCCAGCGCCATACTCCCAACATTCAGCAGCTGTTGTTGCATAGCGCACAAAAAATAGATTTCCTTCTTTGTAGCTCAACGCGCTCGCTGTCATCGTTGTGCGTTGCTGTCGTTTTGCAGACCATGCTACGGATCCTTTCCGTGTTTCGTGTGGGTTTTTTGTGTATCTATTAAAAAATTGAACGGTTTTTTTCGCGTCTTTGAATAAATGTGTTTGAGACAAATATTACGGTTGAAGAGATGTACGAGTAGGAAGGAGTAAAGTCAGTCACATCAACTGACGGTGGTGGCGAGTGTATAGTACGTGCTTTGTGGTTGGTCAATCGATGGAATTCGCCTTGATTTTGCTACACCAGACAAGAGATGGAGGTGATAGTTAGGTGAAGTAAAGCTCGGAATCATGGGCAGTACCAAAATAAAATGAGATGACGCTTGGAGTATTAGAGAGCAAAGTTCCTTGGAAGGTTTCTACCAGATTTGTTAACGGTGTGTCTAATTGTGGGAATGAAGAAAGACTGTTACCGACCACAACCGATTTTTGCAGCATGGCAAGAGATTAGAGGCCACCTCCCCAAAGGTAGGGAAAATCATGCAAAGGAAAACTTGGACTTGGTGTTTTGAATTGGTATAAGTTGACGGTAAAGAAAGATTTTTGATGTGCTTTAATAAGCAACAACCTGAACGGTAGCTACATATAAAAACCCTTCTGAACCATTCGCACAACACGACCTAGCCAGCTAAGTCTCTCTACTTGATGTTCCTGCTATGTTTTCATGCATCAGCTATTCACCTGAAGTACGAGTAGACGAGTCACCGAATACTGAAAATACATTCCACTTACAATTTTGCGGATTTTGCTGATTTTGCCTATTTTTATTGTTGTTTCCTTTTGTGGCTTCGGCTTTGCCATATTCCACTCCTTGCATATGTACCTTTTTTTGTCTGAATAGATACCTATGAAATTGCTTTTGCTCTCTTGCGCCGTTTTCTTGTTAACATTTCGGCGCGAGATGCCATCGACAGTTTAGTATTTTTGCTGTTAAACGGATGCGGTCGACGTAATGTGAGAGTCCGTGCCCACTACTCAACTCAACTCATTCGTCTTCACGAGATGAGCAAAGCAAATCGTATGATTTTCTAACCTAAACATTATGTTTGTATTTTAATTTGATGTTTTTGTTGTACTCGTATAGCTCTGGCACTGGCTTGTGTTTTTGTTTGTTTATGGCTGCTGTTGTTGTTGTTGTTGTTTTTGTTATTTTTGTTATTGAGCTTGTTGACATACAAGTAGATACTCGTACGAAAAGAAGGTGTGTACGTGCACCTATTGTACTCGTATCTATCAAGATTCTTATGGTATATGAATTTTGTTGTTGTTGATTTTTATACATTTGTGTATACATATGTATGTACATGTATAGGAGACGTGATAATTGTGCCTGCGCGTTGGCCACCCAACAACTTTACTTGCTGTATTCACTTTTGTGTATCTTCTTAGTTCTTTCAATATACTCGTACATACATATGTATGTATGTACATATTTCTCACGCTCATTTTGGAAGGCACAAAAGCATTCAATAAATATGTATGTTTATTTAATTTCCGATAAAATCGTAATGATATGACTAATGCTAAGACTATAAACACCGGCGGAACATTAATTCTTTTTTGTTAAGGAATGTGTAATACTTATCAGTGGCGGATCCAGGGTTTTGGGAAGGGAGGTCCAAATTTTTCTTATCAAATATCGAGAACATCTTTTATCCACAGTTTCTGAAAAATATGACTTTTTGGTCTCCGAAGCGGGAGCGGATTGAAGTACCAAAATTGATTTAAATAATGATAACTAATCGTAATGATTACAGTTTTGATTGATTATTTTCCTGAGAATTCATTTAATGATTGATTACCGTAACTTTAAATTCGTAATGATTATTTTCCACTTAATTAAAAAATAATCAAAAATAACAAGTCATCAAAAAAAATTTTGTTTTACTATTTTCTAATATTTTTTTTTTTATTATTATTTTTTTTTTATAATTTTTGTTTTTTATTTGTTTTGATTTTGAACTTTTTTAATAATCAAAAAAGGTCTGCATACAAATAATTTGATTCTCGAGTTATAAATAGTTAAATTTTAAAAATATTGTATACAGATGTAGATGCAAAAAAAATAATCTTTGGGATTTCTATTACGTAATAGAAACCAAAACCATAGTTTTTAAAATTTTTGTTTGTCAGTCAGCACGTTTGTTCGCATATAGTTTTCACCTATATATTGGTAGATGTCCAACTCCAAATTTCGGATCCAGTTTGAGACTATCTATAAAACACCACCACCATCCCCAACTTAGTACCTTTTAAAAAAAAAAATTTGTGACATCCTCTAAAAATAGGGAAATTTCTTGTTTCTTTATAATATAAGTGTTTCATGTTCGATCTTCAAACGACATATTTTAGTAATATCAAAAAAATAGCATAAACTGTTTACTCACCGGGATTCATCTTTTCCCAAGCAAAAAAGTTGTTCACTAATTTCCTAAAAAATTGTGTAAGAGCACAAGAAAGTTGTTGTTTACGTAATGTGTAATAGGGGAATTCATACCCCAATGCGCACCTCCACTACAAACGCATTCGATTATTTCAATTTCAATCACTGCATACATTATGCATATCTCCGAACTCTGTGTGTGCGATAACAAAAGACACACTGCGGCGTTAAGTCGATAAATTGGTGTGCTAAGAAATGCAGCTTTTCTATTTATTATTGACCTGCGCTTTGATTTTACTTGCCCTAATGACCACTTGCGTGAACCACCGCAAAGCCTTTAATGTCTAGAAATATCAAATAGAATAGAAGATGCGCATTAGATTGTGCTGCCAACCCTTTCCTATATTTCCGCTATAAACCAACTTGAAATTTTATTTACCATATCGGCTTTCCAATCGATTTAAATCAAATACTTCCGGCTAAACAAACAACAAACGACCTTTTCTTAACTTTTTTCTTTCTTTTTCCTTCTACAATTGACTACCCACATTACATTTGTGACATCTTCAATTCATTGAAATAATTTTTATTCAAGCATTTCATACATTTTAGTTGCTGCTTTTGAGCACCCAACTCTAAATAAAATGCATACCTACCCATTTCAATAATAATGCTAGTCTCAGTTTTCACATTATACTTACACTTACACCTTATTTCCTTCTGCCGAAAAAGGAAAACACAAAATTTGTTGGTTATGCGTGTGCCCTAATTTCTTAACATTTCTCTTCCCATTTGTTTTTTTTTTGTTTTTGTGTGTGTTTCTTGTATTTCTTGCTACCCAAAATTGGTGCACCGCAATGCTATGCTGGCTGGTTGGTTGTTTGCTACATTCACTCAAGAGTTGCTTGCTTCCCCATTTCTAAATGCGATTCATGCTCCGTAAAATTGTCAAGGGTTGTTTTCTTATCTTATACAATAATCACATCAAACCTCAAAACTCCACATTCTCAATGACATTACATACTCAACTCTCTATCTTCATCAGTGGCTCTCAAATTTCAATCTTTACAATATACCTACAAAAGTGTTGTTTATTTGTTGACTCTCGCAAGTATGTTTTAGCCAAAGAGTAATGTTGCCATTTTAGACGATTTAAAAAAAAAAAAAAAATTTTAAATTTTGAACACTTTGAGATATGAACGATTAAATATTGGATTTGTTTGGGAGGGCGTGGCTTCCCCATTTCCCTTATCAGCCATTTCTTAAAAAATCTCTCTTAAATATTTCGAGTTGTAAGTTTTTGCAAGCTTGAGATCAGAGAAACAATAATTCGTAATGAATTTTAATTGTCAGTTTTTGGGAAAAATTGATAATTGGAGAAAAATTACATTGTTAAATCACAGCGATGGATAGGATTACATGTTTCAGAGTTTCCAAGCTCATCATCAGATCCCTTTTCGGACACTGGGATGCGAACCAGTGTCTGCACCAAAGCCGCTGTTAGAAAATTCTAACATCTAAGCTATGATGCCCTGTGACGTCACAATGCACTTATCTCCACTTCAATTAATTCCCTTTTGTTTGTTTGTTCTTGCCAACAGTGAGCACACATTGTTGTTAGACCTTCGGTCATACGAACGAATGTGTGTGCTGGACTTTTTTGTTGTACATATTTATGTACGTAAACCCGTGCTACGGTTCTTAATATTTTGTTGTTGGTTTTTGCGATCTTTCTTGTTTTTACAGATTTGTAAGTTTTTGCAAGCTTGAGATCAGAGAAACAATAATTCGTAATGAATTTTAATTGTCAGTTTTTGGGAAAAATTGATAATTGTTTGAAATCGAGTTTATTTTTAGTTTATGACCATCGCTGGAAGTTTTGCAGTTTGTGTTCCAAATTTGAAAATTTAATATAACAATTTTAGCCGGATTATTTTTTTGTTACCAATTTACCAATATGTCTGGCAACACTGCCAACGTCATCAGACTCTGCTTTACATCGTCTCACTCTCTGTCAGCCGTCACGTATGTAACATGGCTATTATTAATGTTGTTGTTGTTGCACTTAATATTGACTTAACATAAATTTTATTTCTTCACGTACGCCACATTGAAAGTTTTGTTTTTTATTTGATTTTCAAAACTTTATCGAAATGTTTATTCTATCTGCATTCTTCTCATTCACATAACCCATTTGTCGTCTCTGCATACATAAATATTAACATAAGTCCCTTTATGCGCCTGTAAGTAGGCATTTACACACGTAAATACATATTTATGTGCAAGTGCTAGATACATACACGTCTCTTCAATTTGATTAACAGCGTTAACAGAAAATGCCAAAAAAAAAAAATCTAACCGGAATCACTGACAAATGTTAACTTTACTTGGTTTGTTGGTTGTACGGCAGCACACAGGGCATTCATCTCAATAACAATATGGGTCTAACTTCATTTTCATAGTACAAAAACAATAGTTCAAAATAGATAGTGCCGTGCTTGTTGTGTGTGAGAAATGTATGCATGACAACTGTGTTCGAGCAACCGGTATTTGAATAAATTCTGTGGCAAGAAGCAATAACAGCCAAAGTAATTATTTTTTTTAAGTTTCGCCCTGGGGCAAATTTTTTTTATTTATTTCTTTTTTTTTGTTGCATTTAGTTTTTTTTGTGAAAAACCTTTAATTACACTATACTTTTTTTAACCTTTGTTTTATAACAAATCTAATAATTTAATTTTTTTTTTTCATAAAAACCTTACTAAAAATTCCACTAACAGAAAATGCATCGTAAAAAATTTATTCCCAAAATTATTTCTTTTGTTTTATTTAATTTTTAAAAATTAAAAAATTTAATAACCTACAGTAATAAAAAAAATTTAATAATTAAAATAATTGAATCGAACTATATTAATAAAAAACATTTACCAAGAAAATAAAAAAATCTAATAAAATTTATAAAAAAAATCGAATAACTAAAAAAATTTAATTGAACTATAGCACTAGTATTACAAATTAACAAAAAACAAAATAAAAAAAATCTAATAAATATTTTTTTCATAAAAAAATTTTATTACGTTTTGAAAAAAAAAAATTATAATTTTTTATATTCCCAATGTCTTAAGAAATTATCTATTACCACAAAATTAATTATTTTTAAAATATTAAAATATACGTAATTTACAAAAATAAATAAATGTTGTCAGTAGGACAATTTTACTGGGTAAATCAACAAAACAAAGACTAAGAGACTGTCAGCAAATTGACAAAAAATATATTGACTGCGGAGTTGAGGTCATGTGCCGGACGTAGCTTAATCGCATTGAGAACCTCGTACTGGAACCTAACATATTTTCAAAACCTTCCAGAATACTTCCTATGTTTGAATTGAGATGCTTGCCATCTTCTGTCATGCAACTAAATAACTCTTACCTTATCCACAAGCCTTGCAACGGAAATGAAAAAGCGTGCAAGGAAACCCCTACTTACGGGTCGATTCTATAGTGGTAACAACATTCGATTTACCCGGCAAACAAATATCTTGGAAACTTTTACACCCGTTTGGTATTCTGCCGGCTCAAGTTGCAGTTCAATTTCGTAACCACCGAAAGAGGTGGTAACGCCAAGTAACCGCGACAAATTGCACGTGTTTTGTAAATATTTTTTTGGACAGAAAATAGCACAAATTTTATACACATACTAGTTCAGAAGAATTAATAAACAATATAAGCACTTTTTTACGTGGTGTTTCGTGCGCGTTTGCCTTTTATTCTCTTTTGCGCATTGTTTGTTTTTGACATCGTTACCATGCGCGCTAGAATCGCGGGTACATGCACCGGTTACGATTTTTGGTTAGATAATCTTCTGGGTACAAAGTTTCCGGTTACGCTCAGAATCGACACGTTAGTAAGCATTACTTGAGCGAAAAAAGGGGCAAGGAAGAAACTTGTTACGTTCACACTGTTGATATGCTAAAGCCAAAACTATCAATTTTTTTTTTTTTGCTATCGAAAATTCGTATTGTTTGTGTATTCTTTTACTGCCCAGCAAACTCTCTATCAACTTGTTTTCTAAAATTCCGCTCACATAAAAAATGCACGTGAATATGAAACTACTAACAAAATAAAAAGTTGTAAGTTTTCTTCTACAAGTTTTCGCTTTCTTTGCCATTTTTGCGTGAGCGGGTGCTACATCACGATAATTTCTGATAACAATTATTACTGCATCTTACCAAGGAAAAAATACATATATTACTACTGTTGTTGTTTTACCACCTTTTTGCTATTTTTGGCTGTTGGTGTTGCCACTATGTAGAAGAATCTACCACTACAACTACAACAACAATGCAGTCACGTTATCATTGTATGTGTAATTCTGTTACTCTCTGAGTTAAATGATTTTACGTGTACGAACGGATGCCGAATATTTTGACTGAATTCTACTTTTATTTCATTTCGTATACAACAAATGTGTACTATATTCACTCATAAATACGTTTTTTTCTCAGCACTTCCTTTTTACCGCATTGGTTTTGTTGCCATTTATACCTTTTACTACCACTGTTGCTGTTATGTTGTTTTGCTGTTGCTGTTATTTTACTGTGCTGTTGTGTTATTTTGTTGTGCTGTTGTTGTATTTGGTTTTTCGTTTATTCTTCCATCTCTGTGTTTATTTGGTTGTTGTATACAATAATCGAGTATTTGATTCTGTTATTGCAGAGATCTTGTTTTTGGTTATACCTTTTACTTGTATACATACGAGTATATATTTTGTTGTTATATGTTTGTTGGAAACGATGAGAACGTCGATTGTCGCTCACCGTGATGACGATTACGAGTACGAGACTACGTTGACAACAACGACTACGAAGATGGGATATGAGATTTTTTGTGTGGTTAGCCTGAATAGTATTACGTGCCGGGGAGCAATGAATGGAAGTAAAAATTCGATTTGTCTCGTCCGTCATTAATGTCGCGTGTGTACAATTTTTGTGTGTGCATTGTTGTTGGTGTATACACATAAATGTGATAGCAAAAATAATACAATAGATTGTAGATAGTATAGCTACTGCAAAAAAAAAAAAAAAAATATTAATAAGCACCAAATAAATATAAATTTTCATTGCAAATATGCACTAACAACCAATAAGCGAATTGTAAGCAAAATATATAAAAAAAAAATTTTATGAAAACAAAAAATGTTTAGTGATATGAAAGAGCAATAAGTGGAAAAAATATTATCGGAATATCGACGTGCGTATCTATGTATGTACATATGTATGTAGTAGAGGTGTGTGTTTTGTGAGTGAACTGAAAAGATATTTGTGCTGCAGAATCTTTTTTTCTCGCCAACACTTATACTTGCATACTATTTATGTATGTATGTATGTTTGTGTA
This sequence comes from Sphenella marginata, assembly GCA_951509765.1. Taxonomy (NCBI): domain Eukaryota; kingdom Metazoa; phylum Arthropoda; class Insecta; order Diptera; family Tephritidae; genus Sphenella; species Sphenella marginata. The sequence continues at coordinate 110,164,550 of OX608079.1, forward strand.
AGCAAGTTGATAAAAAGTATATTGTTTAAAAATGTTAAAAGTAATGAAACACAAATTCAATTTGTTGATAAAAAAACAAAGCCAACCCAGAACAAAGTGAATTGTGAAAATGGATATTTTTGTGTTTTCAGCTAATAAGTGTGCTAATTTGGGCTGTTCAAGAGATTACCTGTGTGTATAACAAGAGAAGAGGTGGTACAATGATGTGCGCTTGATAAAAAAAATTTTTTTTAAATAATAAGAAAAATAAATAAATATATGGGTGCAAAAACAAAATTTACTTGAAAATAGTAAAAAAAAAAATGATTTATAGTGAAATAAAAATAAATAAAGGCACCAAAGAAAAAAAAAATAAATAAAACAAAAATATATGACAGAAAGATGTGGGAATAAATAGTAATGGTAATGGATATATGTACATACATACATATATGTGAAATTCGTAAATTCTAGAAGAAAGTCTAAATAATACCAATAAAGTTAAATTAAAATGTTGAAGAGTTAGTTATAAAATTTAGTATGTAGGTATACAAAATCGCAACTATATAATCCTTTACACTTATTTCGTGGTTTAAGAAGAACAACAGAAAAAAATAACTAATAGTGCACACAAAATAAAATGTAAAGAAAAAAAATCAAAAACACAAAAACTAGAAAAACAAAAAATATATATTTGTGTAATAAAGGCAAGTGTAATAATTTTCGGTGAACAAACAAAAAAAAGAACAATCAGAAAACTTGCTTATAGCACTTTATAAAATATCACGACTATGAAAAAAGCAATACTTTTTAAAATGTGCAAAACACTAGAGTACAAAAAAAAACTAATAAATTCAGATTAGATGTGAAAAAAAAAAATTTAATTAAAAGAAATACATACTATATTTTTTTGCAGGCAAAAAAAACACCAAAAACAATGAATAAAATTATTTCAAAGAAATCGTGCTTGATTGCTCTATTTTCAATCCAAGCTACAATTAAAAAATACGAAGTTGTGTGCAAGGACAACTAAGAAATAAAATGCAATAAAACAAAAATTAATTAACATTAAAAAAAAAAGTGCACTTAATAAAATTTGTTTTTTTTTTTTTTAATTAAATATATAATATATAAAATAATTAAAATATTGGATCTCCGAAGGCGGATTCACATTGCTGGGACCGAAACGCGTCTTCTGATACCCCTCCCGAGACTTTTGTATATATCCATATAAAGAAAAAATTAACTTTAATACGGCTGTTTCCAACATTCAATAATAAAGACCATTATTTAAAAACAAAAATTAACAAAAAAAAATAGTCAAAACAATAAAAAAGTAAAACATAGCTTAAAAAAGTTCAATAATTTTTTTTTCTTTTAAATCGAAAATAAAACAAAAAAAACCTAAAAAACAAAATGTTAAACAAAAATATTTGGGTGTACAGACATTTCTTACATAAAAATAAAAACCGAACAAATAAAAACAAATTGCAATATTAGGCATGCTCAAACTAAAAAAAAACCTTATAAAGTAAAAAATGGTTGTTTAAAAAAAAATTTATATTAAAAAGTTATTTTGGTGCTCCAATTATTATTATTTTTTTTAATTTAAAACAAAAAATATATAAAATAGTTAAATAAGCATACATGCTAAAAAAAATATAATAAAAACAAATGAAATAAATAACAACAATGAATAATAAAACAAAAGCATAAAAATCAAAAAAAATTTAATTGAGGTGTTGTCGTACAAAAATTGAAATCGTGAAATAAATGTGTTAATTTTTTTTTTTTTGTGCGACCTTTATCAAGACGCGCTTAAACAGGATGTCTCATTTCTTTAACGAATTTATAACAACCAAAAATTTCTTTATATTTCTTTTTAGATTTTTTTGCAACGTATAAAACAGTGTCTAAAACAAAAAAAAACTATATGTGTACATGTTTTTGTATATGTATGTATATGAAAGCAAAGAAAAATGTAAAAAAGGAAATCAAGAAGCGTTAAAATTATTGAGACTATCGTTATTAAATGCGCTGAAAAAACAGAATTAAATTTGCATTCACAAAACAGTGAAAAATAAAAAAATAAAATTTTCTACATAAAAAAAGTTGCAGAAAAATATTGAAAGTCAACAACAAGCAGCGCTATTAGACTTTTCAAATTTTCCCAAGGAATAAAATAACTTCAAAATTTTTCCGCAATTCTTTAGTAAGTATAGATACATGTTTGTTGTAAATCTCTTCTACATGTACTATTTCAAATTTGACTTAACTGCTATGGTGCTGTATATTTACTTGCGAGCATATGTACATATGTACATACTTACAAAGAACAACTCGTAGATATATTTATTTGTAACGTACCGACAATGTAATGAAATGCTGATGGTGCAAAGACCAAACAACGAAAAAAAAAAAAAATCGTTACAGCCATAAAATATAAGAACAGCAACAAAGAGCAACAAAAACAATAACAACAACAACAACAACAACAACCAAACAGGCATTTTAGTCATGTCAATAGCAATTTATTATATGTTTGTACATTCACATATTCGTATGTATATCATTTACCTCGCAACTAAAACAACAACAACAACAAAAAAGAGATGTAGATACATTTTCCCCCATTTGGTTTTCTTTTTCGACTATCAAGTGTTTTTATTTTTTTATTTTTTTCTTCTTCTTTATTTCTATGTATGTATTTATATATCTATGCGTTTACATTCATATATCAGCGATTGCTTGATTGCCTATCGCTTTGTTTCTTTGTTGATGTGATTCGTACTCTCTAACTTTCAACATGATTATGAACAATGGGCAACAACATTATTACCAAAGCTAATCGTCTGCCAGTCAGCGCTAAACTTAAACTTTTGGCTAGTTGATGTTTTCCCTAGTGTTGCTATTGTTGTGATTTTAAGTTCTGTCTTTGTATCTCTTGCTGGAAGTCAACGACTGTTCTAAGTGGCAAATTGTTTTAATTTGTTTTTTCCTTATTTTTGACTTACTTTTAAAATCAAAATCTTGTGTTTATAGTATTTATTTATTTATATCTAAATAGGGAAAGTACTCTAGATTATACTATATCAACGAATTTTTCAAAATACCGCACCTGGGGTGAAAGATAATGATATGCACAATCGCTAAAAAATGCTGAAAATAAAATTTGATAAGTTCAAAAAAATATGAAAATAATAAAAGCTGCTAACACCATATACAGTTGTGCTCAATAAAATAGTAGTGAAAATAAAAATTATAATTTTTAATAGATAATTTTCATTTAAAAAATGGGCAAATTCCATACCAGAAACTACAAAAAAAATTGGAAGTTTACACAAAGTTCAGGAAAGTAAATTTAAGTTTAAAAAATTTACATCACAACTTTAATGTTTTTGGGCAAAATTTTTACAAAATTGTTGAGTACAGAGTTCTATAGCTTATTAAATTTTAGCTTAATATTGTACTCCTCAAAATTTCCCCAAAATAAAAAAAAAAAATTTTTTAGGATGTTTTGTATTTTTTTCTTACAAAGTTAATTTTTCACCCTTGACGAAACAAATTCTAAATTCTAATTGATGTCCATTTATGAAAGTTTAATTAACTTTCCTGAACTCTCTAATGTGTATCATTATTTTAAATGAAAATTATTAAAATCACAGCTTTTTCGTATTTCGTCAAACTATATCCATTTTAATTTCACTGCTATTGTACCGAACACTACTGTATATGGTATAAGCAGCTTTTTTTTTTATTTGTTGGACTTATCAGGTTCTTCAGGCATTTCAAAACAAATTCTACCATTTATTTTACTGAAAAAATGTTTGAAGGGAGGTACCAGCTTTTATCGCTTTGTCTAGATTTCGCGCCATGGGCTTCTCCCACATAAAAAACGTAAATATTTATTCTCCCTTTTTTAGTTGAAAGATGCCTAATCTAGCTTGGTAGAGATAAAATCAATAAAATTCAAAGGTTTCTCAGCAATTTTAGAAACATTTACATAGCATTTTCTTAAACTTTTTTTGTTGGTATTATCTGTTTACTTTCCCTTCAACTATTATTTTTAATTTCATTTCTTTCGCATAGATTTTTGCTACAAAATGGTTATGGTAACTTCTTTTTATTTAATCGCTTCTCCCCATTGTGTTGCTGTTGTTGTTATTATTGTTCCACTTTGTTTCATTTTGTTTTTTCCAGCAATTTCTACAGATTTTTGTTATTTAACTTTTTATCATTTGCTTACCTTTTATTGCTTTTCTTTTGTTTTGTTTGTTTCACAAGTTTCGTTAATTTTCTTGTATTCTCATTTTAAATTTGAGCCCAATTTTTTTAGTAGTGTATTATTATTTTATCGACCATTTATTTCTTTGCGTTTTCGTAATTTCTTTAATACTCAAAAAAGCCCAAGAAATTTGGCAATTTTCTTTATGTTATCAAGTACTGTGTTGCAAAAATTCCATGGAGACTTTGTATGGGTAACAGTGACGGATCGAGCATTTTGGGAAGGGGGATACAAATGTTTTTAATGAAACTTCGAGGACATATTTTATCCACTGTTCCTGAACAATATGACTTTTTGGATTCCGAAGGGGGCGTTGGACGCGAAACACCCGCCGTGGATCCGTCCCTGATGTATAAATATGTATAATTTCAGTGTTGATGACATATTTACACAACTTTTATTCCTATTGTTGTTATCGTTGAATTCGCACATTCTTAACGTGTTTGTTTTTTTATTTAATGGTTCTCGCTTTTTGTTGCTGTTTTTTTTTTATGATTGTTTTTTTTTTTTTTATTTTTTTTTTTCCTGGTTCGGTACGAGTTTTAGACCTATTATTAATTTTTTCCTCTAAATTTGTTCAAGTGTACCACGGTTTATTCACATTTTTCTTAAGCACTTATTGATTGCTCAAAGTGTTTCTTCTGCGTCTCCGTAGCACTTTGAATAATCGCGTGTCTTGATGTTATTATCGTTTATTTGTAATGTAAACATTCGTAAAATATTTCTCTGTGTAGACATTTGCCAAGTTATTTACATTTTTGTGTGTAGCTGACAAAAACACGTGCAAAACTGAATTCCAATTTGCAAATTTTCTGACCCAAATCATTCGTTTGCGTTTAAAAAAGAATGTTGAGATCACGTGCTGGGCTTTCGCAATTGAGATGCTTACTTTGTAACAGTTATTTTTTATCATCTTTTTTCAGTTTACACGAATTTATTGAGCGAACAGAAACATTTATTTTCATTTTTTAGAAACTGTAGGGTATCCCCTGAAAGCCAAAAAATGGAAAAAATTATATTTAATTTTTGTATTTTAAGTAAATTTTTTAAAAATGTTGTGCAGTATATCACAACTAAGATTATTTAAATTTTATTTTACCACTTCGGGTATAAAAAAAAATTTAGTTTCCTGCCTCTCACAATTAGTTTACTTGATTTAAATTTTAACCATTATATCTCGGAAACCAGTTGAGATATGAAACGCTTATTGCAGCACTCACTAGCACCTTTCGTTTTATACCCATATTGTGCCAACATATTTCAGGTCACTCTGGTTTATTTATTGGCCTAAAGCTCTCAAACGGGTCGAGTAGCGTAATTTAGGGATATGCTAAATTTTAACTCATACGTGTAGTAAACCAATGTAAAAAGTTGTATTCAGTTCTATTTGGTAGTATTAGAGTGATGCGCGCACAAACATTTATACAAATAGACAAAAATTCTAAAAACTGTTGATTTGGATTGAATTTCTGTAATGTAGAAGACATCGACCTGTTGCAATATTACGATATATAGTGATCTAATGGGTCACCTCAAAATGTCGTGTAAATAATTTTGTTTCCAAATAAAAAAATAAAAAGCTTAAACCCACCCTAATGTACATGTGTCAGTAAACACGTCTCTTCAGTTGTAAACAAACTAATTAGCATATCACTTACATTTGTAATACATAATAAGTCATTGCGGTGAACAGATATTAGTTCAACTGAATTCGATGAACGTTAAATTAATACAATGAATTTGATGCTAAAGTCGTGACTGCTTTGCTTGCATTTCATGATTGATGCGAATTGATTGGTTTATCACGAAAACTGAATGCAATGTAATAAGAGTATATGATGTACTCTCCGGAATCGGATTACTATCCAACGTCATCAATGCGAAAACTTGCAAAAACTATTTTTTTGGATTAACAAAAGCCAACAGTTTTTTTGTTTGTTCCCGCATCACTCAAAAGCTGCCTATTAGAATTCAGTGCAAGTTATATCGACATTTCACTGGATGCTCAACTTAAAATTTATAGTAATGGGGTAAACAAACATTAAATGGATTTTCAGGGAAATAATCAATCGAACCGGTTATCATTACGATTAGTAATCATTATTGAATATATCTGGTTTATACACAATTTTTGCTCACTGCAATAAAAAAGTTTAATTTTTAACGCATTTGATAATTTCACTTGTTTTCTCCACTAAATTCAATTTACAAAACAATTGCTAATAAATATTGACGTCTAAGAATGTTATCACCACAATAAATTCTAATTATAGATTTTTTACTCTATCGTCGGATTGTATTATTACCAAAATAGGAAACGCAACAATGTACTCTAAATATCAGCAAACCAAAACTTCCCTCCTAGTAGCTTGCCTGCAATCCTTATCGCAGTTCTGTTCAGTTTATTAGAATTCCACACCTGTCGTTAAATTAGCCGAAAAAACCCCCAAATAATGCAAAAAGCAAAGTAATAAACCTAATCAAATAACAATCCTATCGCTCAAATGAGTGCAAACGAATAGTGCCTTTTAAACGTCTTGTCTGCTATCATGCATGTCACATACGGTCGAGGAGCCTTCATTCATCGCTGTACATTCAATCGCATTTCTCAATTATTTATATATTTTTGATAAGTGACCAGTAGCAGTAGTCTACTACAAGCTACCCATCATTTTTGCTAATATATTTGTGTGGTTATTTTATTAACGAAATACTGGCATCATGAATCGTTTGCTACCACAGACAATATTTGAACGAACAGCGATCAAAACCCACAATTAATTGCCACACAAGACACAAAAGTGTGTACAGAAGACTACGGAAGAGAAGAAAAAAATAGCAACAAAATAAATCGAAGAAACGTGACTTTGAGTCTTAATCAGGTTTGATTTTTAGTCTGTGTATTTGCCGCTTGGGTCTTCAGTTTGCCACTTAAATACAGCTGTGTTCAATATAATAGTTATGAAATTATATTGAACGAAGTAAATAGAAGCTGTGATTTTAATAATTTTCATTTAAAATTTATAAGTTCCATAACAGAAATCACATAAAAAAAATTCCAAGTTCAGAAAAGTGAATTAAAGTTTAAAAATTGGTCATCGAAATCTTAAAATTTTTGGCAGAATTCGTAAACCAATCAATCAAGTTTAGTATAACAATGAGCAAGTTAGAACTCGCTAAAAAATTTCCCTGAGTTTTTAGAATTTTTTTTCGTCAGTGTTGTTAGTGATTTCTTTCAAGCAAGGATAATAAAAACATCCAACATCCTTGATAATACAAAATTCTGACAATTCGGGGGAACACTGTGTATTCAAAAATGTCTGCCGAGGTAGACAAAACCTGCTGTAACAGACAAAAAAAATTGAAGTGAAAACAAATCTAGTATACCAAGAGAGGAACAAAAAATGGCCTAAAGAATTTTGAAAACTACGCGCATGCCATAAAGTGAAGCAAGGTAAATAGTTGTGGGAATGCGTGCACTGGACGTTTCCTTATCAAACACGGTTCATTGTGTGAGAACAGTCTTCCCATTAAATACAGGTTAAGAAGTGGTTCAATGCAAAGTTTTCTACTGTACTTATTCAGCTTGTACTCAAAGCTTTTTCACTTGAAACTTGTAAGAGCTTTACAGAACTCTGGCGTTTTTTTTTAGAATAATAAATAGTTAGCATACTGGATTACTGGAAACAGCAAAATTAAAAAAAAAGCTACTTGGATGTTTCCAACTCTCAACAGCAGTCTGCTCAACTTTGAATTGTTGCTCATACAAGTTCAGTTCTTTTCAAACTAGTGCGATACCAGTCAGATAATCCAAATTCGCAAGCTTCAATCAAATTTAAATGCAATACATACTCAAGGTTTATTAATAGTGAAATTCGATTTTCATGAACACTAATATTCGATATGAGTGGAACTTGATTTTTATTAGCACTCGAAACATTTTATTTTTTAGTAAAACTGCATTACTTCGTATCATTAAACGTTGATTTTGAGCGGGGATTGAGCTTATAAAAAATAAAGATTTACAAGTAAACAATCTGGCATAAATAATATTAAACAAATCGGAACTCAAAATTCTCGAATTCTATTAGGCATGTACCCAGCAATTATATCCGTACATAAATCTCGCAAGCCTCTTTATCAATATACCGTACACATTTACTGTATACAAACATATAGATGAAAGTACACAAAAAAATAAGTAAATTGAGAAAAAAAAGTTTGTCAACTTCCTATTGAACAGGCCTACACGCGGTCATCACACAAAGTTGGTCAAATGCGTGTTACGTGCTTTGGTGTAATTAACGTGTAAACACAAACAAGAAAAAAGTCTTGGCACAAGTGCTTCGAATAATAATAACAGAAAATAGTAAAACATAAAGAGATAATGAAAACAAAATAAAATTTTGGAAAACAGCAATAAATAAATTAAGAAAACAAATAAATTTTATGGTCTTGTTTGGTAAAATATTTTCATTTGAGTAGATTTTTGTAAATTTTACTAAATATTTTCAGCAAAGAAGAAATACTTTATATTTGTTAGCTACAAGAGTGATTCATTTCTGCAAATTTTTGTTTTGTATTTTTTGTACTCACGCAAAATATTAACATACATATAAACATGTATAGTTGTGCTGAATATAATAGTAGTGAAATTGAAAAGTTCTGTTTTTAAGAATTTTCATTGAAAATATAGCAAAATTCCCCTGCAAAAAGCACATACAAAGAAATTTTCAAATTTACACAAAGTTTAGGAGAGTTGATTAAACTTTTAAAAATTCATATAAAATTTTACGTAGTTTTATTGCACTTTCAATTAATGTGAAGTACCCAAAAATTTACCGTTAATTTTGAGAATTTTTTTTGTCAAGGATGTTGGGTATTTTTTTTCCATACAAAATTAATTTTTCTTCATGCGTTGTATGAAAGAAAGCACTCAATACACTTGATGAAAAAAATTCTAAAAATTCAGAGAAATTTTTGAGCGAATTCTTACTTGCATATTGCTGTACTAAAATTGATTGGTCAACAAAACTGCGTACTAGAAATTCTTCCAGAAAAATTGTAAGATTTTGATAGCCATTTTTTTAAGTGTAAATAATTTTCCTGAACTTTGTGTAAGTTTTGAAATTTGTTTTTATGCGATTTCTGTTCTAGAATTCGCTAAATTTTAAATGAAAATTATTAAAAGCACAGCTTCTTCCTATTTCTCCGACTGATATCCATTTTAATTTCACTACTATTTTATTGAGCACAGCTGTATTGTACAATATCATACATAGGCAACTTTAGAATTTTATTATACTCGTACATAATATGGTTTTTATAAATTAGTTTAATTTCTTTTTACTAATTTTATGCTTCCTTTTTTTTCTTTTACAGGAATATTGTCTCCTCCGGGTCCGTTTTTAACGCCCAGTCCGTCGCCATCAATATCAGCTAGTCCACGTTTACAACCATCTCCTTCATTATCACCATTTCCGCAGGATGTGCTACTTGTAGCTAGTAATACAATCACAAATAATACACACGATCAAGTAAATATCTACAACGATGCATAATTTTTTAATTAAATTTAATTAAAATATTACTTTTTTCTCGCTTTCAAAAGGAACGCAAATCGACCACACCAGGACGAAGGCAATCTTTGCATCAATTTACGAATGGCAGCCCGAACGCTGGTACCGTTTTATTTCAACCCAGTCCATCACAATCACCGGCGGCAGTCACAAATGTTGTTGGTGTGACAGCCGGTGCGGGCGGTGCAGCAATAGCGGTAACAGCGCCTGCAACCGGTAATGAATTCAATACCACATTAGTTGGATCAAATAATATACAATTGAATAAGGTATGTACGACAGCCATTACGCAATTATATTCTTAGTCAAACTCTAGATTTGAATTCCATTATGCTGTTAGTTTTATTTCCAAATATACCAAACTTATGTGCACATGCCAATTCTAATCGTTTTTCACATTTTTTTTCTAGAAGGGCAATAAGCGCACAACACATCAGCAGCAACAACAACTACAACTACAAAATCAACTAACTCAGCAAATCAATCACCAAATATTCAGCAGTGCTGTATCATCCACAACTTGTCAAACTGCAACCTCGATCTCGAATTCTGTAGCCGGCGGCTATGGGCAACCACATGCAACAGCGTTTAACACGTCCGCGAATTCGTTTGCGACAACAAATGTGGCTGGTTGCCCAAAAGGTCAAGCGAAAAAAGGTGCAACAACAGTTATACCGTCGTCGACGTCGTTAAATCAACAACAACAACAACAACAGTTCCAACAAAACAATCACTATCACAGCAGTAGTCCACTGATAGCTGACAGTCCAATACCGAGTCCTAGTAATACAATTACCGCAGCCGCTACAATTAAACCGTCAACACCACAACCAATGCAAATGTTGCAACAACAATTCACTATTACAGGCAGTGCGCCGCACCCCTCCAATCAGGCACAACAGGTCTTTCAAATTATTCAGGGTCCACAGGGGCAAATTGTAGCTGCACCAGCTGGACAACAACATACACTACAACAACGACTGATAGGCGGCACAGCTACACATTTGGTGCCAACATCCTATGGTGGTAGTCTTAATAGTACAACAACGAGTCCTGCAACAACAACAACAATAAAATCCACCAAAGGACCTCAACAAATACTGCCAAAGCCACAACAACAGAATTGCAATGATCAAAATCAACAGCATCAACAAACGTTGTCTCATCAGCAGCAGCAACAACAACAACAACACCAACAGCAGCAGCAGAAATCGAAAATTGGTGGTGGTGGAGGTAGTGGTAATGCCAATACCGCTACTATACATACCACCAACAATCTTGTGCAAATGCCACAGATCTCGCAATCACCGCAGCCACAGCAGGCACAACTAAATGTCTCGGCTACAACCAACTCAGGTGGCAATGCGCAACAGCAGCAGATTTTATTACCCAATGGTGCTACTGCAAGTCTCACAACGCAACAGCCGCTACTGCTAAATCAAATGCCTGTCTTGGTACAACAGAATACCCCACAAGGTGTGCAACTCATATTGCGCCCACCTACACCTCAACTCACCGCTACACCTTCGCTGGTGATACAAAATGCGCGTCCACAAGCGCAGTTACAGCATCACCACCAACAACCACAACAACAACTGCTACGCATATTGGGAGCTAATGGTGCTACAATGCAATTGGCCGCAGCTACGCCCACCTTCATAGTTTCCTCACAGGCCAACCTCATACAACAGACTGCTAATCATATACAATCGATTAAAACAAATTCACAAAATCAAGCAATCACACAGTTGAGCGGTTTGCATGCAGCACTATCCGCTTCAAACCAACAACGATCTCATCAGCCGTTCACTACAACTGCAACCATCAACACCAGCCATCTATTAGGGCCAAGCATGGCTGCCCAGCTACAAAATCTTCAATTGGCTGCTGCAGCGGCAAATGGTGGTAGCATCACACAAATACAAATGCCCAATGGTTCAACACCATCTACAACGACAATACTTTCACAACTGCCAGCACAATTTCAACAGACCTTGAATAATGCCGGCACGGCTAGTGGTGGTTCACTAATCAATTTTAATCAATTAAGTGGCGCAAACATCCAACAACTAGCAGCGGCGGCTGCAGCAGCGGGTGCAACTTTTCAAACGCCACCTCCACCACCACAACAACAAGCAGCACCACAAAACGCTGGCACGAGTACGAATACGGGTGCAACGAATATAGATCTTTATAATGCTCAACAGGCGTCCCAAACTGCAGAGCCTTTACGACGGCAGCCCACACCGACGCAGTTACAAAATATGAGCGGTGCTGCGATAACAATAAACCAACAACAACAGCAACAGTTGAGTAATGGCCTACTGAACACTAACGCTGGCGGCAATACTACGATACAAATCCAGCAACAGCAACAACAGTCAGCCCAACCAATGAGTGAGCCCAAAAAGAAGGCAAAACCACGAAAAAAGAAACCAGCTGGCGGTAACGCAGCGGCAGCAACAATATCAACCACCTCCTCATTGGCAGCAGTGCAGTCATCTGCAATAACCACAACAACAACGCCGTCTCCCACGTTACAAGCGAAAAATTCTTCAAATTTAGTAACCAACACATCAACGGCCAATACAGTGACAAATAAGTTCAATATATATACCAGTATGAGTAATACTGCACCAGGCACACCGCAACTACAATTCTCACAAACGTCGCCGCAACATCTCAAAGTCACATTTAGCAATAATAGTAACGGCAGTGTACAAAGTCTGGTTAATCAAGCGCCACAACAACAACAACCGGATCAAGCACGCCCTAAACTCGATCTTGGTAATGTAATGAAACTTTGTGGTATAATGGAGGATGACGATGATATGGATGAAGATTATATTGACACAATGTCGACGCATGATGATAGCGCTTGCACATCGGGAACAACAACTCAACAAACACTTGCACCGCCACCCGGAACATCACTAACTTCCACAACGTCTTCAGCTACACCAGCAAACTCGAATGATATTATGATCTCGATACCCAATCAAAACGGTACTGATTCGATGCCCTTCACTGTTACCATACCCGCTTCAGCAGCAATGAGTGCCCCATCGAATAGCGCTTACGGTGGCGGAAACGATACGAGGGAACCGCATAATTTCTATATAAAAATTGATCAAAATGATACCCACTCTACACCTTACACAATATCTATACCACGATTGCCAACAGCTGAGGAGATACAACAACAAGCCCAACAGCATTTAGCACAACAAGCAGCAGCCGCCGCCGCCGCTGCTTCACAACAATCATCCAATAATAAGACTGTGCCACCACCGCCACCCACAATGAGTTTCAACTTGACCCCCGCTAGAAATCTCTCACAATTGCAACCCATACAACAACAACAACAACAATTACAAACTCAATTATTTAATATATCAGCGGCTAATAATGGTGGTATTTCCTTGCAATTGCCTACATCATCGTCAAATAATAATCCCACAATTACCATAACAACACCTGCAACTACAACAACGACAACAACAACTGCAACAGTAAAACCACGTCGTAAACCAGCTGTTCGTCGCAATGGCAAGAAACAAGATAACATAAGCCCATCAGCAGCCACTGTGACGCCACCTACAGCTTCTGCGTGTAGTACTTCAGCACCAGCTTCAATTACAACCAGCACAACAACAACCAATAGTATTTCGTTAATGCCTTCGTTGACAACAACAATCACGACACCCACATCCGCACCTTCAGCCACACAATCTCAGCTGCAGCACAGTAGCAGCATTTCAACGCAAGCATCTAACAACTCAGCAGCATCGACTGCTACACCTACCAGCTTGTCAACTACAATATCTGGTGCACCGCAAGTTCCTAGTCAAATTGGTAATATACAAATTTCTCAAGTCGATGGTACAAAAATGTTGCCAAATCATAATGGTGGTGGTGCTGTAGAAAACAAAATTCAAATTATGCCAATACTGGATAGTTCGAGTGGAGGAAATGGAGGTGAGTGGTTTTTGTTTATTTCAAAGTTCTTATTCAAAGGAAAGCAGGCTAATTCGGTTATGATTATTTAAGACAACAAATCAGTCTACATTTCATCTAACGAAACTTTTGTTCAAAGGAAACGAGATTAATATTTCACTGTACAAAGCCAAAATTGATTAGCAAAGTTAGCCTGAACCAAAGAACGTTAAACAATAAAAAGCTCCAATACCGAGTCTAAGTGAACACTGTCAAATCAATGGTAGGTAATTCACCACTGTACCTGGTGTGAGTGGTGAGTTACCTACCCGCGAATTGGTGGTTTAGTGTTTCCCACCATTCCTCGTGTCAAACCTTGTTATAGCCTCTATTTTCTTTGGATAAACTTTTTTTTTTTTTTTCATACTAATGGTATTATATCCAATTTACCTTATACGATCTCTGCCGTCCATTGCTTAACTGATAAAAACTTTGATCTTCTTTCTTATTTCAGTCAATAATAAGCTGATGCCTCATTCGACGACCTCGCAATATCAAACACAGCAGACACAGCAACAGCAAGCGCAACCTCAACAACAACAACAACAGCAGCAGCAACAACAACTGCCGTTATCACACTCACATCCTAATGCACAGCAAAACCATGAAACTCCCGCCTCAAGCATTAAACTAACTTCAGACGGACGACAAGTGCAGCTAGTTGCTCTGCCACAAATATCATCGGGTTCTACCACGACGACGTCTTCATCTAATCAAACAGCAACACCATTAGTACAACAACAACCCACCAACTCAATGGCTACTAGTAATAGCAATGGAAATAATAATAATAATAGTAATAATAATATGACAGCGACAACAACAACAGCCACCGTCAGCAACAACACCACCACCATATTACCACCACAACTCACCGGAATGCCAAATAATGTATCAATATCAGTTGGTTCACCTGCCACAGCGGCGGCACTTATACCACAACTCACTGGCAGTCTCACATTGGCCGTCTCGGAGCATTGCGAACGTCTTATATTGAGACACGATCCAAATCAGCCACAAGACCAGCAATCACAAATCATCCTACAAGCGCTGCTGAAGGGAGCTTTGCCAAATTTGACAATAATTAATGAACCATCGAAAGTTGTGGACGATAGAAGTAGTAGTGGTGGAGGGAATATTAACAGCAACAATAACAGCAGTGGCGACAATAATCAGCAGAATATTCGCCCTACTCTAATAGGTGGCTTGAATACAACAACAATGCAACAAGTGCAACTGCCAGTGACTTCAATGAATAGTGCGCCACAACAACAACAACAACAAAGTAAGGCTGTGATCACCACCCCCAATGCGGGTGCTATAAATAAGGTTTCAATCCCAGCGCACTTAGCAACTTCCATAGCAACTAAGACGCCAACGATACAATTGCAATTTAACGCCACACAAGGCACAATGACAGCAGTTGGTAGCGGAGGACCCACATTGCAATTTCAGTTGCCTCAACAATCACCACAGCAGCAGCAGCAGCAGCAACAAATGCAGCAGCAGCAGCAAATACACCAGCAACAACAACAGGCCATGGCTAATGCGGTGCGAGTGTCTGAGCAACTGATGCAACAGCAGCAACAACAAATGCAACAAAAACAACAAAAACAACAACAGCAACCACAACAACAACCAATGTTACCGCAGTTAACGCAAACGCTACCGCCTCCACTACCACCAGCTGGTGCCAATTCCATGCTGGGCTCCGCTACCCAACAACAACAACAACGTTACGTATCATTGCCTAAAATCAATGCAGCAACACAGCAAATATTTTCACTTAACAGCGAAACAAATCAAATAACCCCAATAAGCCCAACACAAACTGCTGCATCTATTGGACCAACCGAGCGTTTGCTAATCGCTCCAGCCGGTATCAATGCGCAACAGCTGGCACAGTGTCTGCAGTTAGGACAAATACATTTTAATGACGTTAATCCCTTGCCGCCGAGCACACAACCGCAACCCACCTTGATGAGCATAGGTGCGGGTCTAAGTGGGGTACAACAAACGGGGCAGCAACAGCAAATACAATTACAACAACAAGCAATGCAACAACAACAACAACGTTCACAACCACCACAACAACAAATTGTTCATCCACAACCCATTCAGCCGCTGAATACTAGCACCGGCACCAGTGGCGTCAACACAAACAACTCGAATGCAACCATCAACGCTATCAGCAACACTACCACTACAACTAAACAAGTTGCCAATGTAGCTCCCATAATTGATCAAAGTAAGGCGAAGCTGGAGCCGGCGAAAAGTGTGACCCCAACAGGGGCTGTAGCCAAAAAGAAGCCTGTGCGCAAGCCCAAAGCTACAACAACAGCTGCCGATGTCGCCAGCGGTACGGCGGGGATTAAAAATGCCAGCGTTGTTAAGCCAATGCCAAAGCTGGATCCACTCTCCCAAAAGCCGAACAATAATCCAGTGCAAATAGTCCAGCCAAATGTAGCTAGTGGAAAGCAAGTTGGTGGCGGCCCGAATGCTGTTGCTGGGGCGTCCAGTAATAATAGTATACAACCATTTCAAACGCTACAACAAACAACAACAACCAAGTTGGTGGGCGTAACAGCGCCAATGCAACAGGTAGTAGCAGCGGCGCCGGCGGCAACGAATTCACAGCAACAGCAACAGCAAGTGATAAATATGCAGCAGCAGCCGTCGCAACAGCAACAACAACAAACGCATTTACCACAACAATCGCCGCTAACAAGCAATGCGTCATCGGTTATGCAATCACCACAGATACGAAGTAGTTTCGCTATCAATACATCAACAACAACAACTAGCAATAGCAATGTTATCAGCACTGCCAGCACCAACAGCAGTGTGTCCATGACGTCAGCGGCGTCAAATTTTAGTGGAGCTTGTAGTGAGCCACCATCGCTGTCTGCATTGAATTCGTCGAGCAATGTTGGTGTAGCTCAGCAGCAAGCCCTGCCACAACAACAACAACAACAACAGCAGATGCAATCAGCGACTGGTGTGCAGCAGCAACCCCAGCCACAACAACACCAACAACAACAACAACAGCCGCAACCACATCAACAGCAACACACGGTATCGCGCGTGCAAACCATACAGCTCACCGCACAACAACAACAAATGTTTAAGCAAGTACAAATGCAAATACAATTTCTTACCATTAAATTGCAGCATAAAACGCTACTCACCACACTACCACTTCCGCCCGATTTCGATCCTGCCGCCATTGCTGCCTACTCCAAGCCGATGAGCGATGCTGAAATTAATGTGGCGCTGCAACGACTCTACACAGAACAGCAATGTATTTTGGCAGCTGGCAAGGAGATGCCCACGCCCGAAGCATATTTGCAAATGCCGCCGGTGGGCTCAGGAGCAGGGATAACGTTGATGTCGGCGCAACTGCCACAGCTACCACAGCCACAGCCAGCAGCGGGTGCAGCTGGGAAGGTGAATGCTTCGGGTATACCAGCGAATGTGGTGCAGCCAAATAATCACTCATCCACCATGACTGGTACGCAGGCAGTGCCCAACACAATCTCATCTGGACAACAGGCACAAGGCCAAACACCAGCGGGCGTTACGCATCGTATTCATATATACCCAATGCAGCATCATCAAACCGTGCAGCAAAATAAGCAACAACAGCAACTCTTGCAGCAACAGGCGAAAGTCCAGCAATCCACACCTGCATCACGTGTCAAGGATAATCCGAACGCTAAAACCAGACTAACAACGCAAGCCGCGCAACAACAAGCGGCACAGCATTCCAACAGCATAAACACAATGAGTACATTGGCGCCTTTAAGTTCACAGCGACAACAACAACAACAACCGACGCTGGTGCCAACGACAACAAAAACGCAAGTATTACATTTTTCACAGCAGCATCAGCAACAAGTCCCGCCACAACAGCAATTCAATATGCTACAAAAGCCGCCGTTAGTGAGTGCAGCACAACTCATGAATGGTCCACCGCCGCTGGTGTTTTCAAGTAGTCCCTTGATAGCGACTGCGCCAGCAGCAACAACCATAGCGCATACATCTACAACAACAAATTTTGCAAGTGTTACAAACTCTTTCGTGCAACAGCAGCAACAGCAACACCATCAAACACTCCAGCAGTTGCATACGTTTTCACAATCGAGCGCTATTAGTCTTGCTACGCTCACAACTAACACTTCAACGTCCACCACAAGTACAATTATTAGTAAAAGTAGTAGTATTAGTAATAGTTCTAGCAACAGCAATAATGCGTTGTTAATTGTCGCTACAGCAGCATCAACATCGATTTCTAGTAGCGTCTCAAATATTAATTTGACAGCACCATCTGCTTCAACAACACCAACAACAGCTGCGTCTGCGCCAATCGTTACAACGACTTCAATACAAGTGGCAGCAACAGCTGCAGCAGTGGCTGCAAATACAAAAGCACTAAACATGCAAGCGCAGACTCCCTCACTTGTCACCGCAGCTGCATCATATAATTTTCCCAATGGTAGCAGCAGCACCAACAATGTCTACAGCACCGCTAGCACCACCAGCATCACAGCAACAGCCACCACCACCACCACTACCAACGCTATAATGCCGCCCACAACATTAACTACGCACTTGTTGAAAACCGAAGAATGCTTACAGTTGTCACCGCAGCCGCAGCCGAAACTAGCACGCCTTTCTTTGTGAGTAGTTGGTTGAAAATACGCGTGAACTAAACACAATACACAATTTACGCTTTTCGACTTTTCAATTCATTTGCCTACGTTTGCATAATACTATGAAGTAATATTTTCTTTACTTAACATTTACAGATTTTTACGACAATTGGAGTTGGATCAACAGAAATGCTTAAACCCAGACTATTTGAATCCCTTTGAGGATAAAGAAGAAGCGGTTAAGAGGCTTATACGGTATGTTAAATTCAGATATTTGTTTTGTATGCTATTTAATAATAATTTCATTACAGATATCATTGTATGTATGAAAGTGTTGACGATTTGCCATTTGAAGACGAAGAGCGTTTTGAACATGTTGCTTTGCAATATCAGGAAAAATATCATACAATTTCAACAAAATATCAAAAGATTTTGCTGCAAGAGTCAACGGTTAGTTGGTTTCATACCATGCTTAAGATATTCACTTTCTAACTAAAAATAATTTGTTAATTATTCTCTTTTTATCACAGTTGGCCCATCGCACATCGGAGACTTGTCAAATACAACAACTCATGATTGACGATTTGCGAACAGAAATGGAACAAATGCGTAACACGCAACGCGAGCTTGCTCTATGTGATCACGAACCGAAAAAAGACACAAACGAATACATAAAATTAGAAAACATCTTAGAAGTAATGCCGCCATCTGAAATAGAAATAGGAAAAGTAAAGGAAGATCTGAAACCTATGAATCACATAAAGGACGAACATGAGTCAAACAATGATAAAATATTGTCAAACCTTGATAATACACACAATTCCTTAGACGTTAAAACTGAACCAACTGACAAGATCAGCACAAACGGAACAGAAATCGCGTTTTCTGTAGCTCAGGATAAATTCAATTTGTTTAAGCAAAGCGAAATCAAAGATGAACAAAATAACGCCGCCGAAAAAGAAAAAGCACAACTGTACCAAGAGCAATCGTCGAACAAAGGCGATAAAACCGATTGGCACAATGTAGAATCTACTGCGAGCGCAACATCTTATGTGAAGTCTAAATCCGAATCTTTGGAATCTACGGACGGAGCTAAAGGAAAACTACCAGCATCAAATTTCTATAGTGGCGGCAATAAGCAGTTGAACGGAACAATTAAAATAGATGTTGCACAGCCACAAAAAGCTTTTGTGAAAAAAGAATTTGAAAATTTCGATATTGAATCAGAAATAACGCCAAGTTTCATTATGAAGAAGGTAGAGCATAAAGAAGTGGCGCAGTCATCGCCGACAGCGGGAGCAACGCAAAACATTAGTAGCACCAAAACATCAAACAAACAACAAGCAAAAGAAAAAAGCGAAATCAATAACAAACACGAACAACAACAACATAAGCAGTTGCAGCAACAGCAGCAACGAGAACCACAACAAGCTCAGCCTCAGCAGCTTAGCCAACACCAACTCCTGCAACATAAGACAGCAAAAACACCATCCTATAACACTTTTGAGGCACAATATCTGCAGCACAACTCAAAGCAACAGCAGTTGCAACAACAACAGCAACAACAAGAAGATGAATGGTTATGCCTGCAGAAAGAGTTGAGTCTTATTACTGCAGAGAATAAATTGCATGCGCAACAACAACAGCAACGAAATCGTTTGCAGCAACAACAGCCAAACGAGTCGCTGAATATTCACGAAAGTTCACCACCCAGTAATGAAAGCGGCAGCAGCGTAGGAACGGTGAACAGCGCACATTCTGGACAATTAATCGATCTCTTTCCAAATGGTTGCATTGACAAAAGTCAGCAAATGAGTCCTAGCAGCAGCAGCAATGATTCCATATATCATCAGCAGCAACAAAATTATGTGTCATCTACAGAGGAACAACAGCAGCAACACCACCGACGCAACGATGATCAGGAACACAACCACCAACAGCAACAACAACAAGATGGGCATGATACACACAATCATATGCAATCGTCGCTAAATGAATTCTTCGACTCGGGTGACGATATGGCCGATGTGCATAAATCGGTAGAAACTCGTCTAGAGGCCATGTTCGGTGAATCGCCGGTACATCTGAGTAAAAGTGAATCGAGTGATGCGAATGATATTGAAGCTAAACTTGATGAAATATTCGGTGATGGTGAATCAAATCAAGATAATATTGACAGTGTGAAGGCGAAGCAACAGCAGCAGCAACAACAACAAGGACAGCATCAGCAACAGCAACGTCTATGGGATAGTGAACTGGCGGCAGCTAATAATTTTATACGCGTCGCAAGCACACAAGAGAATGCAGTTGCGTTATTTGAAAATGAGCAACAACAAGAAATGCAGCTCAATCACCAGCAACAACAGCATGTACAACAAACCTTACAACTAAATATGCCAAATAGTGCAACACGTTGGATGCAAAATATTGATGATGCACCTTTTAGTGAGTTCATCTCAAATGCCGCTGCTGATGGCTGCGATGTCTCACGCAAACGTCGTTGGAATGATGAATTGATGTCTGCCGATGCGGATGATACACTTGATGGTGGTGCAAAGAAGATTTGTCGCATGTCTGGCTCATCAAGCTCTTCGTCACCAATAGCTACACAGCAACAACACCACCAACACCATGATCCCCATCACCAACAATCACAGCAGCATCATGAGAGCATATTGGAAGCAGATTTACTATCGTTACATGATGGCATACGTGTAGAGCCAGCTGCGGCACAAATGTTGCAACA
Organism: Sphenella marginata; assembly: GCA_951509765.1. Lineage (NCBI taxonomy): Eukaryota > Metazoa > Arthropoda > Insecta > Diptera > Tephritidae > Sphenella > Sphenella marginata. The sequence goes on from OX608079.1 coordinate 110,185,787, forward strand.
GCAAGTGTCTTTCTGTCAACAACAGCAATTTAGCAATTTGTTGGATAATGTGGACCATCAAGCACATTTCGTGAACGCACAACAGCAACTTCAGCATAGCATGCAACAACAGCACATGCAACTCAACCTACACCACCATCAACAACAACAACAACAACAGCAATTGCATTCACACCTACAAACGCATATGCACAACAATCATCACCACATTGGCGGCGGCGGTGGTGGTGGTGGTGATTTCGATGATGACATTAGTCGGCATGTACAAAATGCTATCGATAGTATTTTGAATTTGCAAAATAGTGAATCAGCAGATTCGCTCAATTTCTCATTGGATCATTCGATGGGTTCATTGCTTGGTGATAGCATACTTGACGATAGACAGCAACAACAAGTGGCGGTGAATTGTCATGATGGCATGGTTAAAAGAAGAAATCATCTTGTTGATGAGTTGAGCGATTGTCTGATTAGCGGAGGTGGAAGTGGCCAAGCAGCCGGCGATAATGCAACTCATATACTATTGGACAGTGCACAACATCATCATGCACAGCAACTTCAGTCCGCTTTGCTTAATCACAATCAGGTTTTGCAACAACAATCGCAAATAAATCATCAACAACAGCAACCATCGATGTTGGGTACAGATTTTGGTTGTGTTGCTGCTGGTTTGGTTGATGAGGCTGTTAAGTCTATAATGACATCATGACAACTTACTATTCCCGTTGGGGGACAACAATCACAACAACAACAAAAATCGCTTCAAAAACCACCAGTATCGAAGCTACGCGCCACAAATACACCAACAATAACAACTGCAGTAGCTGGAATAAAAACTAACAATGCTGGTAATAATGGTGGCGATAATCAAAGCAACTCTGATAATGCCGGTGTAGTATTGGAATTCAATGCTAGTCCTTTATGAGCAGTGCGTTATAAGAGGAGTGCATAGTAGTTTAGTATGGTAAATTAAGAAGGTGGTGAGTGTATGTGTGAGTGTTGTATGTCTGTGAGGCCCTTTATCCAAGTATATGTATGTATATTTTATTGTAACGTTCATTGTAAAGTTTTTTTGTTGGTCTTTTTCTTTGAAGAAAACACGATTTAAAAAAAAAACATTTAGTAAAAGTTGTAATTTATTTATTTTTTATAGCTATATATTTTGTTCTAATTTATCGCCAGCATGTTAGGTGTTATACGAATTCCAAAAGTATATAAACTAAGTAATATGAATTCGTCATTTGTAAATGCTCTCGCTTTTGCCTTTTAATACCCTGCTGTTGGTGATACAAAAAATAAATAAAAATTTTAATTTAAATAAAGTTTTTACCAATTTCGTTAGTTCGACTTTAAAGTTCAAAATAGCAATAATTTGTTTTATTTTAAATTTTAGATAATTTTTAGTATTTTATTTGTTAAACTATTTACTGCTTGTATTTGTATATAGATTAAGATAAGTTCCAACGATCTTCTTTTATTTGTATTTTAATCCTTTAATATTTGAATTAAAAAAAATATGCGCTAATGAAAGCTAATGTTAATGCTTATTAAAAACTGTATTACGAATGTGTAAACTCACAAAATTTGTATAAAAAAAATGCCAGTAATGCAATAAGTGTTGAAGAAAAAGTAAAAAAAAAAATTAACTATGAATTGGGTCTATTCAGTAACACAGTACGACATGCAGTGTAGGAATCACTGCAAGATTGAGATTTCTGATAGAAACTTGAAGACAAATAATTATTCACTGTTTTAAATCGCAATCAACGGAAATTCAAATATTTTGATCATTGCCGTATTTGCTTTTCTGAATAGACCGATTGTTCTTCTTGCTGCAACCTCGAAATCTACTGAAAACGCAATGAAATGGACTTTTAAGAACTAAAATGGACTTGACAGGCATTCGCTTTTAGCTAAAAGTAAAACAAATACTTTTTGCTCAAGCAAGAAAATTTAATAAAAAAGTGTATTTTTAGTAATTCGATTTTAAACGTATAAGAAACAAACTACACTAACTACAAACGAGAAAAACTTTGTGCAACTGAATTGTGTAAATGAAAAAATAATATTAAAATTAAAAATTGTAATATCTTACAAAAATTTCTTTAAATGCAAAAAACACAAATTAGCGAATTTTGTTTAAAATATCAAAAAAAGAAAAAAAATTATGCTTATGTAATTCGTATTTCCTTGTAGAGGAATTACAAACAAACGCCATAGAATGTACACAGCATGTGGGCGTGGCAAACGAATTGGTTGTAAACTACGCAATTATGTTTAAAATGTATGTGGCTTTCTTAAAACAAATAAGTATTAAAAAATTTATAACAAAAATCCAAAAAAAAAGTGAAAAAATAGCACAAATTAAAATTAGAATTTTTCAAACTTAAAATAAACAACAAAAACGTTTGAGCATACAATGCAATTAATTGTGTGTAAAAAAAACAAAAACATTCAAAAGCATAAACTTTCACGTTGCCAATCCATGCAAAAGAATTAAGGCAAATTGTTAAAAAAGATTTTCTCATGAGCAAAATATAGAAAATCAACAACCTAATTAAAACAGAATCATAAACGAAGGACAATGACAAAAGATATACATCTACATATATACTTTGTTTTCCTGCTGTTTTCATTTTGTATATACATACATACATACATAGAAGCTAAGCAAAATTATTAGTGAAAATTGTAAGATAGGAATCTATAAAATCTAGATGTGAATTTTTTCCTTTTTAAAAATTTAGTATGATAACAAACAACAATCAGTGTTTATATATATGTGTATTAAAAACAGAATTCAACAAACCAAAAAGCAAAAAAAATAAACTGAAATTAAACTAATTAAACAAAGTAATAAACTATACCTATGTACATACATATGTATAAAAAGAAGAGATACAAGACAGCGCCAGTACTGGCAATTTTTTGCATGTATTTATGTATACTTTTATATACATACGAGTACATACGAATATTTGTATATGTCGCCTCTTACGACAGGCATGTCTACCTTGTCAATAACCAGCAGAGCGTCGCAAGGAACTGTCAACAGCAGTTTAACTCTGTTAGTTTTGTCATGTTCTATTCCATGCATGGATGCACCGAGCAAGCAGGGTGAATTACTATTATAAGAACAAGGCAGTTTTGCTTCTAGACGCTTTCAATTGTCTACTTAAACATGGTTGTGGAAATTGTCACTCAGCGCATTACTTGACAACTCGTTCTCAACCGTTTCCCTTTCGAGCAGTTCTAAGGAAGCTTGGCTTTGACTAGTTCTTAATTGGTTCCATTTCGGTTAGTTTAGGCACAGTGCTTGTTCTGGATGTGTAATACCTACCTTTGCAGAGAACTGGATTTGCTCAAAACTAGCCTAGGGTTAAACCATTTCTATCTCAATAACTAAGCTGTTAACTTTCCACTTGTACATGGCGATATTACTGCCGGCGGCTGGTGATAAAATTTTCGAGTTAACCGATTCAGTAGTTGCAAAAGACACTCACCTTTCAACACAATTGCGGATTTTCTGGCCAAGTCAGGAAATTATATTTTTGGCTTAAGGTTTTCGTCCATTCTCGCCAGAGAACCTGCAATGTGGCCCAAGAGCTGTGGAAGTCGTCCATCATACAGCAGCTAATTGGTTTAAAGAAATCATTGGCCCTATGGACCAGGGTGACCCAAAATATGTTAGTACCAGTGGCGGGGCCAGGAAATATCGAGGACATCTGTTATCCACAGTTTCTGGAAAGTATGCCTTTTTTGATTGAGAAGGAGCTGGAGGGGGTTTGACCCCCGTGGTTATTACAATATCGGTATCAAACGAAAGGTGCTACAAAATGCGATGTGATAAAGTTCTATATTTCAACTGGTTTCGAAGACAATTATCAAAATCGCTTAACAGTTCCGGGTCTTCTACTTTTTGAAAAAAATTTAAGTGAAAAGTTTTGCTTTAATAATGACATTTTGTCTCGAGATGATTATTTTGAAGGACCTGGTAGCTCTCGTTCGGTCCGCTTTACAAATACATACATATGTATATAGATATATACATATCTATGTAAGTAGTATGTACAGTATATGTAAGTACATGCAACCAAATGTGAACCTAAAATTTATACCATTTATGAAATATTTTTAAATGTATATGGATGTATATCTAAATGTAATTTAGTACTATATAATCGATAAGCTAGTATTTATTGCTCGAACAAAAAAAAAACGAATGATTGTGGCGTTGAGGTGACCACAACAAAACAAATCTAGTTAATAGATACAGAACTTAAACGGAGGTACATAAGTAATTTTAAACAAAAAATAAGAAAAGAATTTATCGAACGTAATTTATCGATACAAAGTAACTTAATTCAATTTAAAATACGCATCAAATGTAATTGTAATTTGCAATCGTAATTATAGCTATTAAGTCTATAATAATGATTGAAGAAATAGGTTGAACGCGATTTAAATGGTATGAAACATTTCGTTTTTTTTTTTAAATATGTATTTATGCATGTAAACAACAAAAGAAATTGGCAAAACGCAAATATCTGAATGAAATAAAAAAAACTGAAATAAATCAACACTATTAGTACTAAAAATAAATTAAACAAAAAAAAACAGCAAATAACTACGTAATAATATTTAATATAGCAACATTGTATTGTGTGTATGTAAAGTTTTTAAAAATTAAAATACCAAACATATTTTATAACAAAAAAAAAAAAACAAAAAAAATATATTTATAAAATTTTGGAAATTTCATAAAACAATGAAACAAATAAGAAAGTTTATTAATTATTGATAAACTAAGTTAGACAGAAGTATATTACAAACATGCATAAAAAAATTCACTAACAAATTGGGACTTAAATTTAAAAAAAATGTGTGCAGAAATAAAAAAACAAATATTTAAAAAGTTACGAACCAATGAAAAAGCATTGGTTACCACACACACACACACATACAAATTGACACTAAAGGTGCGTTGCAAAATTAATTGAAAACAAAAAGTAAAAGTAAAACGCACTGTTGTCCGGTGTTTCATAAACATTTAATAAGTAAATAAATAAATTATAAAAAAATATAAATATAGATTTGTTTTTGTTTTTGTTATTGGAAAACGCAGTCTTTTGATGAAAATTTGGGGCCATGTCTGCCAACATTTATGAGAGCGGCTACGTGGGGAATTCGTGCGAAAGTAAGGGTAGATACTCAATTGAGAGACTGCCTTCTCTACCTGGTTCCAAACAATGGCAAAGCTAATTTAAAAGAACTATTTCACAATGCCAAGAGTTGAAGAACTACTATGCGGCTTAACCGTTACGCGAAACAGGATGTGTATTCTCTTTTCTATTTTCATCCAGCAATGGCTTCCCGTATTTCAATATCTGGTAAGTGGGGCTACGTATTCAACATTTTTGCAACGTTCGATAGCAACTTCAAAATTGCAAAATTTTTTTCCAACTCGCCTAAGCGGTTAAAGTTTAATCGAAGAAAAAAAAACACCATTAGATACCCTCAAATGATTTTTTCTTTATTTTACAAATATGAATTGATTTGTTAATACATAATAAATAGGAAAAAAAGGAAATACAACACAAATTTGTGCTAATCACTTTAGGGGAAATAATTAGCTATATCGGTGAACAAAATAGTCTAGAATATATACTTATTTTATTATTTTATGCTTAATTAAATTATACATAATAGTTATCAACTCTCTTAATTATTATTCGAACTATGTATTTTACGGCCAGTTTCACTAAATAGTCTAGGCAGATTTTTTATGATTTCAATTAAAAATAAAAAATTGGTAAAATAAAAATTTAATATTCTTTCGGTCGCCATTTTAATTCGCTGACGATTTTCAAATTTTTTCAAAGCATCTTTTCTTTACAAAGATAAGTTTTTCGCCTCATATGGTGAGCGTTCTAAAAGACAGAATAATGCTAAAAACTGTTAACAATGCCTAAAAAATTTTGTTGGGACGTTAAAATGGACTGTAAATTTAAAATTATTTAAAACAATAAATATTATGTAGTATAAAAGGACACACGGTGTACTAGCACTGCTAAAATTATCCGATTGTTCGATCCGATAAGCATCCCTACAAGAACACCAACAGGTAGGTGGCATGTGATGTTGCTGCTAGGCTTGGGAGTTTTATCAAGCCTAATTCACAATGCTCACGGAAAATTGTGTCTATTTGAAATGCATCATGACGTGCAGTACATTGTAGTATATTGCTTTCAAATTTTTCTTACACGTTGGTAGGTCCTAAAGATTTAATGTGTATATACAAGCCTTTGGCTTTTTAGAGTATCCTAGTATTGATTTTCATAAAATTTTTTGGCTTTATATTAAAATTTATGTATCAACTAAATCTATTTGAGTATAATATATGTACGTAGTTACATATGTTCGAGAGCTGCTTTTCGATTGCTTTTTTTCTTTGTTTTCTGTTATACCCAGGTTTCAATTTTCATCCACACACTTGTGCAAATTTAATATTGTGAATAAATTAAGATATTGTAATGAATCTACTTTCAATTACTACTATTAAAATCATGATAATTTTACCGTATACATACATACATACTATATGTACAAGTAAAAATTCGTTATTTAAATAATTGGTAATTCTAAAAGTACAATAGTGCAAAGTAAAATATTAAAGTCTTAAACACTTTCTTCTTCTATTCTTTTGACTTTGCAAAAAAAGGTCACACTCCGATCTGGTATTTTTATTTAATTTTTATAAGAGATTAATTTTGGTATGTTACTTAAACTCGCTGCTGGGTATACATATGTAAATCAATAATTGAAACTATCACTACTTTCTTTTTAATTTAATGCTATAAATAATAATTATAAACATAAGTAAAATTGTCATTTACGTACATATATGCGCATACTTATAAAAGTGCATACATTCATATGTATGTCTAATTACGTGTATCCTGAGTGAATACATATAAAGTTCGTCGTGTTGAACATTGTATGAAAATGTATATGTGTATGGTAATTAAGTGGTGTAAGTATTTACATGATTAAGTAGGTAATTAAATTAATTTGACCATGTGCAGAGTAATTGTTACGTACATTAGTTTCACACACACTAGAGCGTATACACAAAAGCCAATAGGATTCAAACGATACTACTAAAGTAAGGCTATATAAAGTAAGTATTTCCTCCTTATCACCTATCGAACTAAAACGGTCTATATAAGACTCATACTCTATACGAATGTTTTAGGGATATCTGGATAGTGATGTGCAGCTCGAAATTTTCACGATAGTCTAGTCTAAGCAGTGGAATAACTCGATTTTGTACGCCCCAGTGTATATATCTAAAATCCGAATCCATGAGTTGACGTGTCGAATAAGTAGAGCGGAGTATTGTTGCAACAACATGTTCAACGGATGTTACGTATTTCAGTACTTCCTATCAATATTTTTCGTCCTTCAAGTTAGATAGCACTGCTAACTTCAAATATAATTATTGTGCTTATATTAGCAAGGCGACACTACCAGAAGATTTAATGGAGTCGCTCCAGGTAGTATCAAAAGGTGGCGCAGCGGTAACACTGTAAAATTCATGTTGAAGATAGAAAAAGAAAGAAGATCACGAAAGAAATCCTCAGAATCACAGCCACAGTATTAGGACATCAGCCACTGCGCCAGCTTCAATGAACATAGCATTTCTCTGCAAGTTCCTAAACCTAGCTAATCTCAGCCACCATGCGGTATATAAACCAGCCAACCAATATTTGTTTCTCTGTTGTTTCTCCCCCTCAATCAAGTATTTTGTACTATTTTTTGTCGTTTTAACCACAAAACACTCCCCCATTGTTTTTTGAGTGATGCCTATACTCGTTGGTATCGTTTGCTCCCCATATGTACATATGTGAGACTAGCTCACATGCGAGAAGTAAAATTAATGGTTCCTTAAAGGCAGTAAATGTGCTTCTGAGTTGAAAACCCATTTATCCAAATCGATTTCTTTACGATTATCACTAAATAATAGATAAAAATATTTAAGTGTTTCACTCATCCAAAAACTTTCCATCATATCACGTAGTCTTGTATTAAATATATTCTTAACATTGCCAATCGAGGTATACCCGTAAGCGACTTTGGTATGCTTTTCAAATGCTTGGAATATATTCCAACCCATATCTTGGTAGGTCCGATTCCCCGTTAATGCATAGAAATAATATAGGCTCTCTATAAACTCTGGACGTAATAGATTATGAGCATCATTTGGCTTCACGTATACATCTTGCTCCTCATTTTCATTTACTGCGAAATAAGTTATTTCAGGTGCCAATTGCGTCGGTTGACGCATATAAGTTTGATAGCAAGTTTCGAGTAGATCACGTGCAAGCAAAAAATGTGAAGTTGGCATTCCGAACTTGTGTCCTAACAGCAGTGTACCGGGTAAATAGCAAGTGAGATGATCCATTTTAGGTTTGAAGTCTTTTCCATTTATTAATTCACCAATATATACATGCTGCTCTTTAGGTGTACGACGCATCAGCTGAGTTAACACACCATCAATTGCGCGCATATAGTCAACAATGAGGCTGAGAAGGAAAATAAAAGAGATACAATTAAGGATCGGCAGAAAATATGGAAACATTAAATAACTTAGGGATGTAGTTTAATTTATAGTGTGACGACCTAAATATGTTTGCTATTTAGTTTAGCGCCCACTAGTCATTTGATATATTCTGATAGTTAGCGGCAGTCCAACATAAGACAAGTATTTTTAAAACAAAAACATTTTCACTCACAAATCATCCGATTTCCGCCCAGTCTGCAACCACTGCTTTAACAAATACTCATAGTAAGAATCACCACGTGCACCCAAGGATATTGTAGCATAATTTCTAAATGTACCCGTATTGGCATTAATGAATATAGGTACGAGACCATTGGGTTTTTCCAAGGCGTGGACCTTTTTATTAACGGCATGGGACACCTTTTCGGAGAATGAAAATAAGTTAATTCCATATATTAATATTAACTTTTGCATTCATACCTTTTCGTAAATAGCTACATTTGTAGAGCGACTGAGATCACGAAATTCCAATTGTATAGTGGTAACTTCGCTGGTCGAACTATCAGGCGACCATTTGGGCGAATGTGCTGACATTGAAGCAAGATTCGCATCCGAAAACGGTATACCAGATGGAGAGAGGAAACAAGGCAACATGCGATTACCCAGCTCCATCTAAATTAAAAGAAAATAAAAGTGATTATTTTGTGGTTATTAGAATGACTTTTATCCAGAGGAATTTGGAGGGTCCGGATGGTCGTACAAGTTCCGCAATGGCACACCATTATTTAAATCCATTACATAGATAAATGACGTCTTTGAAATTTCACATGCATTATGATTTCAAAATGGTTGTGGCAAGTGTGTGATCCACTTTAAAATTCATGTTATTTAATGCTTACCGATTTGATTAGAAACATTTTATCGCCACTCAAATGGTAAGAGGACAGTAAGCCGCCCAAGACACGTATTGTTACCTCGAAGAGATTCACATCGCGATTGATGTCAAATGTGAGAAAGTTACTCACCCACTCACGACCTTCACTAAACTCTAAAAAAAGAAATTTTTTAAATATTAGCCCAACAGAAAAATATACGTTTCAAAAATTAATTATTCACTCACCATCCTCCAAGCCCATTATATACATTGTATCTAATGAATCTACGATAGTCAAACCCAAGCCAAACCAATCATGTGATCCTTGTGATAATGGTTTTAAATTGTCATGGCCCCAGGCATATTTTTTATAACCACTCCATGAATGTTGAAAGGCTGCAACTACAGCACTTTGGCGCTCATTTGTGGCACCGTGAAAATGTTGTTTCTTTGCTAAAACTGAATGGTCAATGCTATTAACATAATCGGTAATAGCATTATTGGTCCCTGGTACCATCCGCGGATTTAATACAGCCGCTTCTAATGCAGCGCGATCATCAACTTCTGTGCCAGATTTATCATCGAGTGCAGGACCATCAATACGATTGTCATTAAGATTAATTTCTTGAATACTTATTTTATTAGGAATATCGATTACGGGAGCCTTTAAAGAGTTCAAATTCTGCCTCCCATGGACTTCTATTTTTTTGTCAAGACTATAGCTGCTCTTTTCGGGAAGATTCTCCAAATTTTGTAACTTGATCTGCCACAAACGAACCAACGAAAAAGTATTAATTGTAAGTAGGGATTATGGTAATTAACAGGGTACGTTTTCCGGCAGGGAGCTGATAGTTAACAATATCCCAACCCCAAATACTCCACCAAATTTTACTGATAAAAACAACAACAGCAATCCTTTGCGGTACGAAATACATCCACTCCTTCAACGCCCTCCCCCGGTTGAGATATTTCCTTTCTGTGTACATACAAGTCTTGCATAGGAGTAATGTTGTTGTTTTTGTACTTAACGAAGCTTACAACAGCCATTCATAGAATGGGACGTGACGTGACACTCAGGGTTATATCCAAATTGTCAGTCGGTTCAAGCAGTTTGTGGTACTACCCAACAGGTGCGGTGACGATGACGATTTCGTCATGGGTAAGGGGTCAGCTGCTGCGGCAGCAATGCTCAAATAATGTCGCCTCCAAGATTCGTTATTTTTACAAAATTACACACCATCAAGTTAAACAAATAACTAAGATAACCAACCAAAAACCGTCAAAATCCTAATAGGTGAAGTGATACTAAAGAACTTATCAATTATACCACGTGCATACATACACAAATATATGTACGTACATTGTACATGACATATTCGTATTTACTCAGTAATATGATGCACCTTTCTGATTGGACTATAGAAGCTTCGCTTATTATTGGTGGTAAGTGTTGATTGATAAGATAAAGATAATTGTATATATGCATACGAACTATGTAGCTATGCCTTTACTAACTACTTTTGTATGTATGTATGTATGTACTTACATCTTTGAATTCCGGTACATGGTTATTTGGCAATGCTATTGGTGGCGGTTGATTAATCTCTGGCAATGCATTGTTGAAATTTTTCAAATCATCCACATCAACATCGGTAAGAGGTGTTGCAGCTGATAGCACTTCTGCTTCATTCACTGTTTCTTGTTTTTCAGCGAGTGGTAGGCCTCCTTTTATTAACCTATCATTATGTGTAGCAATTTCCTCATTTGAGAAAACAATGACTATTGTTAAACATATTGCCAATATGGCAACTAAAATTAAGTTACGCTGGCATCGTGGTAGTTGATTCCATGACTAGCATAAAAAATGAAATAAAATTATATCAGTTAATAGTGTTAAAAGGTTTTGGTCTATACAAATATGTATACTTACCCGCCGTAAGCTACGTCGATGGGGCAGTTTCCTAGTGAGATTATCTTCTTCACTTTCACCTATACCTACACCTGACAAAGTTAGGGAAACGTGATCACTTTGCTCCATATCCTTAATAGTGTTGGCCACTGGAATATTTTATTCACGACCCTATAAATAACCGGTGGCTTTTGCTTCTGTACAAAATCGATTTACTATTTCTCTAGCACGTCTATACAGCAACAACATTTACATTTAGTTGCCATTAATTTGCGTTTCCTCTGGTGCTAGTAAGGCAGCTAATACGGCTGCAAATTTCTTAAGGTTAAATAAACAGTTTTTATTAAAATTTGCTTAGTTTTGGAAGAACACGTAAACTATTTGGAGAATAAACCTTTTCTTCAATGATGATAGATGTGAAACTCTCTCACGCTCTCTCATTTCACTTTAGAATTTGTTCCCTTCGACCAGCTGATTTCTACGTTTTTTCTCCAATTGTGACAGTATACCGATTGCTCAGGTCGATTTTGACATTAAACCTATCAATTACAGGCAGGTGGTACATGATCAATATTTACTGACATGATCCATATTGATGGATTTCGAAATGTACTGAAATTCGTCACACGATCCATCAATATTGCATGGTACATGGTCAAAATGAATATGACAACCCATGGATCGCATAAGTAAACCTGCAGAAAAAACAAACAAAAATTGGGTTCATGAGATCCGCAGAAAAACCAAAATCTTCTTCACTTTTATGGAACATACGCTTTCTGTATCCAAAAGCTTTTTCACATATATGAATGGATGGTCATAGATTGATTATTTAATGCGGTCGCGACGACAATCGAACCCAGTCAAGCTTGCAGTATAGTGTCGGGTTCCTATGTCAGAGTGTCCCATCTAGCTACAGCTGTTTGGAGAATATCACCTTGTTTTATTCGCAGGGTTGCGTTCCATGTATAAAAATTAGGCATCAAAATTGCGCAGATTTCATGAGAAAAAATTCCGCCACCTTTTTACACGCGATTTTGCCCCGCTTTTTAATAATAATAATAATTCGCATTCCAAAGGCTCATTTAATTCAAAATTAGTTTGTCACATTTTCAAGATTTCACACGCATTTTGTACCAGGGTTGTATATACATAAATGTCATTGGCAGCTCATTTGACGAATCAGTCTTGGTGGGGTTGAGTTTGGATAAAGTATCTAGATTGAAGTTGTGCTAGTGTGACTATAGTCCCCCTCGGTGCTCTCCTCTTCAGCTTATTCAATTAACACATTTTCCAATGGTAAGCCCATTAAATTTTAAAAATTGAACCCATTTTATGGTAAAACTTCAGTAAATTTTTTGCACAATTACAGATTCTCCTTTTATTTTTATGTACATATATCTTTTACAAATCGTACAAACATTTAAAATATTTCATATTCCACATTTTTTATAAAATTTTCGTAGCGTACATTTTAGGCCTCTTACATATAATATACACATTTACATGTACATATGTACATGTAGTAAATAAATAGTTGATTTTATTAATTTACAAATACATATGTGTATTATAATAGGAATATATTCAATGATTAATAATGAGAAAATAATATAACAAACATGATCCATGGTTAATAGACCAGCTGATTTAAATTATGTATTATTGGGTCTTGATTATTAATTTACGATTTTCGGACCAAAAATTAATAAGTATTGAGTTAAAAATTTTAGCCTATTTTAAATTTTTTTTTTTCTGTAGTAAATTAACGTACACATTTTTTTGTTGTTGTAGATTTACAGCTTAACTGAGAAAGATCTAAAATTTGTGTTTTTCGAAAGATTTTTTAATTCTTCTTACAACATTTTTGTACGTTCCTTGGATCAGCTGGAGCAGTCGATTCTTAGGCTCAGGTTTTCGACCGTTCGATAGATGTTATGGCCAGCAATGAAATTAAATAAGAGCCCTAAGTTGCATTTGAAATTATGTTTGGTTGAATGTTCAACCAGACGTTATATTATCTAATAATTATATAACTAAACTAATGCTAATTTGTGAAAGCACCATTTATGTATGTAGGAGTAACTGTGGTCATTATTTCTTTGTCTCATAACATTGATTACAGACCCGCACCGGTTTTCCTACTTGCCCCTGATCGTTGAGTAACGTCAATGTATGTTCGGAACATGATTTACAAAAAATTTCACCACAACTTCGACAATGGTGTTTTCGTCTCGTCAAACTAAATTCTTTTTTACATTCAAGACAATGAGTAGCTATTGAATCTGGTGCCCATATACCAGCACTAGCCACCTCAGATGGTGACTGCAATGACAAATCGGACGAACGTAATTGTTGTTGTCTTCGTTCGCGATCCTCCAATTCGGATACCTTTAGTTTATTAACACTTAACTGTATACCTAATTCTTCGAGTGTTTTTTGTGCCTCTGTCCATTGAATGCGCATTTTATCTAGATCCGCACGTAGTTTCGAGTTCTCTTGAGCCTCGCCGGTGAGTTCTTTAATACAATTTTGTAGGCTACTTATTTTCTCTTTCAATTTCACTTCCTTCTCTTGTAGCGAAATTCGCCATTCCCGTTCTATACGTGATTCGGCTTCGGCACGTGCAGCACGTTCTTCAGATGCTGTCACCTGAGTGGATAGAGTTTGCGATGTATTTCTAAGAGCTTCACCCAAATTCGTTTTGTCGCTGTCCCATCTGTGTTTGGAAAAGAAGGGGAGGGAAAATATATTAGAGAAAACCTGTTTGAAGTATTATAGATGTGTTTTGTTATTTATAACTACAAACTAATCATATAGTTAATCTATTGAAAAGTTTGAAATTGTGAGGCTCTGGTTCGAAAACACATATTTTTGATGCTATTCGCTTTTTAAGAAATCTATATTGCATTTCTTGGCTTTCTGTTAAACTATCATTTATTCGCTCATTAGTCTTGCGGACTTTGGATGTTACTTCAAGGGGAACGTTATTAACTTTAATTCACCAAAACTCTATGAATCTTCCGGAAAACTCATTTATATAATCTTTACTTGCCAATTGCCTATCAGTCCAAATTAGCTCATTTTGCCAAGAGTGACTGAGTGACAGTGACGTGGTTGCCAAAGCGCAAATGCTTTTGTTTTACTACAGGAAGAATTTTCTATATGTAGATAATGAGGGAAGTGCGTAAAACTCTCTCAAAACGCAAAAATTTAAAAGTTTCCGCAAAACAGAAAGTGTTTAGAACCTGCACGTTAAAACAGCTGTTTCTGTTTCGATAGGTTAATGACTCAAAATGTGAAGTAACTATTGTTTTTTTGATATGTCTCGACCAGCTGTTTTTCACTTGCTAGTTTTACTGAGTGAAATTTCCCCAGCAGAAACCTTTCTCTCAATAAAATGTCTAAGTGCGCTCTCTCCCTGAGAATCGCTGCAGTAAAGAGAGAATGACCCAAAACTCTTTCAAAAGACAAAAAATGAAAAAGTTTCCACCGAACAGATATTTGTAAAAATTTGCAAGCAAACTAGCTGTACTGTCTTCATTTGTAAATAACTCACATTTTGAAGTTTTAGTTGTTGTTCTTTGAGGCCCCGATAAGCTGTTTTTCTCTCCGGTTGAGGGAAATTTCCCCAGCAGAAACTTGCAACTCTCTCTCTCTCTCTTAATTAAATGGGAAAATGCGCTCTCTCCCTGCAAATCTCTGCAGTAAAGAGAGACTGACCCAAAACTCTCTCAAAAGACAAGGAGTAAAAACTTTCCACTCAAGTCAGAATCTGAAGACATGATCTAGCCTTAGATCGTTCGGAGGATAGTCCAAACGCCTTATTGTTTTTGAGCCTTCTTACTTTATCAATTGGTTTCGGGATCACGATATTCCACGCAATTAAAAAATGGATACAAGTGTCCCTTATTGCTCGTGCAGGAATTCGATTGCTCTCCTTCGAGCCTTCCATCATCAGTAGGATTGATATTCTAGCATTCCGCGTTTGCCATATAAAATTCCGAAAATTTCGCTATATGGGCTTGACAGCTAAGATAAAACATGCATAAGTCCAATGACATACTTTTCTGACTAAAACTAGTAAAATTGTCAAAATCTAAGATTTAGCTGAGAGTGAGACAGTGGCACTTAAAAGTATATGCGACTTTAAATAACAATGTAAATTTGTCAAATTCATTAGATTATTTACAAATTTATAAATATGACCAGCTGTGTTCGGGTACCTAAAAATTGTATAAAATTTTTGCAGAGCTACAAGTTTTTACTGTGGGAATTCCTCTCAGTAAAAATTTTAAGTGAAAACAGCTAATCGTGACAGGGGGTAGCAACAACAAAATTTTTTAAATTTGAACTATGAACCAATCAAAATAGCAACCGCGGTTTTTGCTGCAAGTTTTTACTGGATCCTGTTCGGTTAAAACTTTTGCAAGTTTTGTACGCGAACAATGCTATTATCTCTGTTCGGCGAGCATACATTTATAAAAGTTTTACTTAATTGTGCTCGGCACAAAACTTTTGCAGTGAAAGATCACTTTGACATTTCATTGTGGGAGGAACTTGCAAGTCTCGACTAGTGCAGTGAGAGTAATGTGACAACTTAAAACTTAAAAAGGTATTTAAAATAAAAACTGGATATTCCCCTTTTTAAACTTCCTTTTAGTCTGCTATTTATAAAAAGAAAATATTAAATGCATTTTTGCTCCAGAAAATCTACTTTTGCCTAGCCACACAATTTCAAACCTTTTTTTTGGGAATAATTCTAGCCAGATGCTTACTTTTTTTCTAAATGGGCAATTGTGTTGGCCATGTCTTCCTTTTGACCCTCTAACTTTGTTATCAATTCTGTTTTATGCTTAAGTGAAGCATCGCATTCCTAAAGCACGAAAATAGTTGAAATGAAATATGATTGAAATGCAGCAATTAATGTTTGAAATAAATATTTATTTATTCTTTTATATGTATAGTTAATATATTTATATATAAGTATATTTTACACACAGTAGTTATTACATTTAGTTATTTAGTTAAATTTTTTTGTTAATAAAATAAAGTGAGCTCAAAACACTTTCCGGACGCAGCATGATTCATACTTTTGTTACGATGCTCCGAAAGAAATTTAAGCCTTTCTAAGGCAAAATAAATATGGCGATGTCTACACCATAACTCATTCAAGCTGAGTTGGAATCATGTCGCCTTCAGAAATGCTTTTTCACGGTGACATTAATATACAAAACGCTGTACTTAAATTTAAAAAAATGATTAGCCATACATATATGATTTATAGAAATAGTATTAGTCATAATTTTTAAAAATTATATTTAACTATACTTATGGCACTAAGTAAGTACGAGTACTAAGTTATGTGAATGGATATTTGTATTAATTGTATAAATTATTGACAAATTACTGCAGATTGTTATGAGCGTTAATCTAGCACTATGAATAAGGGACTCTAAATTCAAATCTACAAGCAAAATTGACGCACTTCTGCACAGAGATCAAGCAATTCCAAATAGTAATACTCAATAACTTGTAGGGAATTAACGTTGTGCAAGAACTTCAAGTCTGTTTGCCATCAAACTATATACATAACTTCTTAATTTCCTAAATATTTATACCTAAACACGAAAACACGATTTTCCAGAAGACGATGACAAGATGGAATCTATATACTACTATGTATGTATGTAGCTGATTCGTGCTAACCGTAATTATTTTGCAAATATATTCAGAATCAAATTTTATTATTTTCTTTTAAATTTTGTCCAATAAAAACAGCTAAACTGTGTTTTAAATCAAAAACGCCCAACAATTTTTTTTTTTTCAATTTAAATTTGTTTTTATTTTACCAGTGTAATTTTCTAAAAAGGGCCGGGAAAAGGGGAAATCTTGATGTTCTACAATTTTAACGACACTTTAACCTACCAGACCTTATCATTGCACATCTTGTTCAGAAGGTGTTCTGGTGATTCACTTAAAAATATACTTACATAGTTACTGTACTGATACGTTATTTTTAAATGCTTTAAAGCTTCAACATTATTATCATTCATTTTTCAACACTGTGTAGTAGTGGAGGAAGAAACATCGATGTAATATCGACACATCGATAGTTTTTTCCGATGCTCGCCGTTTTACTTTCTTTTACAAATGCAAAAGAGTATTTTGAATCAAGGTAAAAATGTAAATAATTTGTCACTTATGGCTGTGATATTACAAACACAGATTCATTATATTTGTGACTTTATGGGAGTCAGAATAAGCTCCAAAAGCCTGCTTCCAAGAAAAGTCAATGTTATGAGAAGAAAATAAAACGTCGAAACAGCGGCATGCGTTGACATCGAGGTTTTCCAGCACAGATGTGTAACTATATCTATTTATAACACATGAGTACCACCAAGCAAAAATTAACTAAATCCCAACAAAGGGTCGTTTTCAGATATAAGCATATGTACCTACATACATACATCAATTAAGATAGTGAAAACATTATTTTCTGATAGGCCGAGCTCTCATAGAAGTTCTAAAATGTACTAAATTTTATAATTGTTTAAGTACTCGTAACACGAAAGTTCTTTAGTCTCACATGAGACTATAAAGGTCTCGAAAATACCAACAAAAATTTAGTTAACTGTTGCTGAGTTCGTCATAATATGACATTTTATGTATGTATTTTCTAATATTTTTATACAAACAAATATTTATATTTTTGAAGTTAGTTAGATAAAAGGCCTTTAGTACGAGTACAGATGTATTATATTAAGTAGTGCTAGTAATCATTTTTCACAGCTACATATGTTGTCTAGGCATTACATATAAGGGAAAATATTTATAATATTTTACTGGCTTTATTAAGCTAATTCAAATTTTAAAATAGCATATTTGTGCCACTAAAAATAGTGAAAAAAAAAAACAAGAAAAGGCAATTGCAAATAGATTACAGTTAAAAGAATTATAACTTTTTACGATTATTGAAAAAAAACAAATAAAATTAGGAAAAGAAATCAAAAATAATAAGAAAATTTTTAAAACCAAAAAAATGGGATGATCAAAAAAAATCAAAAACATTCAAAATAAATTATAACTTTTCACGATTATAAAAAAATAAAAAATAATCAAAAAATTAAAAATAATTTTTTTGTTTTGATTTTTTAATAATCGTGAAAGTCATAATTTTTTTTTCATTTGTTTTTAATTAATAGGCAAATAATTATTAACAATTTAATGTAATGGTAATCAATCATTTGATGGATTCTCAGGAAAATAAGCAATCAAACAGTTAATCACTACGATTAGTAATGATTATTTATAACAAATGACTAATTAAAGTATTAAATTTATCAATAATTCCAGACATTGAAAATGCCACAGCAGAAAACCCATATGACAAACTTTATTTTAGTGTTTGGCAGTATTGAGTACTTCGGTAACGATAATTTAAAAAATCGGGTACTTTATATGAAGTTTAAATGGACATGAAATACTACAAGCAGCGATATTTGAGCAGCGATTTTCAAAATAAAAACAAAAAGGGAAAAGGAACAAATGAAATGAAGAGGAAGTTGTCGATAACCATAAAACCAGGCCTGTAAAATTTTATTAGTAATTAGTAATCAATTGATAATACGGTTCTTTAATGGGTAATGATTATTTTAATTGTTTTCAAGAAAAGGCAATTTTAAATTGATTACGATTAAAAAAAAAAATCAAAATAATCAAGAAAGATTTTTATATCTCGATATTTCAGTAATTTTGAATACAGAGAACCGATAACTTTAGGAACTCAATACTGCCCATTCTTAAAAAAATAAAGTACTTAGCATTTTTGTTATCGATACTGCCCAACTTTCTATATATGTACATAGAAAAACGGCGATTATTTTCATATATTCTGAAATGCGCATTAACATTCCCAGTTAAGTGGAAACAAGCGGTATTACATTACTAACTGAATTCTTTTTGTTTTATTTTATTTTTTTTCTTTGTGATAAATATATTTAAAACTAATATTTACCCATACTACAAACTGTAAAGCATACATATGTATATCTTAACCGTTTTTATATGAACTAACCCGCTTATTCATATAAAATTAAATTTTTTTATAAAGCTTTTTAAATTTTGAATTATAAGAGATGAGAAAAATTTTTTTATGAATGTCACGGCAAATATGCAAATAAAATGTTTATAAATAACATAGCTGAAGCTAAAAAAAATGTATCTCGCAAAACATTTTGCAACTCAATAAATTTACAAAATAAATGCACAAATTTTATTTTTCATAATTTTAAATATATTATTTTAAACGTAATACATATATTAATACTTAATGATTTCAATATATATTTTTATTATTTTAGATTTTCTCTTGTGAAAGCGCATAATCACTTTTACAAGTGTCCATCGGTTTCTCTGGGTATGATTTACCAACTTCAGTAAATGATTTCGCTGAAGTTGGTGTTTTAAGTTGTTGCTCACTTTCAGTCTCAAGTTTTTCGGGCGCTACCGATGTTGATGGTGATTTGCGATAATTATTAGGATTAAATGGTGGTATGTCATCGACTTTTAAATGTAATCGTTTTACAGGTGGTCCAATGTCTTGGCGATGCTTTTTGGTAAGTGCATCGAATTTTTGGAGATTTTGTTGACGTCGTGTACTGGGTGATTTATCTCCAATAGATTGGTTTGTTATATGTTGTTGTTGTTGCTCTAATTTAGATTCATACTTCTTTTCTAATGATTGTAAAATATTACCAATTTGCGAAGCTTTGGTTTGAAGACGCGATACCATTTCACCCTTTTGGGTGAGCTCATCTTCGCATTCCTGATTAGGTAATACATACATTTCGATAAAGTAAATATATACATGAACGTACATATGTAAATAAAAGCTTTGACTATGTTATGATTTAAATTCCAAATGCAAAAAGCCCTATTCAATAAAGCAGGTTGCATGAAAACGAATTGTAAAGATAAGATTAAGAAAGTCAAGGAAGGTTAATTTGAAAGCTAACCGTACAAAGTACATCAATTAAACCCCCGGTTAGCATTGGTCAGCTTTCATTAAAGTGGCCCAAGGATTTTCATAACCTCCGGTCAAGCCTAACTGCGAGTTTAATTGTTAGCATCGTTTAGTTATCTAACAAAAAAACTGCATGTAAGCATGAATTGGAGGTTTTTTGTTGCGAGGGATGTGCGATTAACAATTAATCAAGCGGGACAATTAATCTAAGCCTTTTTAAGTAATTAATAAGAGAATTTCATTAACCCTATTTGAATTAACTAATTAATTATTCATGAAACTGTCAAGAAACATAATCAAAAGAAATGCACGAAGTAATTAATTAGGCGGATTTGTTAATTGTTAATGAACTTTTTCAAGAAGAGGCAATTATAAATTGAATACGATTAAAAAACCCAAAAAAAAAAATCATAATTATTTACGGTTATTAAAAAAAAGTCAAAAATAATCGAAAATTAAAAATAATATAAAAAATCAAAAATAATAAAAAAGTAGTAAAAAAAACTTTTTTGATGACTTGTTAATTTTGATTTTTGTTATTATTTTTATAATCGTGAAAAAATCATGATTTTTTTTATTATTTTTAAATCAATTGGAAAATAATCTTTAAAAATTTAAAGTAATGGTAGTCAATCATCAATCAATTAAACAATATAATTAGTAAACATTATTTAACAGGTCTGATTTCCATAATTTTTTTTTTAGAAATTGCGTACTACTCTTTATTTAACTGACAAGAATCTGATCAGTGGACAGCTTTTATTAATCATTCATTCCATTTTTAATTGATTAATCGCACATCTCTATTTATTACGCATCTTTGCCGAAAGGACTAACGACCTAATTTCTTTCTGATCTTTACAAAACGGTTAGCGGTAATCCTTTCCATTGCTTCTATACCCACCTGCAATTTCCGATACATTTCCAAATTTATTTGTTTGATTTCGTCCAATTGTCTTCGAAGTGATACGATTGTATCCTGCTTTTCATGTATATCTTTTTCAAGCAATTTCATTGCCATATCAGATTCTGCTTTAAGCGAAATTTGCAATTTTAATTCTTTGTCTAGTTCAAAATTTTTCTTTTTTTCATCATTCAATTCGGCTGTGAGTGATTCCAAAGTTGCTTTATTCGCGCGATCTGTAGATTTATTTGGGCTTGCTTCGACATTAGTTGTAGAAGCATCTTCTGATAAATAAAAAAAAAATATATATATAGAATAACGAAGGTGAAGGGAGTGTGTTATTGAGTTCTAAACTTACTAGAAGCTGCTGAACTTTGACGCAGCGCTTGATTCTCAGCTTGTAAGGCCAATAAGCTATTTCGCGCAATTGCAAGATCTTCTTTCATTAAAGCATTTGTTGTTGTAAGGGACTCAACTTTAGCTTGCAGATTGCCTACCGTGGCACTAAAGCGAAGATAAGTATGTATATATGAAGAAGATATACTATGTATGTATATAAACAAATGCTAACGGTTACAACTAGAGCTGAACTGGAAAACTATCGATAGTTTCGGCAGTGAGGACTTTGCACAATTAGTGTTTGCGATCTTATTAAACAATTTTCATAAAATAAAAATTTTGTTCCGATAAAAATTCATGTTTTGTCGCTAAGAGGCACTTTCATAAAAGCCGCTTAGTGCTAATCGGGGGTTATCTCGACAGCTGACCATACAAAATACGGCTTTAATGGAAGCAGCTCTACCTCCGTTGTTTTAACTCAAGCTTTTCTATATAACCGCTGAAAGTATATATTGATGGCAGACATTGAAATGAGACAATCGATAGTCTTCCAGTTTTAGTTTTAACCAGAGATGGCATGTTTTTTGCAGTGACAGTGTAGTGAACGACATAAGTCAAACATTTTTTAAGCGCATCTTTAGTCGCAAAACACCAATTTAGCATACTTTAAATGACGATTAAGCTCTTCAATGTAGTTCTTTTGATCCAGCACGGCAACCATATTATTTTGACCGTTTGACTCCAGCGGTTGATTGATCTCCTCATCGTTATCGGTACTGCGCGAACTCGAGCGTAAATAAAGCGAAAAATCGATAACACCTTGTTGGGAATCCAAGTCTTCCTCTTTCACACATAAATTACAATCAATTACATTTAGACCCACCAAAATACCCATTATAACAACAATCTACAAAAATTAAGAGAAAAATGCAAATCTTAAAATATGAAATTAGTCTTCAGTTAGTTTCAGTTATCACGCACCTCATCGCTCATCATCAATGCATGAGATTCATAATATTCATAAAGCGAGTCATCACGATGCTCGATCAAAGCTTGCAAATAATCGGCCAATTTTTTTTGCATTAACGCTATGCGTAGCCAAGCTCGTGCACGACCTATGTGTGTACGTACGGTAGGTAAATCGCGTACGCTCGCTGTTATGTCCTGTGCTTCCGGGCAATAATTCTCGACACTTTGTAATAAATCCCATAATTCTTTGCGCGGTCCCAGTAGACCCTAGAACAATTGGTTGTCATCACAAATGAACAAATTACTTATTTGCATTCGAATTCTGGAATATTTCTTGTACGCACCTTTTTTGGGCGTAAACCATGGCCCAACACATGCTCGATTACAATAAAGAAATGCTGTAGTGGTAGGTGATCAGAGTCCAACATACGTCCAAAACGTAATGATTGTTCAAGAAGTTCCTTTACTACAAGTTTACATATATTTACCAAATTACTACGCTCAATTTCGGCTGGATCGCGTGCTAAAAGTAGACGTCGATGGGTGGATAATGTTAATGGCGGCGGAGTCTTTTTTCAACCAAATGAGTTATTAGCTGATTCGAGTTTATTTCGAATGCTCTATACACTTAGGTACAAAGTATGTCATAGGTGTCGTCAAATTTAGTGCAATGCTATACATATAGATGCCTCCCTTTATCTATCTTCACACATCATCTCTCCAAAAATATGTAAATTTACAGTGTGTTTATAATAAATTATGAATTTGAAAAAAAATCAAAAAATAACAAAAAAAAGGACTGCAATGGAAGTTTGTCAGCTAAATGGACAGTAAAATTATCTAAAAAAGGAGGCGTGACATCGCCGAATTTTTTTTCATTTCATGAACCCAAAAAGTTAATATCTGATAATGCCTGAAGATAGGGTGAACTGCTACAGGAGGCTTGCAAGACCCATTTAAGGTGTTTCCACAGGCAAAATAAAGCTTACTCAAGGGGGCGAATTCACGGGGGTTTTCGGATCCAACGCCTCCTTAGGAATCCAAAAAGGCATATGTATGTATGAGGAGCTGTGACTAAAATGTGTTCTCGAAAATTCATAAAAAAAATGTGGAGCACGCCCTTCCCAAAATCCTGGATCCACCATTGGCACATACATATGTACATATATGATAAGTTACTTTGAAATATATAGTACCATTTCTTTCCGTAACCTTGTAAATAATAGATCCTCCATAAACATATGTACGTTCTGCCATCAAAAAAGTGTTTGCAAATCAAATAATTTAATTTCGAAGAACATAAACTGAATGAAACTTAAATGCTTGAAATGAAATGATTGATCGCAATGGCTAGGAGTTTGTTGAATCTTTTAGTTGATAAGAGCAAAAAAAAATATTCAATGAAAAATATCAATTAAAAAAAAATAAACGTTTGAAATGAAAATATGCGTGTCTTTAGTGCTGCTAACATTGCTTTGTCCAGGCGGTTGTCCAGTGTATGATTTTGATTTGAGAACCATCGAGCAACCAAGTCAATTTGCTAATGGTCTCAAGCTTGCGGCCGATCTTAATTCTGAATACAATCAAGGAATTATGAATTTTCATGCGCTCAACAATCAAGCGGGTGGAATGAGTGATGATAATACATGCAAACTAAATGCCTTTACATCAACAGACAGCGAAGAACATCCAACAAGAAAATTACAATTTTTACGTAAAGTTGATGATGAGGAAACATCTGATTTGGAAATTGAAGATTTTGTAGGCTCGAATTTATTTGATAGTACGCGTAAGAAATGTTTTTCGCCAGAAGATTTGAATTTGTTATCGGCACGTCGCGATTTTGAGGTAAGCGATGATTTATTGACTGTATTGCCTATTAGGACAGACCGCATGTTTTACTCGACAAAAAATCATAAACTACCTATTAGGTGTGTTTGTGTAAAAGTAGTATGTTCATTATTATTATCAAAATTAAATAAAAATTTTAGCTAGTACATATATTTGTTACGTTACTCCATAAATGTTATTTTTTTTCCGGAAAGTGTTCATGATCCCGCCCACATGTTAGTGAAGAAATTTAAAAATTTCGAAAAAATTTGACTTTTTAGATACAGAAAGAAAAACAATGGCCCTTAATCATAGTCCTTGGTTAGCGCGCATTTTAACTAAAATATTTAATTAATTAAAAACGACATTGAAAATGATTTTAGATAAAATGAAAATTAAGAGGGCTCCCTTATGGAAAAAAAAAATAACTTGGTTGGTGGTATGAAGAAATTGTTTATGGTTTGCAACTGTGTCAACTAATTTATACACAAACCATAGCATATTTGTGGCACTAAGCGAAAAAAGCCCATGATCCAATAATGCAGGTCGTGTTGATAGGCCAGTTAATTTTTATTTTTTTCTCGAATTTTGACAATCAAACCATTTTTCAGTACGAGTTTGACTATAAACTTACAAATTAATGAAATTTTTTTGCGTGTTTGTATGTTTGTCGAGCTACGACCTGATATAGTTGGATCATGAAAAAGCCGAACTGAAGTTTGGAGTAAGCGTTGTGACATCGCACAACCATAGACACAAATCGTAATTTTAAAATGTCAGCACGTCGGCGGTTATTTCAAAATATGTATTTTCAAAAGCACCCTATCTCACAATTTAGCTGAATAACGCGCTATATGCACGAAAATTCCATACAAATTAAGGTAAGATAGGGTACAATCGAAATCTAAAATAATTCAAAAGAAATTTAAGCAGGTTTTGTAAAAATATTTTTAAATGGAGTGATCATCCACTCAGCAGTTAATTTGTAATAAGACAATAGCCCCCCTTTATATATTCTAAACCATTTTTTTTTTTTAATTTCAGTATCTTGTGCCAAAAGATCTGCCCAAATGTCTGCTAAACGATGACATGATAAATATGCTATTAAATTACTTTTATAATGGCAATGAATTGATACAAAGAATGTCTGAATCGTCAAGAAAAGTAGTTGAGAGGGCCTATTATGATATGCTTGGAGGTTATTTGCGCTCATATTTGTTGCCCGCGGCCAAATACTCATATTATGGTGGCAAGGCAAGCCTTAAAGTGGTCAGCAGTGTTGTAGAGCTTTATCAACAATGTAAAACGTTTTTGAATACAAATGGAAATGGTTGGAAAATGCCAATTTTACTTGAAGAAATGGACAACGTGCATGTAGATCCACTAAGGGGCTCGGACTGCGGTGCTGATGGTGGTACTGGCGGTGGTGGTGGTGGCAGCGGGCCAACCGGTTGTGCACGTCTTGAAATGTTACCAGCCAATGACGGCGATGAGAATATTATGTTAGTGGCAATGCCAAAATTAGAAGCCGATTGTATTGAGAGTGGTTTAAATAATATATGGTTACCATTTCGTAAGAGACGCAATTATGATTTGAGATCACCGAAATCTGCGTATGTAATAATGCGATTTTATGCCACGGTAACACGTTGCTATCAATCACAATCAGTGCCTCAAGATACTTTTAATGCCAAATTTATTTACTGGATTAATGAAAACATAAAACCGCATCTATCCGATGAAGAATTCTATCCTGGACTTGGTGGTGTATTAAGGATTGTTGAAAAATTGCGTAAAGGCAGAAAAGCATTAGATTACGATAATTATGATGATCATGGTGATCATGCAGCTGTTGTTGAACGTCAACGCATGGATGAATGGAGCGTTGATGGTGATAATAGTGCCATTACTAATGGCGTCGAGAGTAGAAGTGATGATGGATTTTCTGATATGGAACTTGCACGAAAGGCATTAGAGTATAAAACGCATGAAAAAGAAAAGCAAACGCTGATAAATAGTAAACGTTGGTTTGAGAAAAATTCAAACGAAAAAAATATTAATAA
This sequence comes from Sphenella marginata, assembly GCA_951509765.1. Classification (NCBI taxonomy): domain Eukaryota; kingdom Metazoa; phylum Arthropoda; class Insecta; order Diptera; family Tephritidae; genus Sphenella; species Sphenella marginata. The sequence continues at coordinate 110,212,260 of OX608079.1, forward strand.
TAATAACAACAATATCATCAGTACCAGTAATATTATTGACAGACAATTGCAGAGTAGAAAAATTTGCGATAAATCAAAAGCTCAACAAAATGCACCACAATCAGCACAACATAAACAACAACCAGCTAATAAGCATAATAAATCAACTAAAGCGAAATGTAAACAGAAAGGTGGTAAACATGGTGGTGGTGGTGGTTCATTTTTGAAATTAACAACGGAACAACAAAAACATTATTTAAAATATTTATGTTTTATTATTGGTTTGATATTGCTCATATTGCTGATCATTTTGCTTGTCGCTATGCTTATGAGATATCGTAAAAATAAGAAAAGGCCTGAAACAAAACAAAGACCACCGAAACGGAAACGGAAATGTCCTGCATGGTGTAATTACTTTTTGTGCCGCAAGAAACCAGCTGATGAGGAGATTGATATTAGACCTGATACCAAATCGGTCATTGCCACACAACCACGTAGTTCACATAAATACAAACGTAAAAAATAAACAAACGAACTGATCTAATCATGTATAATTTCAACTTTCCAGACCGTCGCGCATCGACATCAACATCGTCGTTAGCTTGTCAACCGGCAGCCAAGTGTATACCATGCTCTAAACGCGCCACTAAGGAATCGGAGAGTGCACCAATTATCGAAACAACATCACTCGATTATTATTCATCGTCCGAGCCCGAAAGCAAAGTACGTCAGGCGAAAACAAAAAAAGGCAAACAAAAAGTAGTTACAATTGATGAAAAGAAGAAAAAGTCTGCCTCACCAACTAAATCTAAACAGAAGGCCACGCCAGCAAAATCTAGATCATCTTCACCAAAGAAGGGTGGTGGTAGAATTGGCGGTGGTGCCGAACAACCGAAATCATCGTCCAGTTCGGATGGTAATAAACGTTTGGGTATACAACGTACGACTATTTATCCAATTGACAATAAGCAGAGTAGTGTATAGGAAGTTATAACTTTTAAATGAATTCATTACTAAATATTTTTCATTGCAGAGTGAAACAGACACTAAAGCAGCGCAAAAAGAACGTTCGGTGTCCAGGGAACGCTCGAAGGGCTCACGTAGTTGGGAAACAATGTACGATACATAAATGCATTTATTTTTTGAGCAAAATATTTTTTTAGTCAAGCATTTCTTTAATATTTGTAGATGATTATGATTATGTCTATTTCTACTTTTTAATTATTTGCCCTTTTTGGCATGAATAATATGATTTTTGCTAGAAGCGAATATCCAATAAAAATATGCGAAAAACTATTGGATAACAAAATACTTTGGAAAAATAAGATTTAAAAACAAGAATGTGTGAAAAATCCAACCAAACGCTCCGATAATCAATTGGACGCATTGCGTGCCCAAAATTTCTATTGCTACTTACGTTTTGTCTAACGAAAAATTTATGGAGTAAACAGAATGAAAAAAAAAAAAAACAAATTAATGTGATGTAAAGTAAAATATAGTTATGAGTTGCTACTGTTTAGGTGCATGTGAAAGTATTTGAAAAATGAACAAGCAACCTACGATGATGATTGGACCATTCACCAGTACCACCAATACCAACACCAAACACACCAATCAAGCCATTATCTGCATGTGCATGCCGTGCTGTGTTAAGCAAGTGCGATAAAGAACTACTACTTGTACTTGAACTCGTCCTCTTATATGCATATTCAGGTACATCGCTAAATCGACGACGACCCAACAAGTTACGGACAGTCAATATACCATTATCATCCAAACCATTGGACATTCCAGAATAACGTTTATTCCTTTGACCGAACTGTGCGCTGCCGCTGCCACGTTGTGTGCCACCATATGTATTGGTTGTATTGTTGCTGCTATTATGCTGTTGACCAATATCAAGATCCTGTAACTCCTTTAAACATAACCAATCACCATCAACGGATACACGAAAATTACATAGATAAATGGTATCTTGAACGCCACCGGCTAACTCTTCATTTGTGTTCGCATGAGATGCTTTGGGTAATGTAATTGTTGTTGAATTGTTATTTTGGGGTTGTTGTTGTTGTGGTTGCTTATGCAGTATATTAGCTGAGGTGCTTGTTATTACGTTCCCTTGCTGCATTTTGTGGAACTTATTCGAATTTTTTGTCTGTGTCACTATTGAAGTTGTAGTGTCCGTACTTTCTTGTTCAACGGTATTGTTGTTGTTGCTCAACGTTAATTTCCTGGTTTCATCAGACAACGAGCGCATGTTATAAATATTAGCTATGCATACGCGTTTTGGTTTTCAAAAGGTGAAAAATTTATGTTATAGCTGTTAAGAAGGATCCAGTTTTGTATCTATACTTCACAAATTTTAGTTTTCTGTTAATCGCAAAGTTGTTTGTTCTCCAATTGCTCGAAAAATCTAACATAAGGAAATCAATTAAAATTAAAAACATCGCTGCAATAATTTTTTGCTTTGGTGAAAAATCGAAGGGCACCTCTCGCTCAACTTTACCTTCAATGCATCACGACACTTTTTGCCAAAACTTCTATTGGCAAATTCTCTTTTCGGTTTTTAACAGTTCTTAAACTATCCTTTGATTTAATAATACTCGATTTCAACAACTTTAATTTTGTTTATGATTTGCAAAACTTATGTATATTTTTTGCTGGAAATTTTAATGACAAAACTGCACTAAATTATATAGTGTGTATATATGTTTATCTGCATATATGCTATTTACGACTAACTGGTTACTTCGCCATAAACTGAATGTCAAAAGCATATATTTTCATCAACTAAAAGTATAGCCAAAGAGAGTAAATATATTCATCTACTCTTTGGCATTGCTCATATGGGTAATTTTAATCCTTTTCACTCTCTTTTTGTCCATGTTTGAAGTGTGGTGAGTATTTGGTCTCTCTCAACTTGCAGTCATATTCAGTGGTTCTTATTGATTTTTTGCTCTTTTGCTTGTCAATTTTGTTTATTCATCCGACATTTTGGTGGTGGTTGAAAAAAATACCTTCAAATTGACTGTTGTTTGTCCACAAGTTCGAAGTAAGCGATTTGACGACAATTCTTAACTGGTTCTCGCTAGGACTATTTTAAAGAAGCTTCGCTTTGGCTGGTTCAAAACCGCATCCATTTTCGACATTTTGGAAGTAGTTTTGGCTGTGGTTGAATGGTTATCGATATTCGATACTTTAAAGTCGTCATTGTTTCTTTTCGTTTACGTACATACTCCATATAGAGGCTTCACAGCATTTCGTTTGAGCAACCTGTTCCATCATACTTTTTGACTTGTTCGCACTCACAGAGTGACATTAAATACACACACACTACCAAAGAGCTCTGTCGAAGCTGCCCACCCCTGCTTTAAACCCTACCAACCATAACTTACCGTGGTGAAACTCTGAATCCAAACAATATCGAAAATTTCGAAAACAACAAATTTTAAAATTTCGATCGTTTATAACTTTCGAACTGTTTACGAGAGAATATGACTAACTTACTGCATGATGGATCGCGGTTGTGGAGATTGTACCCATGGGAAAATAGCGGGACCCCTGGCAAGCGCACCTAGTTTTATTGGATTTGTATATGTACCTATTAGCTGTGTTCGTCTAACGGCAGTGCGTAATAGCATAAACCAATCGAGATACCTTAAGTGAATTTTAAGATACCTTATTGAAAATTGGAACTATTCAAGATATAACAAAATAGGGCACACAGAAAAGCCTGTTACAAGAAATGTTAACGTGAAAAATATACGAAATCGTCTAAGAGCCACGCCCCTGAGAAATGGAACTTATATGATTTTCGGCTATTTCAGAAATACTATGAGCCGCTTTCATAAAAGCTGGTAACCGCTAACCGGAGGATAATTGACGCATTTTGTACGGTTAGTTGTCAAATTGACTGGGCTTAGCTGGCTTTTATAAAAGTGGCCGTGGTGTAGTGGTAATGTTACTGGCCTAACACATCAACGGTCCCACGATAAAGCGACGGGATAGGTTATATCAAAATGTTTAAAAAAAAACGGCGTCGCCCCTCGGCAGTGGTCGGCAACCCTCCGAGAATCAAAGTTTTCAGAATTCCGTCTGTCTGTCTGTATGTTTGTTCGCGCATCACTTAAAAACTGATGCCTGGATTTTAATGAACCTTTCACCAATATATTGCTAGATGTCATGTCCAACATAAAGTTTGGGGTCGCTTTTACCGGGGTAATTTATTTTTTCGGTCAGAATGCAAGGGCTGCAACAAATAAGCTCTACACGTTGCAGTTGTTGTTGTTGTTTTAACACTACTTTGCCCTGCCTAGGTAGTCAGTATCAACCTTACCCAATATTGTCATCGAACTCTTCTAACGGAAGTCCTAGAAACCTAGCGGCTTCAACAGGGGAGGACCAGAGGGATATGGGTGTTAGAAGAGTAGGCTCGGATGAGCAGACAAAAAGATGGTTAGTAGTATGGGGGGACAAGCCGCATGCCGGACAGACATTAGGCAAGTCGGGGTTCAGTCTGGATAGGTAAGAGTTTAACCTATTACAGTATCCAGACCGGAGTTGGGCCAGCATCACCCTAGTCTCCCTAGGCAGCTCGCGCTCCTCTTCGGCAACGGGTGGTGTTGTTGCCTGAAGAACGGCGTTCACCGGGAGAGAGCCAACATAGGAATTTACCGAATTTGTGTGGATGAGGGTGAGGGCCAGCCGGTGCACCTTAGGATCAAACGGCGTGGAAATCAGGTGCCGGATCTCATCGTAGTGTTTGCGTAGATGGCTCCTTATGCTCCTGGGGGGCGGATCCTCGTTGATCAGGCGTCCGTTCGGATGCTGCGGTTTGCAACAGTTGAACAGGAATTGCCTGGTCAACATCTCGCTATGCTCTTTAACGGCGAGCATTTTCGCTTCATTATGTAAGTGATGCTCAGGAGAGGGCGGTGTTTTGGCAGACCTGTAGCCTCGTCCAGTGTGTGTCAGCTAGCCCCGGCGACCATATAGGCGTCGCGTAGCTCAGTACCGGCTGGCCAATTGCTTTATATGTAGCTAGTAACGTTTCTTTGTCTTTACCCCAAGTGCTGCCAGCTAGGGACTAGAGGATTTTGTTACGGCTTTGGACTTTATTGGCAATTGCGGTTACATGAGCGCCGTATTTGAACATGTTATCAAACGTCACCCCTAAGATTTTGGGGTGTGAGACAGTTGGTAGCTTGACACTATCAACGTAGACGTCTAATTCCATGTTCACTTGCGTTGTCCACGTCGTAAATAGGGTGGCCGAGGACTTATTCGGTGACAATGCCAGATTTCTCCCGGCGAAGAATTCGGACACGGCTGGGAGGTATGAGTTAATTCGAGAGCAGAGTTCTTCTGCGGAGGGGCCTGTTGCCAGAATCGTACAGTCGTCGGCGTAAGAGACGATCGAGACACCCTCTGGTGGGGGGGGAAGTTTCGATATATAATAGTTGAACAGGAACGGGGATAGGACACCACCCTGTGGCACCCCCTGTTTAACTATTCTGGGTTTTGATCTTGCGCCTCTGAACTCAACCGACGATTGACGACCACTCAAATAGTTGGCAGTCCAACGTTTAAGACAGGGAGGAAGGGACGAATCTTCAAGGTCTTTCATTAGTTGCGCATGGTTGACCGTATCAAAAGCTTTGGCCAAGTCAAGCGCAACTAGCACTGTCCTGTGGTTTGGACGCTTTTGGTTTAGTCCGTCCCCTATCTGAGTGGTTGTGGCGTTCAGCGCGGTGGTGGTGCTGTGATTTTTGCGAAATCCATGCTGATGTTCGGCGAGCCGCAGGTTTGCGGTGAAGTACGGCAACAAGGTGGATTCCAACACTTTCACTACTGGCGAGAGGAGAGATATCGGGCGATATGACTCCCCTATGGCAGCTGGCTTGCCAGGCTTTAGTAGTGGGACCACCTTTGCTTGTTTCCATCTTTCAGGAATAACAAAGGTGGAAAGGGAAAGGTTGAAAATTTGTGTGAGGTATCTTATGCCTTCGTCGCCGAGGTGTTTCAGCATCAGCATGGAAATGCCATCGGGGCCGATATATTTGGTGTTCTTGGATCTCCGAATAGCCTCATGAACTTCTGTTGTGGAGATGGCAATGGGCGCATCGCTGTTTTTGTGTTTGTGCGCTTCCCTGGTGGCTCGGCGAATATCTTTGTTCAACGTAGGATGCATTACAAATTGTCGGCAGAAGGCGCTCGTGCATCTTTTTGGCTTCGACTGAACCTTATCACCGAAGGCGATGGATATTTTGTCGTTAGGTTTAGTCGGGTTGGACAAAGATTTCACCGTCGACCATAATTTGCCAACTCCAGCCGAGAGGTTGCAAGACCTTAGGTGCTCCTCCCACTTAGCGCGTTTGTGTTGATCTACTAAGCGTCTGATTTCCGCATGAAGATCCCGTATTTGAGGATCCGTAGGGTCAAGGCGTCTAATATGGTCACGTTCATTTGCCAGGGCCGCTGCCTCTGCGGGGAAGAATGGACGCACTTCCTTTATTCTACCTGACGGAATGTGTTGGTGGGAGGCTGAAATTAGGGCCATACAAAACGCCTTTTCCCCTTCTCGTACGTCAGACGGGGTAGGAAGAGCAGCGAAGGCGCTCTCTGTGGTGTTGAGAAAACCCTCCCAGTCGGCTTTATTGAAGTTAGTGTAAGTGCGTTTCTCAGCGGTGACAAAGTCGGTGGGGCGATCGATTGAGAGCACTATGGGTAGGTGGTCTGAAGCAAGCGTCAGCATCGGTCGCCAGTCAACGCAGTTTATTAGTCCAGCGCTGACTATGGTGATGTCTGGCGAGCTAGAGCAGTTTACCGCCACTCTAGTGGGGGCATCCCCATTAACTGTGCAGAACGTCGAATCATCTATTTGGTCAGCCAGCTCCTGTCCCCTACCATCGGCCTGCAGGCTGGAGTGCCACAGGTCGTGGTGTGCGTTGAAGTCACCAAGGATGACGCGGTTCTCGCCCCTGAGTAACGCACGAATGTCAGGGTGGTAATCCCTGGGACAACAGGTGACAGGAGGTACGTAAATGTTTATGATTTCAAGGTCGACATCGCCTGACCGGACAACCATACCTTGACGTTCTAAGGTGGTGTCCCTCGGGTCGATGTCAGGCTCAAATAGACGATACTGCACAGATTGATGCGTGATGAATGCCAGACCACCCCCAAGCCCTCTCGCACGGTCACAACGGTGTACATTGTACCCGTTGCAGGTCAAAAGAGACGACCTTCCACCTAACTTTGTCTCCTGGATCGCCGCGATCTTGATGTTCAGTCGCTTCATTAAATTTGTCACTTCAACAATTTTGCCGGTTAGGCCGTTGCAATTAAATTGCAGGATACCGAAGTGTGTAGGGGGAGCAGAGTTGATGCTGGGGGTCAAGGACTGGTGCGTATGCCTAGGTGGTAATAGGCTGGGTCGCGCACTACGGCGCAATCTTGAAGTCGAAGGAATCGCGTTACCAGAAGGTAGAGGCGAGTCGGACGACGTTGAAGGTTGCGTAGCTCGACAGCATGGCGCAACGTACGTATCAGTCCATAGGTTCCTGTTCGCGAGTCCAGAGCATATGAGCAGGTGACACAGGCCAAGGCAGTTATTGCACTTGACTGATGCCAACGGCGTATATAATCTTAACCGACAAACAGTGCACGTAGTATAAGGGACCAGGAGCTGATGGTTGTGGCTTATACTCGTGCTAATGCTGGAAGAAGAGGGGCTGACCGAGTAATACAAAGATGCTACCATTCGACAACTGCCGTCGTGGCCTTTCATTGCCAAATTTCACCTTAAACTATACATATTACATAGCTAGTTTTGGGTTTAATTCAGGCGATGTCAGTTAACTCATACCTCCCAGCCGTGTCCGAATTCTTCGCCGGGAGAAACCTGGCATTGTCACCGAATAAGTCCTCGGCCACCCTATTTACGACGTGGACAACGCAAGTGAACATGGAATTAGACGTCTACGTTGATAGTGTCAAGCTACCAACTGTCCCACACCCCAAAATCTTAGGGGTGGCGTTTGATAACATGTTCAAATACGGCGCTCACGTAACCGCAATTGCCAATAAAGTCCAAAGCCGTAACAAAATCCTCAAGTCCCTAGCTGGCAGCACTTGGGGTAAAGACAAAGAAACGTTACTAGCTACATATAAAGCAATTGGCCAGCCGGTACTGAGCTACGCGACGCCTATATGGTCGCCGGGGCTAGCTGACACACACTGGACGAGGCTACAGGTCTGCCAAAACACCGCCCTTCGTACCGCCACTGGGTGTCTTCTTATGTCTCCTGAGCATCACTTACATAATGAAGCGAAAATGCTCGCCGTTAAAGAGCATAGCGAGATGTTGACCAGGCAATTCCTGTTCAACTGTTGCAAACCGCAGCATCCGAACGGACGCCTGATCAACGAGGATCCGCCCCCCAGGAGCATAAGGAGCATCTACGCAAACACTACGATGAGATCCGGCACCTGATTTCCACGCCGTTTGATCCTAAGGTGCACCGGCAGGCCCTCACCCTCATCCACACAAATTCGGTAAATTCCTATGTTGGCTCTCTCCCGGTGAACGCCGTTCTTCAGGCAGCAACACCACCCGTTGCCGAAGAGGAGCGCGAGCTGCCTAGGGAGACTAGGGTGATGCTGGCCCAACTCCGGTCTGGATACTGGAATAGGTTAAACTCTTACCTATCCAGACTGAACCCCGACTTGCCTAATGTCTGTCCGGCATGCGGCTTGTCCCCCCATACTACTAACCATCTTTTTGTCTGCTCATCTGAGCCTACTCTTCTAACACCCATATCCCTCTGGTCCTCCCCTGTTGAAGCCGCTAGGTTTTTAGGACTTCCGTTAGAAGAGCTCGATGACAATATTGGGTAAGGTTGATACTGACTACCTAGGCAGGGCAAAGTAGTGTTAAAACAACAACAACAACAACAACAAGTCCTTTTTTATTTGACTACATGTGCGTCGAACAAAAGTATCAGCAATTAGCTCTAAGCTCATCATACTAGTGTTGATCTAGTTATTCTAACAATAAAGCACTGCGGAGCTTAATTGGTGTACATCGTACTTCACCTGTTGATGGTGCTAAAAATAGGCCATGATAATTTTTCGATTGGTACATTTGTGTTCCGTTGAAATGCTTCGCCCATGTGTTAATACTTATTAACAAAGAAATTAACTTACCTGGCTTCCGTTTTTTGGGTGTATTAGTTTGTGATGAAGCTGGGGATGCCTCCGACAATATCCCAGTTTGAACGTTATTTGCTCCAGTTACCACTCCCGCAGCGTTCGATACCATTGCACCAATTTGTGAGGTAAAACTCTCAGACCGTCGAAACGTATCCCGCAGTCGATTCAAAGAAGATAATGACGGTGAACCAGACATTAGGTTACTAGATGCATTGCTGGCGACATCATCGCTATCCGAACTACGTATGAGCAAGTTACGAATATTACTCATCGTCTAACACTGCAAAGGATGTAACCAAACAAGCACTACACAACACTTTTTATGCACAAACAAACGGTGATCAGTGAACAAACACACACAAAAAATATGATAAAATTTATAAAATTTCACATCAACAATTAATTAAAGATCCAGACTTAAACAACTCCGACGCAAACAAACACCTAAATCAACAGCTGATTATCACTACAGTGACATAGAAACTGTTGAAGATGGCCAAAAAACAAATCGAAGTTGATTGTATTTCTAAAGCCGGAACAGAGGTCCAGTTTTTCTGCAGTGCTACAGGTTTTTTTTGTTTTGCAATAGCTAATCTTAATCATAGACTGCTAAAGCACAACCAAAAATGTCGGGAGAGGTTTTGAAACAAGCTTTTCGACCTCGGTATCAATAGTCCGCAGGGGGAAAATAAATAATTTGTTTCACTAGCTATTAGCTTTTTTTATTATTGACCTAGGGCCAATTCTACATAGGGGACCAGATCCATGGAATTTATGTGCAAAACATATCTCTGTATGTACAGCAATGTACACGTGCTTCAAATTTTTATGACCTCAAAATCATATTTGTAATAGCATATTACCCACTACGGAAAGCCATTTTTTTTTGGCATTTCGCTGGAAGTAGACAATAAACTGGTTGCCTTTCACATTCAGGCCGAACGCTACATGATTGACTTGAGTCTCTAGTTAAGCTCAAACATAACTATAGACGTTGAAACAACCCTTAGGGTCACTTTCCTAAAAGCCGGTTAGGCCTAATCGGCGATTAATTTGACAGCGAACAGCAAAAAATTTGTCAAAACTCAGGTTAGCGGTTACCGGCTTTTATGAGAGCGGCCTTTAAAGTTCGATAACACTTCGTTTATCAATTTTCGCTTTCATCTCCATATTTAACAGCATTCTTGTGCGGGCATAGGGAATTTACAGAATTCTTGTGCGGGCATGGGAATTTAACAGCATTCTTTGCATACACAAAATATCAACCCTGTGCTATTCCGTTACGACACAAACAGCTGTTCATTCACCTTTCACCTTTTCCCTGCAAACGATTCCAAAATGAGTTTACTAAAAAAGGTAATTTTAAATGTTATTACATTTTAAAATAAGTTAAATAACTTTTTTTAATTCAGTGTGCACAGCAGCTTTTGGTGTCTACTAATTTGAGTGCGCAAGCAATTGCAGCAACTAGCGCCTCAATTCACACAAGTCCAATCTGTAATCGCGTGCAGGCCGGTCGCTATCGAGTAACAACAAAGCGGAATCGTCCTCTCACTTATGAAATGGCTAATCCACCACATTATATTGCTCATCGTAAATCTTGGAATTCATGGAATACTTGTAAGAGATTTTGTTATTTAAGATAACAAATTTGTTCCTATTAATGCCTCATTTGTCTGCTTTTAGCGTCAATGTTGGATGGATTACGTCCCTCTGAAACAGCCATAGAAGATGTGTTTATGCGAAAATTTATGGTTGGCACGTGGCACTCGCTAATTCTTTCCGAAATTATTATTAAAAGACAACATAATATGATTAGAATCGGCGCGCTGGTGCGTCAAGCAATTAGCCCACGTAAGATGTATTTTCTTATTGGTTACACCGAAGAGCTTTTATCATATTGGCTACAATGTCCAGTTACTTTGGAATTGCAAACCGTTGAAGATAAAAAAGATGTTATTTTTAAGTATATTTAATTTGTTAATATGTATTTATATACGCTATCGTTGATGAACGGCAAAATTAACCAAATAAAGCGTAGGTAGTTCTAGCCTTTATCAGTGTACTGTGATTTCGTTGTGATTTTTGTTGTTTTGCCAGGTTTTTATGGCCTTGTTTACAATGGTGGCATCTTGATCTTTTACCTATAAGGGATAAGTTCTTACAATTGAATGCAATGTAAACAATCAGTAATAAACAAACCTGTTCAATTAATGTTTTTAAACTGTTTATTGAATTGCAATTGAGTACATGTGTTCTCAATGTTTTTACCAATTCTAGGAATATGAAAACTACAATTTTTCTAGACCCTCCGCAAATTTTATCCCATACTTTAACTAAAGCTGTATCTGTAATAACACCTGCAAAGCAGGTGATGTACCACTTTTCTAAAACTTCACCGATGTTAAAGACACCAAGCTTTTCCAGATGGCTATGTGAAAAAAGAGGCATTTATAATTAGTTCCAGAGCTTATGATTTTTAAAATTTTTAAGAAGATATACCTTTGCAATTCAATATCCTCACGTCTAAGCAAAGTTTCGGTTAGTTCTTTTAGCTTAGCAAGCTCCTGCTCTATGCCCTTTGTCAATGCAAAGAATTCTTTAGCTATCCAATAAGTTTCTACATCATTGTCAAATATCTGAAGCAAGACTTTAACTATTTCCATAAAGTTATTATCGTCTTCAGGTGGACCAATTAATGGATGAAGCAATCGCCCATTCTCCAAAAGCCACATAGTCTGTAGTACTTTACTTTTGGGTGATGTCGGATCAATATACTGCATCATAGTGACTGCACGCAACAAATCCTCATAAACGGCAGTACGTTGTTCCAATATGTAATCCATGGATTTTTTGTGCAAAGGCAATACGCCTAATATTATACTCCATAGAAGACCCCTCTGTGCAGTAGGTACGGTATAACTAAGACAGAACTGCTTCAATTTGGAGTGATTACGTATATTGTCTTGGAGCAATTTGTTCAAGGACTTCTTTTCTTCAACGGAGTAGCAACCCACTTTTTCATAGTAACTTGACCGAAAATTTCTTTCATCCATGATTATCTCCAAACAATGCAAAATTTGTTTTGCTCTTATCAAAATTTATCAGCATATGTGCAACAGAGATTCTACTTATTAATCAACTGTTTCAAAAACGATACTTATTTCGATAGCTCGATGAATTAAACATAAGGCAATGTACACTACAGCTGGGATTAAAAACGCATATTCCATCAGGCTTTGGCAGACAATTTTATACTGCAAAACTCCGGCCTCCAGCAGGTTTTGCCTCGAAAATGAGAATGAGCTCCTATACTACTTACGCCAATGACTAATTTTGCACAAAATTTTTCGGTAGTGTGTACCATTTGAGCATAGAACTTGCCTTCCAACACTGCGCTTTCCTTTTATTCGTATGTGGTGTTTTTTCTGCGTAGCTAACCTGTTCATGTAAATAAATAAATAAAAATGTGGATTATGAAACATCACCAAGTGTAAGACCTGCTTAGATTTTTTTGCATTTTCAGACTTCTTAATGGAAAAGAAAGAAGTAAAGCCGCACTTGGAGCCAACGCAAATTATTGCATGCTATCAATTCACGGACGAGGAATAAATAATGCCTTGCCGAAATTCGACATTATAAGAATTATAGAATTATATATCTTACCTCGTGCTGTATCCCTTACCCGCGGTTAATCAATGCCATTTATTACATCTATCTGATTTATTTAGTATGGCAGCTTTTGATGTGTGTTTCACAGCTTGGCAGCTCTATTGTATTCTTCTTCTTCAGTGTTCATTAATTTTCGTCGGGCAATTCGTCTGGCATATTGAGTGTTTGTTTTTCGCGTATTTTGTGCAATTTTAATTAGAATGTGTAATAACTCTAAATAAATATTGACAAAGAAGTAATCAGTGTGTGTATTTGATAAGAAAATTGCTCAGAGCCTGATTAAAAGAACAGCTCAGGTAAAATATTTCGACAATGAATGTGACTCCAATGGGCGTGTTACTGTGTGCGTAGGTGCAGATGCACTGAAAATCGAAGCAACGACTTCCAAAAGAATAAAAGTAAGGAAATTCAAAAACTATGTTCTTTGAAAAGTAAATTATAAAATACCCATATGTAAAAGTTATGTACGTCTTAAATATTAGAGCTGTTAATGGCCAAAGTGTGAAAGAATGCAATTTTTTTAACCTGCAAAACGGAATGAAAGTATGAATTTTGTGAGTAAATGGGATTGTTTTAACCGGAGAATGTCTATACGAAACATGGTGAGAATCGGAGGCACATTTGTACATAAGCAGTAGTGAAAAATCAATAGATGCTTGGTAAAACTTTTCTGCCACCCTTTTAAATTGATACCCCCCCGCTCACAGGATTTGGGACTGTATATACATATATAATTGTGTGTATACATACATACATCGTTGAAAGAAAGTGGGATACTGAGTGGCCATAGCACGTAAATATGTAAAATTAAGAAAATAATATTTAGTTTTTCCACTTATATGACAAATAGTTACATATATGTACCATTTAAGAAAATATTTATGTAGAACTTAAGGGTAGCAGTTGAGATATTAAAGAAATAACAATCCTTTAATTGAAGATATCTGTATGTACCTATACTCCCATATTTATGAAGGAAATTTATTAATTAAAATTAATTAGGTAAAGCGCTTCAGTAATACCTTATATGGTAGTAATCATAACTTGATATGTGTAGGTAGGATGTTAATTGATATTTATTTAATGGGGATTGTTCGCCCTTGACTTTATTTGTAGAAAAGTCGAATAACGGTCAGATACTTATGTATGTATGCTCATACATACATATGTATGTACTTATACATAGTAAAATCCCCATCAGAAGAATATAATACAAACTCCGCCACGGTTGCGGGTTAGGGGGTTAGAATATGCTGACCGTATGTACATATGTAAGTATGTCTGTCGTAAGTGGAGACTAAAATGCACATCGACATTCAGGATAGTACCTTGCATCGGCCTCTCTATATCAGTGGTTAATCAAATATAAATGTATGCGCCTACTAAGCTATAACTACTACACTAACTTTGAAGGGAGACGCTAGTCTTCCTGGCCCAATTCCGTTTGAATATTGTAGTAAGTTGCTACTCCTACTTTAGTAGGCTGAGCTTCTCTATACCACATCTAGGTATGTACAGCCAGCTGTGTATAACTTAATTCATATTTTCAACTTCTCAACTATGGGCCATGCGTATTGAAACGACTCCGTTGGACTGCTACTGTCTACACAACCAAACGACAACAAAAGGTCCTACAATTTCCACGTAACTGAGGATTCAAATTTCATTCAGGAATGGGACGTGACCGAAACAACGGTTATACTGATGCTGACAACCCTCTTCCATGTAACATTCCGTTTACGGAACCGGCGTCGACATGCATGATTACATTAAACTTTGCCAAAGCCATTGCTTTAAAATATAGCGTTTTTACATTGTTGTTGATATCTACTTCTGTAACTTCAAAACACTCACGACTACAGTCCAACCAACCGCTAGGCCAAATACAAACGTCTTTCCTCTCTTTGGTGCTTTACCATTTACTTTTTGCATTTCATAACATTCATCAAAAAAAGGGTCCATGCATAAATACGAGTATGTACATACATACATACATACATAAACATGTACATACATACATACATACATAAACATGTACATACATACATTGTACATTTGAAACTAACAACCGTTTAAAACCGTGTTCGCGATGTAAATAATTTGTACAAATTCGTACAAATTATCTTGTTTTGTGATATTTTTCCGTTCGCGATGTAAAATTATCCAGTAAGGAGAGATGAATTGAGAGAGAAAAATGACATTTCATTTTGCGAGAACTTGATAATTCTTACTGGATAAATTTCAGTCAGCATAAATTAGCAATCACGAAAATCAGCTGATTTTGTCTACAAATAATTTTTAGTTTTTGCAACGGGGCAATTGTTAATTAAATTAATAAAAAAAAACCTTCTTCCACCCTTTTTAGCGTGCCAGGGGATGCCTCGACCGTGAGATTTCCTTTGTTTTCCATTTTTTAATAAAAATGCGCGAAAATAAAATTAAAATTATATTTTTTCACGGCTGGATTTTGTATGACATGCAACCGTGGATCAGCTGTCAGCTAAACTTGCAAATTTCGCGTTCGCGTAAAAATTAGCAATCATCTCTCATTGAGAGAGAATCTGCCAGAAGAGAGAAATACTTCGTTACTGGATAAGTCTTACTGAACTTTTAGACGAACACACCTTAAGTTTCGCTTCATATTTTTCTTGGGAACCTTCAGCAATTCGTAAATATTATAAAGTATCGTTTTTTGCATTTAACTATTTCCACGATTTCGACTTATTCAGATATGTATGTATGTACATATGTATTAGGGGCGTAAATTTTTTATTTAAACAGTTTCGGGTATTTGCTAATTTGAAACCGTTTTGTAAAGAAAATGTTTGAGAACCTACTATATGTATGTATATATTTTATTATTTTTTCAATGTTTTGATCATCTTGGAAAAAACATTTGCAATTGAGGTGAGTAAATGGCGTTTTTATATACCTAGTCCGTGTTAAGTCAGGCTTTTTTATAGAAGCCTACCTTATAGTAGTATCCATAGTATCCATTTATTTATGTTGTATGTGATTGCTCTTTTGGTGGTCACCGATTGCTGAACACCGGTTAAAGAGTAGAAGAGGATACGACAATTTTAAATTCAAGGCATCCCAACCCTCGATATTTTTTAAAATACAAGTGTAATAAATTAAATGAATGCGTACTAAACTATCATTAAATGTGGGGATATTTAGTACGTTTTCATTTTTTGATTATTGTACTATTTTTTTGGTGCTTGGACTGGCTTAAATTTAAGGTAGACCAACTCTCTATATTTTTTAAAAGAAATATTGGGCAATTTAGTACGATTTCCGTTTTCGCTTGAGCTATAAAGGTTGAGCTAGCTTAAGGGTGCTAAGTAGAATTAGACTTTCGTAAAGAATTTTATACAGTTTAAAATTTAAAATAAGCGTTTGCCTTCATAAAGCTCTTCTTCATTTATGTTTATTAAGGAACCCAAAAATATTGCCCTCAAAACAACCAATATCCAGTCTTCCATATAGAGAGTTACTTGCAAATTCTTTGAATTTTGATACATGCGCATCATTCTCTGAATATGAAGAAAAGTTAGTTTTATTGCAATGAACAAATATGGATTTTCTTAGAATTCGAATATCGTTCAATTGCGATCAGTCTTATTCGGGACTATAAAATTGCAATGCAGCGTACTATCAACCTAACCTACTATTTTATTCTTAATTGCGTTTAATTGCTAACATTATTTTTTGATGGGAAACCACAACGGAATTTATTGAGTAGGCGTGTGAAGGGAGCGGCTTAACATTTGGATGCACCAATTTTAAGTTGATATATGCATCCACATACTATATACATATGTTCATGTAGGAAGCATGTTTTATTGTATGCACTTGTATTCATATACATATG
This sequence comes from Sphenella marginata, assembly GCA_951509765.1. Taxonomy (NCBI): domain Eukaryota; kingdom Metazoa; phylum Arthropoda; class Insecta; order Diptera; family Tephritidae; genus Sphenella; species Sphenella marginata. The sequence continues at coordinate 110,228,998 of OX608079.1, forward strand.
TATATATGTACATATGTATGTATGTACATAATTTACTTATTTGTGCATGGCAATAAGTTATACATATTTCTGCTTTAATGGAACGATTTGAAAATATTTATTTTTATGGATATTTTAGCCTTGACATTCATGATTACAGCATTTCCGTTGCAATTAGGTATTAGTCGAACTCGTGTTATAAATACTTTTATTGGTTGCCGCCGCCGTTCATGTTATACATATGTACATATGTATGTATATGGAATGAGTGGCTTGTTTTGAAAATTTAGATAAGATTTTAAAAATTCGGGATTTTGACAAGAACAATTTTTGATATTGTAGAACTTGACTTTTATTTATTTAATACATAAATAAATCAACATCTTTACATAGCCAAATTAAAATAAATGAGGCTAAATTGCTACAAAAAAGCTAAACTGGCAACACTGTCAATCCAATGACTTTCCTAAAAGTGACGGCGGAGGTTTTTGTCGATGTTGCTACTTACCTACTTACATTGAAGTTGTAATTGTGTAGCATGAAGCAAGAAATATACATATGTACATATGTATACAGTGGCCGACCACTGTATATCACAAACTATAGGTATAACAAATGCAAGAAATTTCCAAATCAACCGAATAACATAAATAGTTATTGATAAGCCACAATTTTTTAAATTACGAGAAAATTTGAATGCTAAAGACTTTTAGTTGAAAACTATCCCTACAAACCTGATACCGGATAGCTATGTAGCTAAAAACTTGGTTTCATTAACTTGTTTTCCAAATTACCAGTCTTCAAAATTTTCCCTTTTATAAACTGGCTAATGTTCTGGCTATCAAGTAGTTGAAATGGTTTATGTTTTGGCTAAGCTGTTTTGAAAAATATTCGTTCAGCTGGTTATTGTTTTGGCTAACATGTGGTTAAATTATTTCCTGAAGTGGTTACCTAAATGGCTAACATATTGTTAATTTTATTAGCTGAATTACCAATTCAATACCAGTTATACTGGTTATTATTAAATGGACGATGCGTAAAAATTTTGCCAATAAAATTGCACAAAAATAGATTACTTTTATTTCTTATTCACGAATATATTATATATTTAAATAAAACTATATAAAGATTTAAATACACTTAAAGTAAGGAGCCTTTATAGCAAATTAGAAAACAAATATGTATGCAACTCCGACGAGGGGATCCGACGTCTTGTAACAAAAACCGATTTATTCAAAAGTTTACCAACATGTCCTATCTGGAAACAACATCTTCAGCGAGTTCAAAGTCTCTTTTATTAAGCCCCACCCTTGAACATAAAAAATACAATCTTCCAGCCATTAAATTTTTAATTAAGGTGTTAGTCTTAAGTTCCTGAAAGGTTTTACTGATTTTTAGCAATATTTCTTTTTCTGGCTACTTCTTTATTTTCCCCCATATAAGTTTATGAACGCGTTTATTTTTTTCATATGAAAGAAAACGCTTGAGCTCGTAGGAAACACACACAAATCAGCAAGTTGTGTCACGAATTTAAGAATTACAAATTTAAGGCCTAAAAAACTGCACAATCCAAAAATTCGGTAACGGTACCAAATTTTTTACTTACGGTGCTTCTATGAATAAATTATCTTATTTTATACGCTTTTAAAAATCTTCGCTATTGGAAAAAGGGGCGTGGCTATGATCAGATTTCGGCCATTTATCGTGCACGGACGGACTGCCTTCCAATCCCTCTATTCAGTCTTATAACTTTGATACATGGAACTCTATATCTGTCTTCATTATTTTCTAACATTATAAACATTTGTCACTAAAATTTTTTGCTATTATTCTCAGTCAACTATTAAGTTTTAATAACTATAATACTTAATTACTAAGTTGGCATTTGACGCTATGTTATACTTAACATTTAAAATGCCCTAATTTTTCGTATATCTATTCTTTGTAAAATGCAATATTTTTGTAAAAAACTTCTGGGTGGAGCGGTAAACAAAGATGAGGCGAGAAATGGGGAAGGAAGAAAGCACAATTTCCGAAATGTTGGCAATTTATATTATTTATTTAATAATTGTTATAAAAATTTAAGCATGGAAACTCTAACAATAAAGCTATGCGCCGCGCTGAACCTTCTCCCTGGTACACCTCTCGGTTTAAGCTTAAATTAATTTAAGGGCGAACTCTTTAACGAAAGAGGCTCTAGCTGCTATTGTTAGAGGATTTGTAAGACTTCATAATCAAAACTAAAAATAAATTTGTTGCGCCACGCAGTCATGCATTTTAAGTAATTCTTACTCTGTATGTATTACATATATGTATGTATGTATGTACATAAATACCGCCTTCTTTTATTTGCTCCATTTTATGTTATACTTTCAACTATCTGTTGCCGCTACACTTTTTATAGTATTTATAAATGTAAATGACTAATAGGTGTTTGCAAGCATAACCAGAGAGGAATTGAACTGACATGCAATTAGTGCGTAGCTTAATCACACGCTTTGCATTGATTTCAAGGCACAGCAAGAGAAAAAGAGATTAAATTAGGGATGCCCTTCATCGAATGCGTCAATTAATCTTATTTTGATTAACTATATAATAATCAGATCATAATCAGTATCGATTATTCAAAATGTGATTAATTAATCATATTTTGAATTAATTCCAAAATAAATCTTTTGATTATTCTGAAAACTGAGCAACCATCTTCTAATTTTGTATATCTATAGCTTTTTTTGTATGAAAATCTTTTGAGTTGACTTTTACCGAGAGCACAGTGCTTAGGGTGAATAAAATATTTCTGTGCTCTGAAACAGATCTTAAACTTTAAGTTGAAAATCCAGCAATACATCGACGAAAATTGCACTAAATTCCTTATATTTGGTTTTGTGTGATGCGCGAACAAACATAAATATTTTGAAAAATGTTAGTTTAGCTTCTATTACCTTAATAAATATAAAAAATTTCAACAAATAATTTGTATGCTAAAATCCACTACCTACTCATGTCCATTTTTAAAAACTATTCAATGCGTTGATGCAGTAGATGGATTTACTAGGAAATGTTCAGGGCGCTCTCATATGAAATAAGACTACGAAAAACAAATAAATGACCAGCATGTGAACGTATTTTAAAATAAACTCATCACAGCTCATTATTTTTATTTATGTATATAGCGGCATACATTAATGCATGCATATGTATGTACATTAGGGTGGGTTCATTTGTTTTATTTTCTGCTTTTTGTGGGGATTGTTACAAAATTTAAAATAAGTTTTTTAGTTTATTATGGAAAGAATTTAAAAAAAATTGTCATTGGACCTAGCCCGTTTGATCAATTATTTATGAGAAAATCGAGTGGGGCACTTCAAAATGTTTAAGTACAATTTCAACAGCTTTTAACCCACCCTAATAAACAAACAAACATACATTTATGCAAAGGTACCTAATATGATATATCTCTTTGTATTACAGTTGCAACATTGAATGATATGGAAGAGTAGGCTGAATTGTGTAGCCAACAGACGCTAAAAACACGAGCGCATACATTTCGCCAACACTCTTTTTTAGCTAACCTCTTTGGAATGATTTCGTCGCCGTCTTCGTCATTTGTGTCTCAACGACTCGCCAAGCGAGAAGCGAAAAAAATTAACTCCACCACATTAGATTTGGATGATGAAGCTGTAGATGGCGGTACTAGCATTACTGATGTTGACAAAGAAGTTTATGTTGACGTTCCGGCTGATGTGGACATCGACGAGGTGCACAAACAAAAGTCACATTTTCTAGACGATGCTATACCACCGCCTGATATGATGACCGATTTTGCGCGCATACTAACGCTTGGCGATAATCCCGATGCGAAATCCACCAACTTGATTAGAGGTGAACAATTGAAAATGGATAAGAAATATGAGCGTGATGGTGAGATAAGCGACTATGAGTTGGCGGCCAGTGGTTATACAAAAAAAGAATTCACACAAGATGACAACACATTAAATTTGCCAAGTGGTATCGGCAAGAGCGCATTTACGAAACCAAAGCATTTCTTGGACGAGAATCCTATACCACCAGACTATATGTTGATAGCAAGCGCCGCTGCTGCTGCTGCAGCCCATGGCGAACACGACCTACGGCGTGAGCATCATAGTCTAGACCGTAATTTCGAAAGGCAAGAGGAGCAAAAGTCCACACTACAAGCCAGTCAATTGATGAAGAGTAGCAGCAGTAGTGGAGGTGGGGGACGTAAAAGCTCTTTAGATCGTGGCGGATATGGTGGTGGTGGTGGTGTCGGCAGTGGCAGTCATAGCAGCAGCATGTCCAGTTCGCGTACTTCACGTGAACGCAACAAAGATCTACCCACATCATACACATTATCACGTTTTTTGCATAGCGCTGAAACTCCATCACCACCGCCATCATTACAGCGTAGCATACCAAAAGGCGGCGCTTGGGCAAGTAGTGGTGGCGGCAGCGATAGTTGTAGCTTTGATAGAATTTATGGCAGTTTGCCAACGACAGCGCACGCAGGCGGTGGCAATAGCAGCAACACCATTGATATCATTAACATTGGCGACAATAGTGGGGTCGATGACATTGTCGACGTTGACCGACTTGGGCCAAAAGTGGAGTGCGTCTATTCGTTGCTATCGATGTTGGGCTCCAATGACCCAACGGAAATGTCTAAAAAGTTTCTTGAACTGTCGCGCACTACAGAAACATGCAGCGCTTTACGGCGCGCCGGTTGTGTGCCGCTACTTGTACAAATGATGCACTCCGATGGCGATGATGCGATTCGCAAGTGTGCAAGCATGGCATTACACAATGTTGTGCACAGTCATCCAGATGAAAAGGCCGCGCGTCGTGAAGCAAAAGTATTACGTTTACTTGAGCAAATATTGGACTATTGCAATTTTCTGAAAACCTTACTACAGAGCGGTGGCGAGGCGATTGCTGATGATTCAGAAAGGCATCCGCTGGCGGCAATTTCATCATTAATGAAAGTGAGTTTCGATGAAGAACATCGGCATGCTATGTGCGAGTTAGGAGCTCTACAAGCAATACCCAACTTAGTGCATTTGGATCATGCTGTACATGGACCCAAACCAGAGGATCAATGTTGTAATTCGTTGAGACGTTATGCACTCATGGCATTGACAAATCTTACCTTTGGTGATGAACATAACAAAGCCTATCTGTGTAGTCAGAAATTATTTATGGAAGCATTGGTAGCACAATTAGACTCGGCGCCAGATGATTTACTTCAAGTAACCGCCAGCGTACTTCGTAATCTATCATGGCGCGCAGATAGTAATATGAAGGCGGTATTGAATGAAATTGGAACGGTGACTGCGCTAGCGCATGCGGCGATGAAAAATAAAAGTGAAAATACGCTTAAAGCGATATTATCAGCATTGTGGAATTTGTCAGCGCATTGTAGTACTAACAAAGCAGAATTTTGCGCTGTGGATGGTGCGCTCGCCTTCCTTGTCGATATGCTGACCTACGAAGGACCAAGCAAAACATTGAAAATTATTGAAAATGCTGGCGGTATATTACGTAATGTCTCTAGTCACATCGCTGTTCGCGAACATTATCGACAAATACTGCGTCAACGTAACTGTCTCTCGATACTGCTGCAGCAATTAAAGTCCGAGAGTTTGACGGTGGTTAGCAATTCGTGCGGTACATTATGGAACTTATCGGCACGTTGTCCAGAGGATCAAAAATTTCTGTGGGATAATGGCGCTGTACCAATGCTGCGTTCGCTTATACACTCCAAGCACGCTATGATATCAGAGGGTAGCGCTTCGGCGCTCAAAAATTTACTCAATTTTCGACCCGCTGCTCAGAGTCAAAATCCATTGGATCCCATAGCGCGTTCGATGGGCTTACGCAAACTACCAACCCTGAATGTGCGCAAGCAGAAAGCGCTGCAACAAGAGTTAGGCGGCAAACAGCATGCTGAGACCTGTGACAATCTGGATGGTATAACTAAAGAGGATGGGAAAATACAACAAACACATAATAATTTGAGTATTGTCATGCATGCGCAAAGGCAGCGTTATGCCATCACAACCTCTGGTACTGTGCCACCCAGCGCGTCGACCAGGCTAACGCGCTCCTCTATGCTAACTAAAAGCGAAAGTCGTGATTCTGTTTTTTCGGCGAAATCCGATACAGCTTATGAAAATTTTATGCGTTCGCATTCCGCCTCAGATGCTGGACGCAAAAAAATACCATACGCAGCGGCGGCCGCAGCAGTCGTATTTACGCTGGAGAATGAAGTGGAAGCCACAGAGGTTGAACAACCAATCGACTATTCAGCTAAGTATTGTGAGAATGATGCCAAAGTGACGGATGAGCGCACAACGGACCAGGACGAAACTGCTGAGTCAAACAAATCATACCAGGAGACTGACTTGGATCAACCGACAGATTTTAGTTTGCGTTATGCCGAACAACAAATCGAAACGGAACCAGATTTGCCCGCAAGTCACGTAAGTAGTGGTAAAACAATAACAAGAACAACAGCAACTGACACGCTAAAAGCTGTAGCACCGCCAACGTGCACGCAAACAGCAGTAAGTGATGGCAATGAAATATTATTGATATTGGAAGACACCGTGAAATGCTATCAAACTGAAGACACGCCCTATGTTATATCCAATGCTGCATCAGTCACAGACTTGCGGGCATCGGCAGGCAAACCAGAGGCGGTAACCCAAACGGAGACTACGACGAAGAGTGCTGAGAAGCCGAAAAAATTTCAAAGAGTACAACAAATGTCTAGCAATGTTGTAGGGGCAACATATGGGTCGGGCTCCTACACACCTGAAAAACCAATAAATTATTGCGAAGAGGGCACACCTGGTTATTTTAGTCGCTATGAATCTCTCAGCAGTTTGGATGAGTCACCACCAACGCAACAGCAACAACCAATACTCGTCAATAAGGATGCAAAGCAGAGAACAGCAAAAACGATCACTAAAAGAGTACAAAAAGAAAATGTTGAAATCTGCACACAAGCAATCAGTTCTCCCGTAGCATGTATCGCGCCTACAATTAGCGCTAATGCTACCAACACGAATTCGGCACAAGAGACACCTCTAATGTTTTCGCGTCACAGCTCAATGGATTCGCTGGTCGAAGAGACCGGAGAAGATATAGGCGTTTGTGATGATAAGAGTTCGGTTGTAAGCGATTTTAGCCGTTTGGCAAGTGGCGTTATTTCACCATCTGAAATACCCGATTCACCCACACAAAGTATGCCACAATCGCCCCGTCGGAACAGTAGCGCAGGTCAAGGGAATAGGTCAGACGCTTCACTGCTTGTGGCTACGCATGGCAGCGCCGTTGGCCATGCTGATGTTAGCGGTGTTGTTGAAAGAAATCCCGACCTACTTAGTAACGCTCCTGGTTCCAAGAATACCAAAAAATCAAGTCGCAGTGTTTTCGAAGATAACCTTAACACATTTCATGTGGAAAATACTCCTGCGCTATTTTCATGTCGCACTAGTTTGAGTAATTTGAGCATTTTGGACGATGAGCAGAGCTTACCGCCATCCAGGCAACCGGTAGAAGGAGATAACATTGTGCAACCAGCAATTGTATCTGAGGGTTCGTTGTATAATGTCTTCTTTAGTTATCATTTTTTTTAGTAAACATTTTATACATTTCAGGTGAGGAAGAAGAAGAAGCTGTTAATAACATTGACGACATACTGCTTGCCAACTGCATTAACGTGGGAATAAATCGCACAATTGCAACAGCTTCTGCCTCCAAAAAAACAAGTACGCGTTCAGCACGCGGCCAAAGCGGCAGTGCAGACTCATCACAGCTGCCCGCCGATGAGCCAAAGCATTATTATACAGAAGATACCCCAGCCCTTTTGTCAAAAGTTGGTAGTATTACAAATTTATCGGCTATATCAATTTGCTCTAGCAACAATGTGGATCAATTGAAAGAGATGCAGCCACAGGATACAGCAACTGTTGGGCCAACGACTTTCCGGCACTCGCTAGCCCTATCAGATGATGTATCTTCTAATGCGTCGGAAAGTGGTGCGACTGGTCAATCGTTTGATTTGTTGCAGCAATGTATTGAGGTGGGTATGAAAAAGCCAAAAGTACAAGTAAAAGTAACGTCGGCAAGTAGTGGAGTTGATGGTGCAGCCGTGCAATACAAACCATTGAGAGCAGCCCAGGTAGCAGATCCAATAGCTATGTTGCGTCGTGGTGGTAGCGCTCTGCCGCCTTATTTGCCAGTGTCAGATGAAATGAGTAAATATATAGTGGAAGATTCGCCGTGCAATTTTTCTGTGGCTTCGGGCTTATCAAATCTTACCGTCGGCTCGAGCTTAGTAGGGCCTGCAGTGCAGCTGAAAGGCAATAAATCAGGGTAAGTGCTATTTATAGGAAGAAAAATTTAATTATGTAAGAGTTTATGCACATTTTCTACCTATTTCCAACCATTATTAGCACTCTTTCCATTTATCTGTGGTTTTTACAGTGACGAAACTATTCCCAAAATGCCAAAGAGTCCAGAAGCTCAATTAGTTGCAGGAAAGTCTGAAGAGGGTGCACATACGGATCAAAAATGGCAGGATGATTCACTTAGTTCTTTATCGATTGATTCTGAAGATGATACCAACTTGTTGAGTCAGGTGGGTAATTAATTACCTTATCATTAGGAATTTAATATCTTTTTAAACTAACGATCAATTTTCCTATGTAGGCTATTGCCGCTGGCTGCAATAGACCCAAGTCGAATCTTGGCTTGAGTAGCACATCAAAGGTCAACAACAATAATAAACGCACTTCACTCTCAGCTTCTCAACCTTTACCAATTAACACAGCCATCTCGTCCTCATCCCTAAATTCTATTTCAACAGCACGGCGTCATCAACGCCACCAACAACAACATTATCATACATCCGGTCTGAGTGTTGACCACACTGCTCCAAATACAGAACAACAATATCAAAATGGAAATGATTCTTACAGTTCGGTGGACTCGAGTGACTCTAATGATAATCAAGCAAAGTCGTTATTTGAGTTGTGCATACGCACAGGAATGCATAAGCCTACACGTGACAATGCTAATCATAGACATCGACAACATTTATTGAGCAATCGGCGCGGCGGTAATGGCACAACGCAGTCCAATCCAAACCTCAAACAATTCGACTCATTGCCTTTGCAACTACCCACACAATCAATGCCGGTGCCATTAGCGCTGCCAACTAATACAGCGACAGCGCTTCCAGCTACAACCACAAGTAATCGACACTTACGTGAGCGGGAACGCAAAGATGAGAAGTTGTTGTTGGAATGTATAAATACTGGAATTTCGAAAAAAGTTGCCAACAGCAGCAGCGTTACTAGTAGCAGAACTAGTGGTAGTGCGTCTGCAATGGGAAAATATGCTGCAGACAATAACGCCCATTCAAAATCTATGCCAATGTTTATCGGTGGTATTGATGTCAAGCATGGCAACGCTGGAGCTGACAACGGGTCAAAAAACGTGCTGGCTACGTCTGCGGCTGCACCGGTGCCGTGTCACCAACACGCGGCTACTTCATACTCAAGTGTGCACAGCACAGCAGCTCCAGACGTAGCAAAGACGGAGAACATCATCACCGGCTACAACTCCAACAACATAGTATCCAAAAGCAGCACCAACACCACTATCATCAGCAACACCAACAGCAACCACATCATGTGCAACGACATCAACAGCTCATGCAAAAACGTGAATTGCTGGGAAGTGAAGGCCAACAACAAACACGCAGGCATCATAGACGCAGTAAAAAGTCAACCACAGGCGGCGATGGAGGATTCCCCCAAAACACACAACCAACACATCGACGAAAATCCTCCAAATCACGAGAGCGTAGTAATCGACCAGTGGAAAATGAACGATATTGGGTGTAAGGAAAGACAGCAACCAGTTGGGGTTGGTCAGCTGTCATTGAATGAAGAATTAAATAGCCCTCCAATATCGTTTGACAATACCACAACAAGTGATGAATCGAACGAGTCGTTTATAATTGAGACCACTGTCTCATTAGAGATGCGTCAATCGACAACAGCGCCACCACTAACTACGTCGCAAAAGCATAAAGATCCAGATTTGATGCTAAAGTCAATGGAACGTCTTACAATGGAATTTGTTTCTTCAGCTGAACAATTACGTACAAATGCCTCAAGCGGTGCTACTGACTGCAACTTTACTGACCAGCAGCGGCAACCAGAACGCAGGCAATCGGCTGTAGCTAGTATTTCTATGGGTGGCACATCCACTTCAAATAATACATGGAATGAAGATACCTGTCCCAATGATGATATTTCATTTCCTAGTGTGAGCGTAACAGTTCCGATTGTTGCTTCGCTCAACTATGACGATGATGATTGTGATAATGATGACACTGAGCAAACCACTGAAGCGGATCATAAAGACTTGCACGATTTTGCAGAAATTACACCTATAAATGAGGAGCAGTCAAAATCGTCGCTGATGATGTACGTACAAGCTGATGCTGACACTGGCACACAACCCAGTTCATTGGAAACGGAAACTGAAACAGACACTTTGATAAATGATAGCAGTAGAAATATTGCGCCTTGTTCTAATGCAAGACAAGAGTCTCCAACTGCAAGCACATGCAGTGGCATACAATTTAAATTGGGAGGTGCTGTTAAATCGGCAGCACTCTCGTTGGGTAGAAATCATATGCTCTACGGTAATAACAGTAACGCAGTTGCAGCAGCAGAAAAAGCTGCAGCAGCTGCTGCTGCTGTTATGACGAATTCGACCATAATTGCAATAGAGGCGCGTGCATTAGCTGAAAACCTGCAAAAAGGGGCTGACGATGATGACAGCATTGATTTGACATATAGTATGAACAGTTTGGATCTGGATAATATACGCCCACCATCCGGTATGGAATCACTTAACATATCTGGCTATTATCAACAAGAGCCACAACAGTGCAATGTCTTCCATACACTTAACGTTTTACAACAACAACGACGTGGTAGTAGCACACCACAAAGTCCACAAATGATGATGCGTTCTCCTAAGTTTCCGCGCAAATCGCTGCCACATGGTTTGGTGGCGAAACGGGCACTCGGCCAAATGCCTGCACACTTAAGTGGCAGTGCAGAGAGTGTTAACTCAAGTTGTAATCTGTTAGATAATATAAAACCACCATCGCTAATGGATGAACTTTTGGACTCAATGATAAGTGTTGCAAGCATACAATCAGAAATAGCAGATGGGGACTGTAGCATGGCCACCACATTGTCTGCTGCATCTAATTATGAAACAGCTGCAGGTGGTCAATTGGATGGAGGCGAATATGACGATAATACTGTTACTTTACAAAGTTGCTGTGAAACAATTCCACACGACACAGAAGCTGAAGATAATTCGTTTCATAGTGGCGCAGGCAGTACCCCACTACCAACAGACGATTACGAATTCAGTTCAGCAGAATCTACTCCCCAGAAATCTGCAGCATCGCCAACACCATCAAACGGTGAAAAGCGCACACTAACACCAAAGCAGAAGCGCAAAGTAGCTAAAGATCGCTATCGAACTTACACAATTTCATCATCAAATGCCGGTGGTACCGAGGAAGAGGCGCAAATGTCGGATGAAACCCTACAAATCGAAATTGTAGAGTTAGAGGGAGAAGGCAGTAGCGCTGGGTGAGTGTTTAACTTATCTTTTGGAATAAATTTCAGTTATCTAATAATTATTTTACTTGAAAATTCAGCAGTCGACGACGTACAGATGCCCATCGTTATCGCACCCAAACTATCGTATATGATACTGTGGCGAAAATGACTCCAAGCAAAATCAGCAACGAAAATAAATCACAGGATGTGCCCCTAGTTCATGATGAATTAACAGATCCGCATTGCCCAGCATCAGCAGACGATTGTCCGTCGGAAAACATTTCATCTTTGCACGCATTAACACAAAAATTCAAATTCATAAATATGCCGCTTAAGACCTCAACTACCACACCTGAATCAGAAGCATGTGATGTCAGGGGCACACCAGACGGCGGAGACTGTACAAGCATGGAATGTGATCAAAATTCTGAAACTGAATCCTGCCATGGCCAACGTGAATTATACAAAGACTATAATGAAGAGAATTTTAGTGACCAAAGCCATGATGACGATGCATCCAATGGTAGCGAGTCACAAGACCATTCTTTGGCTCAACCATTACCACGTGCACGTGTTACCAAACCCGTCGAATCAGCTGAGACAGCAACAGCCGCTGATGCAGTTGAACAGACACCAAAAGTTATACGCGGCAGCAAGAAACCAGCTTACATTTCTCCCTATAGTAAACAATATCAGAGGAATATGTCGCCGCAGACGCGTATAGCTACGAATAAATGTTTAACACCAATGCCTGGTATGCAAGCAAACGCGTTAAGGAAACGCGACACTAATATGATGGCAGGCACTGATGTGGCTGGAACTCGCCTTATACCACCAAAGAAAATACAAACGCAAGTAGGCGTTGCAGCGAGAACTGCAACGCCAACAAAACAAAAGGCGACTGTACTCGCGCCGCCGCCTACACTTGAACGTCAAGGCACCTTTGTACAGGCAGAGCCAACAATTGCAACTTGTCAAGTGCCAGTTGTTATATCCGATGTGAAGGCCAACACGGTAGGGGTTACTAGCCCGCAACGCAGTTCAAAATTACCTACAAAGCGTACGGGCGCCGTACCCACTGCTACTAAATCTGCAACAAAGACTTCAATACAACCAGCAACAACGCGTAAAATACCTATCGCAACAACAAAAGTATGGTCTCCCAAACATCGTAAACTAACATCCATAACCAATGCAAATGCAAGCGCAGCTGGCATGCCGCAGCGCTCCAACAGCAATGCAACTATACGCGTCACAAGTAGTGCAGCGCGAATCAAACGCGTTTCGGCTACAACACCGCCAACGCGTAGTAATTCAAATTTGAACAGCCGTGATAATGCTGCAACAGCAGCAGCTAATTCAACACGAAGTGCAGCGGCTAGAATTAATCAAGCTCAAAGTCGTATCGCAAACATTTGGAAGCGTGTAAATGATGTTAAAAGCAAACAGGTGGAGCAGCGCATTGGAGGAACGCGTACGAATAATTCACCACATAATGGCGCAGTGCGTGGCACAGCGGCAGTGGTGAGTAAATTGAAAACACAACAAACAAAGTCAACGCCAGTACTTAATGTGCAAAAAACGTCGAGGGCTATGGCGCAGCAACAAGTGGCCCAACAACAGCCAAAGATACAACCCCTTACACGTAGCTCAACATTCGATAACACACCAAATTTGGTTGTCGTCGGCGTCAGCGATGGCGACGCATAAAACTGTGAAGTCGCGCCAATGTAAGGATAAATTCGATTTGAGTAAAAGGATTTGTTTTGACTGTAAGAAAGTAGTATGGACGGGTTTGACATAAACTAAAAATTCGTTTTAGTGAACCATCATACACTTAAAAACTATTCCTTTATCTTCCGCGCAACACAAATACTTTCGTTGATAGCACAATTAACAAATCAGTTTATTGAAACAGTGGCTAGGTCATTTACATTTCAGAGCTAACGCTTGATTTTCAATTTGAATGTCTACTTAGCTCAGATGTGACGCATTAATATTGTGGAATAAAGCTCTAGCTAGACATTCAACTATTGCACGTAAATTGACTTGTCACTGTGAAATGGCCAAAAGTATCAATAAGTTAACAAGTAGTACATATTTATATCATTCTCTATAAAACATTGATAGATCAGAAGAGTGTTTTTCACAGCGCTTTCGTTAACAAAGATTTTCAAGATTAAAACAAAGCACTCGAAAGAAAATACACATTTATTCACTCAAAAAACTTGGCTCCGTATGCGTACACTGCAACAATTGATGTTTTTTTTTATCGAAATACAAGCAATATCGAAAAAAAAGCAAGTTAGAATACATCGACCTTTTTTCTAATTGGCGTTTGAAATGTTCGGTTATCGTTAGTTGGGTAAAAAAATGCTCATAGCTATATTTGGTTATTTTCGATCGCACACAATCTGACCATTCTTACAATATTTATTTGACTTTTCGGGGTGCAGCTAAGTCGCCTTTAGACTTTTTAAACATAAACATAGAAATAGTTTTTAGCTGTAACTTGTGCATTGTTAAATGAAATCAATTGGTTGTTATAAGTTTAGCTGGGTATGAGATTCTACTTACTTTTTATGATGATACTAAAGTTTCCCTTCTTTATAAAACTTTTCGTTAGGTTACACAAAGAAACTTGCGGACAGCTGCTTATATTATACTCAAAAACTCAGGAGACTTTTCTTAAGTCTTTAAATTAGTCCTACTGAAATTGCATTGCCTATGTTATAATCCGAAAATTGTTTTGCGTGACATTTTTAATTGAGATTATGTTATTGGTTATTCGGTTATTTATTTAAAAGAAAATACTTTTTATCAGCTTAAATTTTGACTTCTATTTATATAAAAACCTATGATTTTACTATTCTAAAGGGCCACGCCTAGACAATAATTTCAGTTGCTTATATATATGCGTGGCAGCTAATGTACGAGAATATATGATTCATTTGTTGGTTTTTTGAAGTATATATTAATAATAAAAAATAAGCAAAGAAATCATACAAAATTGGAATCATAAATGTTTTTATGATTTGCTTAAAAAAGCATTTTTTCTTTAACTTTTTTATGATTTCTTTTCCTTAAATATTCAGCACTTAATTAAATGCCATGTGGAAAAATTTGCAAAAATTGTAAAGCTAAACAAGGACATATTGGGGAAAGTTGTTTATGTTTTGCTTAATAATTATTGTAAGCATAATACATTAATAACTACTAATACATCAGTAACTACCGGCTTCATATGATTAATTATCTTTAGCTACTTTAATAAATTCCATATGCAACAAATACATATTTATATGAAAAACTGGAATCTCATACTCAGCTCACATCCTACCAAAAACTATTAAATGAGCTACTTAATGGTTTTTTGAATAATTTAACTCGTTCATATTTTACTATGTATTTATGCTACAATTGTATCCATTGTATAAAGCGCGAAAACTAATGTTTCACAGCTGGTGGTGTATGTAGTTTCAACAAAAAAAAAGACTCCTAGATATTTTTAATTACAAATTTCGTTGAGACCACTTTTACGATATCCAATAAGTCCTTTCAATCAATTCAATTTGCTTCCTTAATTTTAAACTCATCTTGTTTTTTTTTTTCTTTCCTTTTTTGATTGTATTTTGCAACTTTCTCAATATATATGTAGCTTTACAAAATGTTTTAACTTAACTTTATTAGAAAAACACAGTCTAAAAGGAACCCTTTTCTTGTTTTAACGTGTTTCAAATTTTTTTAAATCAATGCAATTACATATATTGCATTTTGTGCCAAATCGAAAGTTAAGTTTTCATACCATCCCAATAAATTAGGGATAAGTTTTAAAACAACGCAAATCGAACACCCCAAATCTCTAAATTCTATATTCATTAATAACTAACATTGATGATCACTTTTGTTGAGGATATCACCTATCTCAATAATAAATATACCAACTTGGAAAATATTGCTCGAGGTGCGAATTTAGTAACACAGCAAACCTTTGGATCGCTGTGCGATTTGAATTAAAAGAAATGTCTGAATAAAAGATAATCTCAACATTTATTTATCTGGCTTTGTATGGACTAAGTAATTCAAAAACAGCAACAATAAAAATTAAAAATGCAATGATTTAAGCAAACTCACCAGTTGTGAATCCTTAAAGAAAATTAAACATCAAATTTTGCTACACTTTGTTAAAAGCAAGAAGGAATGTTACAAAAATCAAGCGATAACACATTAAAATAAGGCTAAATTCTCATTCAAACCAAATATTAATATTTATATTTAGTTTGATACACATAAAAACGTAACAATACTTAGCTGTAAAGCAATTTTATTATTATTAATTTTTGGTTATTTCGAAAGACTTATAACATAAAGTAAATATATGCGCGTCTCCGAAAACTATACATTACATGTAAAATATTAAAAAAAAAAAACATATACACACATACATATATAACAAATTATGTGTTAAAATTTGTGCGTTCATGTTTAGCTTAAAATTCACCTTTATGCCGTTTTCTCATTATTTGTTCTTAAACCCCGGGTTTTGAACTGAACACTAGTTCCACTCAGTTTGACTGTTAGTTTAGCTTAAACTTATTATGCAATTATTCAGTCAACTTTAAACTGGATAAATTTCATCTGAGCTTTAGCACACTCATTTTAAATTGAGCTTTTGAACAACGCATAAAAACCCCGGTTAAAGTATGAAAAACAATTTGTATGTGAAACTTCTATTTGAATTACTTTAAAGCACTCCTCTAGAAAAGTTTACTTCATACTAGAGCAATGCGTTTGAGTATTTGATTTCGATGAAATGTATTATTGATTGCATAGTATTTAAATGCGCAAATTGCCAAGTACTTCAATTCTTTCAACTTACAAGAATGTGAATTTACTTAATACAGTTTGTTGCGATTTAAGGAAAACAAAAGTTTGCTTATTGATAAACTCTTTAGTGCTATTTAAGTGTTTAATGTTTAACATTTTTTTTTTATAATACATAGTCTCATGAATTGAATTATTCACTTAATTTTAAAAATATATACATATAGTATGAAACAAAAAATACATGAAAAGTATAAACAAGTAAATTAAATTTCAACGAACTGCTTTACTGCCTTTTTATTTAACTTATATTATAACGTTTATTGCTATTGTTTTCTTTGAAACTCTCAGTTTTCCATTTACATTGAAAATTAGTAAAAAATAAAAACTACATACAAATAAATTATAAAATAATTCTTATATCGATTTTAATATATAGTCCGTGGACCGTTAGGGTCATTTATTAAATTTAGTTATACTTTTAGAAAAATAAATAAAACCAAAAACGAAGTATAAAAAATAAGAATTTTAAATTATAATAATGTTCCTTCGATTCCAATTAAACTTCTAAAATACATCAATATTGATACAAAAAAAATGTAGCCTAGCAGTAATTTTCGATAATACAATGTTGAGAAAATTGGTATAAGCGTAGATCTATAATTTCATAAATATATACATGCATACATATACACCAATATATAAAAATCTAATAAAATCTGCTTAATATGATGTGTTAAAAATTGCCTTTTACTTGCTCGAATGAAGAGAAACTCAAAATGGGATGATGATTTTATTTATTTTTTAGAATGAAATCACCAATATCTTTCGTTTGGAACAATAGAGGCCCCGCCTTCCGCTGCTGCCAGCCAGCGACTATCGCCAGGTCTACTTTAAGCTCGTTGTTAAATTTCCTTCGATATTCACTCTCTCGACTACCAATTCCATGATTTCAAGCCGTACATGAGGACAGCTATTAGAAGAGATCTATACGTTTGACCTTTGTACGTCGAGAGAAGACTTTACTTCTAGTTGACAAGAGTGATTCTGCGTTGAATTTATCGACGATTATTTTCCATGTTAACGCTGTCTCCAAAATAGACGAAGTGCGTCAATGTTTTAAATTTGTACCTATTAACAGTGACGTGGCTGACAAAACGCGGATTCTTCCTTTGAAGATACTGAAGAGGGTACCGTTGCGGTTCGAGCGAGAGCGAGTCGCCTTCTTTGATTTCAAATAGCTCGGAGAAATCCTTCCCAGTTCAGATGGTTTTGAAATCTACAAAGAAATTGTGCATGGGTACTCTCCTGGAGTTGGCTTCAAAGATTTGATCGATGGTAGACTTAACAGGTCTGAAGCACAATACGCTGGATGGAATGATTCCGCGGTAGTTGGGGCAGTTAACGGAATCGCCTTTCCTGTCGATTCACCTTCATCAAGAGACAACAAACCCCGTTATTGACATCTAACCACCTGAAATAGCTGTAACAAGCTATATATATTTTGTTGTTGTTCCGTTTTGGTATACTTTAAAATACATCAATAGAAAACTAGTTAGTTAAGTTAGCCGTTTGCCGGCATTGATAAGTACTTAACTCTCAATATCAACAAGTAAAGACTTGCGTAGAAGGTTATATTGCAACAGTCAATTTACTATACTGACTATAACTAGTAAGTATTAGGCCATTTTTATTCCCAACCATTTAGCAACATATACATACATATCGCTTCCCTAGTTCAACAACGACGCAATTGTAAAATATAAAGTTTTGGTGAAGCAAGTTTCAATATTTGTCCGCGCATACGTTATTCAAGATTGGAACAACTTCAAAAAAAACTATTTGTAATACAATTATAAAATTGATACACAGCAATAATTAGTACTTTTTAAAGCTTTTGTGAGCGTTATCTCGAAACTTTAAAATTGACAATTGCGTCGTTGTTGAACTAGAGAAGCGATATGTAGGTACATAAATAAAATAACAAACTGAATTTTATTCTTGCTAGAATGTGAAATTTCCTGGGAAAATAATGTAAATATTTTTATTATTTAAAGACAGTTTTCACTTTTTATCTTTTTTTAATAGAAAGCAAAAAGCAAAAATCTAGCAAGAAAAAAAAAAGATTTTGTTTTGATTGTTTTTTATTCGCCATTTCGCCTGGAAATGCCCATATGTATTGCTGACAAATCCGAATTCCAGTTTAATTGCTGGGTGCTCTTTATCTAAACGCATACCTGCAAGCACTTATACATATGTATATGAAAAGGTATACTTTTAAAACTTAGCAATAGTTATAGTATACACGTTATACATACATATGTACATACATAGGTGTATGTAGCTGTGCGTAGCTGGAAGGAAATGCCAATACCTAAACAATATCTTTGATACTGATATGAAACTTTGGAGGGATTAAAAAAGTATTTGAAAGAAAAATTAAATTTGAGTACCAATTCTAAATGTTAACTTGTCGTTTATGTCTACAACATTTGTTTAGCCAACTCATGAAAATGAATACATAAGCGCACACTTTGGTTTTTATATATTTTTTATTTACATATTACTTTAAATACATCATTTTAGCTAAATGTATGGCGTCTAAAAGAAGATAGTCGTGATTTATTGCATAACTTGTTACTGTGCTAGTATGGATATTTTTAAAAATATAAAATAAAACTGTAACGTTAAAGAAACAGTGACTTAGTATATTGGATTATTTGTTTTCGTCAAAAACAAATTACATGCTGTTTATATGTATGTATATTGGCTAGAAAGTAATAAGTTAAAACATATATAAATAAGTATGTATGTAAACAGACGCAATAATTTATCAATCAGTGTATTGTTACAACAAATTTATTGATATTATATAAAACGTTTCTTTTAATTATTTTACTAAGGAAATAAGTCTATGTACGTTGTCTGCTCTGTAGAATGGAAGGAGAGAGCGTGATGTCTTATATATTTTAGTAAAAACGCTTTCTTGAATTTTTTTCTTTGAAATATGAGATCGCAAATATAGCACCAGCAATTGTAACTAGCATGCCAAATAAAAGAATAAAGAAAATCTTTGCGTTTGACATGCCCGGTTTGGGGTCATTTTTATGTTCACGTGGTGGTTCGTACGTTTTCGCACGTGGTTGAATGCTGGATCTTGCTACTATATCTTCTGGCTGCAAAGAAATGATAAAAACTCGGTTTGTATTACATATATTACAGCAGGGAAATTGTTTCAGAAAACTTACCGTTACATTAATGTCCAAATCGTAAAATTTAAAGCCTAGTATATCATGATTATCAGAAAGATCGCCAGTTGTTGCAGAAAGACCCAAGAAATAACCAGTTGGCAATTCCACATCGTTCACCACGAAGCAATTCTTCCATTCACCTTTATCCTCCATGTCGGTTGACACGGAAAGAATATCATTTTCATAACGTATGCTCACATGAGTATCATAATTGACATTGCGAAAACGCACTTCACATCCAGCAAGTTGTGTATGTGTACCATCGCGGTCATGATCATATGTCCAGGTGCCATTATTTATCATTGCACTGAGGTAAGGATGTTGATGCTACGGAAATTATTACATATGTTTTTAGTAATGTTTTATAGATTTCACTTATTTAAGACTAACATTATGTGGTCCATTGTGATTGCTGTATGTATCCAAAATGACTGCCAAGCCGGAAAAATAGTCTTTGCTGCCAAACACTGGGCCAGGCTGCATGCGATCTTTAACATACCAAATAGCAAAACCGTCACCAAACAATTCATTACCCTTACCATGTACTTTAAAAGTCACATGTACCTCCCAGTTACGTGTCAATACAGGCTAAGAGATATCGAAAAATACGCATATTAAACAAGTCCAAATATTTGCTTTCTACGTTCTGGCTCAACTTACCGAGTAATTCCAAAGGGCCCCACTCTTCGATTGTAAATCTGGTGTCAGTCTTATATAGTTTGATGTTACCATTGTATGACCCATGAAATCCCAGTATGGTAAATTTATGCTTACCCCTGAAAAAAAGTTGTAGTTTAGTGTGACCCTTGCTCTATGTATCACTTTATGATAAACAATGCCACTTTTAGCAAAAATCCATTACCTTGAAAAGGTCGTACCAATGAATGTTCTCGTTTCATATACTCATTGCCACTGAGGGTACATTTTCCGCGTTCTACCAATGCTAATAAAATAATCAGCAGTAACTTTATAAACTTTTCTATAAACAAATTCATAATTTTCAGCAATTTGGAGTGCAATCGTCAAGCAATTCGCGTTTATCACACCAACTGTCAAACCAACTTTTCGTATATTCATGCAGAAATACCTAACAAAAGCGTGGCCAGTGCTGCCGCTTTGCTTGTTTTTTAAACAAACTTGGTACTTTTTCTCCCTATACAACGTTTGTGGTAATTTGGTAATTGTTATCCTTGTTTGGTAATTTTTGCCATGTCTTGTAAAATATCACGCAAATGCTGGAAGAATGGCATTACACAAAAATTAACTGCACGATAGAAAAATTTAATACTTTTTTCTTGAAAAATGTATAGTGGCTTATGTACATTGGTGTTTCAAAGAGTTTTTGTTAATTTTTCTCTTCAAAACTCCCTGTGAGATGCGATATTTTAATAATTTCGAAAAGCCTGTGTCAGTGTTTTTTAAATGGTAGTTTTGTGGTAATTCCTTTTTAAATTATTGGTTATTTCTTTTTTATTGCTCTGGCAGCACTGGCGCCGGCCAACAGTCAGTATGTTCATTTTGAGCAACTATATATTCCCCGGTCGCCCATAATATTCCCTTTTACGTTCTTTCTATAAAAATCTTGAATAGAGAAGAATGACTTTCGTGACCTGCCTTACCATCTCATTGTACGTGTATACAGGTAGAGCTGTGTTATGCTTCTTCTTATTACTGTAAAAAAATTGTCGGCCTAGGCGGCATGCAAGAGCTGCTGCCACAAGATGGTGACGTGCATCTCGATGGTTGATATATGGATATGATGCCTTTCACCTCGCGTTACACATCTTCTACTTTGGTAAAGAAGGAGTGTTCTGCACATAAAAAACGTGGATCGGGTCCCGAATTGGGGATCTGCCCGGGTCAATTTTCGGTTTTTCACTAATAACTATTCACAGAAACAAAATATTGCTTTTCGCCCTTAGTATTATTGTTACGGAGGTCAAGACGCGTCTTTTGATACCTCTCACGAGATTTTTGGACGTGTATTAACACTTGACGTTGGATGGAAAGTATTACCCCTTTCACTCCACGATAACCTGAAACCAGAATTGACCCGCTGGCTTCTTGAACAGAAAACTCACCACTGTATGTATCGGAAGAAATATTTCTTTCAGTGTAGATATTCCCATCCACACACACTCAGGCATTTTACAGAACAGCTGAAGTGAGCTCCACTTTGGATTAAATGGAAATCATAATAAACATTAATTGACATTGAGCTACTCATTTCGCACCTTAGTTTCAGTGAAGTACACATTTGCTGTAGATCATCACATTGGGCTTAGAATTGGTTCATGTTATTTGTGCGAAATCCAAACAGCCATAGGTCATTCAAAAGAATAGAACAAATTTTATTCAACACTCTTGATAAGCCCATTGTCTACTCATCTTGATAAATTGTAAAGTTAATAGCATTGTTTTGTGTGAAGCCTACAACCACTACAACTCACGAAAAGAAAATCGGACATTATGCAACGCCTTGCAATAATCGGAGGCACCGGCATGACCGGTCAATGTGTCGTTGATTATGCTTTACAAAAAGGTAGGTGTTCTTTTAGGTTATTAGTTTGGATAGAAAAATTTAATATACATATATTTTCAGGATTAAAAGTAAACCTTTTGTACCGCAGTGAAAAGACATTGCCTGAACGTTTTAAGGATAAAGTAGATTTAATTAAAGGCGATGTACTCAATTTGGAAGATTGTAAAAAAGTCATCGAAGGTGTGGATGGCGTATGTATAATTTTGGGTACACGTAACAAATTGGAAGCTACAACCGAATTGTCTACGGGAACAGAAAATCTAATTAAAGCTATGAAGGAAAAAAATATTCGGCGTTTTTCAATTGTGATGTCATCATTCCTATTTCGTCCATTAAATGAAGTACCCGGTGTATTTCATAAATTAAACGAAGAACACAAGCGAATGCTGGATTTAACAAAGGCTAGTGGCTTAGATTATGTTGCTGTATTGCCACCACACATTGCAGATGAACCATCAACCGAGTATACTGTACTACATGATGACGTAGGAGGTAGAGCTGTTTCCAAGTATGACTTGGCAAAATTCATCGTTGATGCGTTGGAACAAGAGGAGCACATCGGTAAGGTTTGTGGCGTATCCAAAAAAGTGGTAAACTAAGATATTTAATACACTATGCAGTCATATAAAATATGTTAACAAAATTAATTTAAAAGCAGTGCTATAAGTTGCAACGACATACATATATGAATGAATGTACGTTTTTTTGCAAAAACACATGTGTACGAAACCTATTAGCACAAACCATATATAGCTTAACCATGTATTTACATACTACATATTTGTATTTCCCTGCAGTTATGGCTAGGTATTGAATTATTTGATTCTTAAAAGTTGATTAGTATTCTTAACCTCACCCACAATAATAAATAAATTTTACATATAAATTAAATGGTGGTTAAATTTATTTCGCTCGGTAATCATTCACATTTTAATCTTCTTTTCTGGTGGAGGCTTCATATCGACGCCCTCAACTTTTGGCTCTATTCCTCCTGGTGAAGGACTCGGAACAGGGACCACACCGTTATTGGACGATGTTGAATTGGCAGCCAGGTTATTTGAATCAGTGGGAATGCCTTCCTGAATTTGTTGTTGTCCTTGTTGTTGCTGATTTTGTATTTGTTGTTGATGAATTATTGGTGGTATTGGCGGGGGAAACTTTCGTACCAATTCAGCCAAAAGCATGTCAACACGTTGTTTTTGGAAAATTGTACCACCATCGTCCTTAGATGATGGTGCATCTTTTTTATTAGCCTTTGATTTATCTGAAACTATAAATTAGAAGGCACCATATCGATGTATTAATAAAAAATCATTTAATATTTTACTAACGTGATTTATTAGCATTGAAATCCCATGTATAACCCTTGTTTGGATGATAGCGTGAATAGCTGCTGGCTTCTTCAAATGCAGATTGTAAATTTGTGACAGTAGCAAGCTATAGAAAGAAAATATGCAATTACTTCATATTAAAAATTTGTGGTATGGGTTTCATACAATTCTTGAATTTATAACACTTGCTAAATCGGGTGCTTTGTAAACCATTCCACCAATTATATAATAATCTGCCATAGGTGTCGCCTCTGTTTGGCTGTGACGATGTTGTTTTCTGATAACATATAATATAGGTTCGGCGACATGTAGCAGTATATATTCTACTCCAACCATATTGCTACAAAATTGTAAAGACAATTAAACAAAATCTGTATATAGAAAAACTGTTGTAAGTTTTATAAAAAAACGTTCATCAGTAGAAACTTTAAAATTAGTACCGAAACTGTTTGATAAAACAAATGATAGCTTTAAATTTTCTAAAGAATATGCTTACTTGAGGTGTTCTAAACTCAACCGCTGCATTCTAATGGTCTCATTGTTACAAACCCTATCGTAAAATGGATTCGATTTGCGACAAAAGTAGTCCATAACTGTGGCTGGACTAAGTGACGCCATCATTTGTGTATCGTGCCAAGATACCCATAACGGATTCTCTTGTGAAATCGGTTGAACAATTTGTCGTCCTGGCAGCATTTTCGAAACTAAAGTAATCCGTTTCCCCTATTAAATTCTTGGCTAATCATTTAGCGCCAAAACGCCGAGTCCTTTGTTGTCTGTTTTCACGTTCACCTTTGCTTCCTGATCCACAACTTGGACGGCCAAGACACCGAACTTGAATACGAAATGTTGTCTTGTGCCTTTCCTTCTTTTCGTCTACATATGCTAATTGTATACGGGTTATTTTTGGCTATATGCTTATTTATATTTTGATAGTTTTATTTATTGTTTGTTGTGTAATAAATCTATTTAGCAGTCCGCCTCTGATCGCTGCCAAAGTGAGGGCGTTTTAAAAAAGTAAGTTTATCAACAGGCACGCGACAATTTTGGTGAGTCACGGTTATATACTTTCACTTTCGCATTCTTTTTTAATTGTATGTATGCTGTGGTAACCTATTTATTGTAAAATTTCTATTTGTTTACAAAATTTTCACAAAATGTTATTATGTTATTTTACGTCAACAATATATAAAAAAACATACAAAGTTCAGCCAGAACGTCAATTAATTGCTCTGTTCCTGTATCAATCTGAAAGCACACGTAGCTACGCATATGGTTTTTTGCGTTCCTTTACCACCACAATTCTTGGCGATACTAAATTAATTTGCATATGACATATTTTGGCCGATATATTTTCATTTCTGATGAATATGCTCAAATACTAGCACCGAAACGCGTAGAGGGAAGAGGCAATTTATTTTGCCTTCTATACAGAAAGCATATCTAACAAAAATTGTCAAATCGGTAAAACTTGTATTGCAAATCGGACTAAGGTCATACACATATAATTTTGCTATCAACTTCTACCTTGACAAATAGCTGCGTCAAACAAAAGAACGCAACAACCATCTCACAATGGCACAAAATTTAACTTGATTGAATGTCAACGTCTGTCTGAAGTATGTGTCTGCCGCTTAATTAGTTACATGATAAATTGTAATTTCGTTTTTGTTAGTTATCAACATCGGATGAAATGCTAGGCCCGGTTATGATATCACCAGTATTTCGAATCCACGTGCCTGATTTGCATTATTCCTGAATTCGAGGGCAGCAATACAAAAAGTTTGAGAGCCACTGGTTTTGACCAATTTTTTTTTGCCTTCGCAACACTGATAATTCAAAACTTCGTCTTGTTCTCCAAATTCGTCAATTGCAACAACAGAGAACGACAATTGACATTATTCTCTGGCAACAAACAACAATTTCTGACGTTTGATTGTTGTTCTTATTGAATTTTTCTTTAGTTCCATTTTGCAAAATCTATTAATAAAAAGTTTTTATTTATTCTTTCTGCTAACATTAAACAATTTTGGCGCCAGCTGAATTTTTTCTTAATTAATTACTTCCCTTTTCAATGCAAAGATATTGGGATACAACACATGCAAAATTACCATCAGTGTTTGTTTTTATAAATTACTCTCATATGTGGACACATCCATACAAACGAATGATATAAACTAGAAAGCGTGCAAAAATTTTGAAAAACAAAAGTTTTAAAGCAAAATATATACAGTTGTACATTCACATACATATTTAAGCACAAGAACCCAAAGCATCAGAAACAGCATAATATTGGGAAGCATAGTCAGTTCGTTCCTAGCAGTCCGTCGTGGCGTTTCTAAAGAAGAGCAACAACGAAGAGTTCACATCATGGTAAAAATCAGTTTGTTAGTTTGCATTGTGTAATATTCATTCAATAGTGTTTTGTAATTTTTTGTTTGTGACTTCAAATTGTCGTGAGCGTGGTTCCATCATTCGTTAAATTTTAACTTCTAAAAAGTATTGACGTAGACTTAGTTTTGAAGTTAGTACATCAGACGATTATGCACATTGGCAGTTCACGGCAAGTCTAGATCCATGTCTGGAAATTATGGAAACACTCCCCTTAACCATAGAGACAAACAATACCACATATTAACATGCATATGCGTGTACAACCTACTCACACATACAAATTTTCTCGTGATAATTTTAGAACTGTTAATGAACTGCCGTTTTGTGCTGTATTTTGTTGAGTTTATTTCATTTCACAATTCAAGGCATTTGGATATGAACCTTGAATTTCACGGACAATCGTCTTGTACCCCACCTAAGTTCAATATTCAAGTAGACATATATATTTCTCTACAAAGATGTTTATGGACGGGGGAGACCAATGGGGTTACAGTCCCACCCTAAAGTATGCAAATCTTGATGAACTCATTATAATCGGCATTACTTAACTGTAGCGGCACCCAAATAACCGGCCAATTTTTGTCAAATCAACTGTCTATTAGCGGTCGCCAGACATTGAAAAAACGTCCCAAACAAATTATCTTCTATCAAAAAGGTGATTATCTCTTGTTATCCAGAGGGAAGTGAATAAGGGCATATTTCTTATCACAAGACTTAGACAGTCGATAAGAATTATTATCTTTACACAGTCTTTCAAGTTTCAGATATAATGAAAAGTTTACTTCGTAATAGTTATAATTGAGTTAAATTTTAACATGATTTTATTTGCATACCTTAATCTGTTGGACTCACCTAGTTACTCACGCCTCTGGGCACTATTAGCGCAATTATAAGAATAAATTGTATATTTATATTTTGGTGAAAGCAGAGCTGTGACTAGTTCGGACCAAAATGTTTTTATAGATGTTAATTTGTAATATATTGTTATAGATAGATATTAAAAAAAACGGCTCTAAAAAGTTTTTAAATTGTACCAGATGAAAATATCGGCTTTGTGACAATCCTGTTTTATCCAATTCTCTTCAAAAACAGTTTGCATCCTTTGTAGAAATATTTTAGTAAGCACTAACTATACTATATGTATGTATATAGTTAACATTTACTTTTCTGATGATACATTGTGGTTCTGATGAAAACTTTGTAGCAAGGCCATGATGGAAGTTTTTAATCAACGTTTCCACACAATTTATGGATATACATAAACTGTTCTTGTAGGGAACTCTGTTTGCAGATAAGTATCTACCATTCTTGTAAATATGTATTTTCAAAAATAACTTACTTGTAATCGTTATTTCAAACGTCATTTTGAATTTCGTGGTTATTTTACCAGATCATAACTTTGCCGTTAAGTGTTTTGGATTAAAAGAAAATTGGTTGCCTACTAAAATGTCCAATATTCCTTTCCATAGTTTGTATTCTTGTCGTCCATGTCTCTTTCTGTAATATCATTAACCTAATTGCACGAAAATCTAAGTTAATGTTTGTATGGATAATACTATTCTTTTGACCAAGGGCGATTAACATTTTCCTTCTAATTTATGCTTAGAGTTTTAGCAACGCTTTGCTGCCCTCAGCAGTTGTGGACATAAACATACAATATAATAGGCATACAACGCTAATTACCCGACTATGCGCCTCATTAAATCGGAACCATATTATGAGGTATCCTTAAGTATTTTTGTTTACGTATAGTCTACTTTTAGGAGAGGAGTAGACAAATGGTTTAAAACAATATTTATATAATCGATATCTATCAATACATATACTTATCTTATTTATTTGTGTACGTATGTACATACTCACATCTTATTTTACAGGGTCTTCCACCATTCAATGTGTCAGGTAGTCCCTTCAGTGTTGTACCAATACATAATTATCCCGAGCTAATGAAGAAAACATGCGCGCTAATCAACTCTGAGTGGCCACGTAGTGAGACGGCACGCATGCGTTCGCTAGAAGCTTCCTGCGATACATTACCCTGCAGCTTAGTTTTAACTACGGACGGGATGAATCGTGTTATTGCTCATTGTAAGCTAAGTCCAATAACATCGAAAAAAATGGCATGTTTCATTGAATCGGTTGTTGTGGATAAAAATTATCGGGGACAAGGTTTTGGTAAATTAATTATGAAATTTGCAGAAGACTATTGTCGTATTGTTCTGGATTTGAAAACAATATATTTATCAACTGTCGATCAAGATGGTTTCTATGAACGTATCGGTTATGAATATTGTGCACCAGTGTCAATGTATGGGCCACGCCATTGTGAGTTACCAAGTTTGGAGAATGCCAAAAAGAAATACATGAAGAAAGTCTTATAGATATCAATTCCAGTATTTTTAAGGCAAACAAACCAAGGAAATGTAAAAGCTGATGATTGGGATATTAGCGAAATAGCGAAGAGAATTGAGATAATATCAAGAGGAGGCAAAGTTTATCTTTATAACATTTAACTTTCCAAAACAAGGAATTGTATATATATGTATGTATAATGAGACATATGTACTTATATCAATCGAAAAAACGCACAAGAAGCTTATGTCGATATGGGAACAAATACAATTTGTTTAAAAAAAATGCAAGAAATGAATTACGGACTGCTAATTAATAAACGAGCAATTTAAAAGTTTAAAACAAATATTATTGAGCTGCAAGATGTGCTCACTGGCTACTACTCTATGATTCTCTTCCGATTATTCGCTAATGAAGCAAGCAGCTTAACATTTCGTTGTACCACAAAAATGATTCCATTAATATTTATGAATATAATAATATATTACATACATATATTTTAACACATACTGCTATTGATTTCTTGATATTACTTTTTGATTGCATTGCTTTAAGTTTTGGTTTTTATTATTTGTATCAACTGCTAACAAAATCAATAGTTTGGCCATCACTATTATATGAATAAAAAAATGGTTTGGCACTATTAAAACTTTAGCTTAATGCTTTTTTATTATTTATTTATTTGCAAACATTCATTTGTATCGTTCATTTTTTTAATGGAATTGAACACATTTTGGTTAAAAAAAAATAGCTTTAAGTAATTGTTTTGCTGTACTTCTTTGAATATACATAAATATAACATAAGATTTAAAAAGTTTAGTGTTTAAATAAGCTCAACTGTGGTTTAAACATAATTAATTAATTTAAAAAAAAACATATATACGTATATTTAGAGTGAGTCAGCTAGTTAATATCACACGTTAAAATCTTCCAAACATATATAAATAAACAGAATGAAAGATAAATAAAAACATAAATACATATGCATGTAGAAATAAATGAAAATCTTATATACATATATATTTATACATATGTATGCATAGATACAAATAAATAAGCGTTAAACCGTTTTTAGTATTTTCGTATAATATGTATGTACAAATTGTGTTAGAATATGCGTAAATGTTAACATGCTTTGTAGGTTTAAAAATAAATATATACTTATGTTAACGAAAATAATATATTGAATTGTATTGTGGGTGGCTTCTGTTATGTAAGTATTGAAAATATATCATCGAAACAAATTCTTCCCTCTAGAGAATTCAGTTCGATGACCTAGTATTTCTCTGCAAAAAACGATGAATTAATTGTTTTGCTGTACTTCTCCAAAGAAATCCCCTTTCGTATAAAATTTGGTGGCCCAATTTACATGGTGCGGATCTGAACCTCTTTCAGATGTCTTTTGGAAAAAGCCACCCTACTATGTAAATATTTTACTTCAAGGTAGGGGCTGATATGTTTGTGATCAATATGGGCTTACACACGATATACACATGAAAGAGAAACTGAACGTAACTGAAAAAATTAGACAGTTTCTAATCTACTGTGACTTTAAAATACTCATTTTTGATTTTAAAATTTGTATGAATTTAGGATAAATCACGCTCTGTTAGCTTGTGTGTTATGGCGTGATGGTGTTTGTCTATTCGACCCCTGTATACATATGCATAATAAAATAAACATAGCAATGTGCAAATACGTAATAGAAATTTAAAAAATAAACAACAGAATATAATTAAAAATTAAAAAAAAAAAAAAAATTAAATAAATAAAATAAAGAATTAAAAATTAATTTAAAAAAAACTGTTGATACAAATAATTTCTCTACCTGGGGTAAAATTCAATGTTTCTTTTTTAATAAGGGGCCTTACTTCTTAGGAAATTGTACAAAATTAGCTTTATAATAGAAAGTGTTTGTTGTGGCTTTTGGGCTCAATCATCTTCCATGGAACGGCCAACATGAGAAATAAAATTACAAGTCATATACAAGACATATACATGACAAGTCCCATACTACGTGGGATACCATATTAAATCTGAACTAGGTACATACATACATAAGATTCGATTCCATCAAAAACTAGAAATGGAATGTTTCGTTACCGATATTTTATTTCCTGACTTCACTTGGATGCTCAATAAATTCGATGCCGAAATTTAACAGTGTCGTATACATGCAGTACATGACAACACAAATGCGGAAAAAATTTACGACGATTTCCCTTCCGGTGAGAAATTCGTGGTCATTGCCAAAAATGCAAAACCACAGAGATGTGTACATAAATACATACATATGTACTATATAAAACAAACGTGGCGCAACTAATGCCCTTTTTATGTATGAATGTGTGTATATTAGAATGGGCCAAATAAAAAAGTGTTAGATAATGTAATTATTTTTTATAATGGTGGAAAGAACATTACTGTAAGTTACAGATCTTAATATTAATTATAATGGATTGTGTAGAATTGATCTAATTTTTAGTGTTTATCTGCCAAACTATTGAAGTAAATTTGTCGCCATTCTGAAAAATAATATAATTAAAAAACAAAACAAAAAATACTTAGCCCAGACTAGTGTATATTTTTATTTTATACAATTTTACGCTCGATTATAATTAGTGGCTTCTGCCAAAATATCTGCCAGATGCATTCACGCTTTTGCAGAGTTAATGCAGGGTAGTACAAAATGTAGTTTCGCAATCGAGTTGACGCCGCTTACATACATACATATATTTTTATTCAAAATCCCATGGCATAACTAGACAAATTATTTTTGAAACTATTTCTGAGAAGAAATTATTGAAAAAGCTTTTAAGGTAGGGCGTTCATTAAACAAATTCGTTGTTGTTTTTAGCCTCAGAAGATTGAGGGAAGAGTAGGAGAAAGTGATAGTCCTTTGCCGGATATGAACCCTTTACGGCCCTGCGGTAGATGTCCAAAATGCGGGAGCGATTTGGTATGACCAGTTGATCCAACCAACATATTGAAATGTTAAGTCACAGTTTATGATAGAATCTGCGATAATTTAAAAAATTTGAAATATGTTCAAACGGATGTGTGATGACTGCTCGTGTTGCACCACACAGTTTGATGCTTTGCCAGACGCTCATGAAAATTGCTAGACATAGACCATAGACATTTGTTTTTGCTTATGTTGCGCCTTAACATACATACATACACATATAGTCATGTAAATTAGGGTGTTTCGTTTTAAATTAAAGTGTTATCTTTGTTCTCCTGAAAAGATAAATTCTTATAGAAAGTAAAATAAAATATTGTGTACGAGTTTACACATATGTACCTCAAATTTATGTTGGATTTTTGGAATTTAGCTTTATTTCAAAAAATTGTTTAATATTAAAAACTTTATTTGAATTATAGTAAAAATCGAGTTTTGCTAAGTTAAGCCTGGAAAGCAACTACAAATTTTTTAAATTTTAGTTGTAGTTTTTATTTTATATAATAAATAAGAGAGAAAAAGGGAACAAAATCCACCCGACACCTACACACGCTAATGTACATATTGTGGTTTTATTTTTGTCGCAAGCTTTGTGGCAAAGCATCCATAAAAATAGGTGCATTTCGATCGATGGCGGCGTCACCTAGAACTTGAACTTGATTAATAAAATTATCTTCCTATTTTCAGATTGTATTTTTACGCCTGCATACATACAAACAATGTAGTGCACATACATACGTATTTATCTTGTGTACTTTTGTTTCGTTCAAAAAATATTTACATACATATATAACACATCTGGGGCAACAAATATTTCAGGCATGTGTGGCATATATAGCCTATGACGCAAAACTACTCTGTCTACAGATGATCAAGATGGATACCCCGCAATAAACTAGAACCAAATAACGCGTACCCAAGTAGCTCTAGACAGGGCACCCCCTATTCTAATTTCAAAAAAATATTAGTTAAGGATTTTGTATGCTGAACATACGTGGGTTAAAATATCCTATCATAACTGGTTCGTGAGGAAAAATGCTCTCAGACCCACATAATTTGAAGAAGCCCTCAGTACACTGGGTGCACATCTATGATTTGAATCTCAGCTTATTTATGGAGCAGGGTTCGAAAAACATTATTTGACATAAAAAAACATGGAAAATTCGGTATAGGTAATAATGTTTGAGGTATAATAATAATGTTCCTAATCAAATATCAACATTAAAGGTTAAACTTACCTATAATTATTAGCAAGCAGCCTCCGTGGCATTGTGTAAGTGCCATGAAAAATCTAAAGATACTCCTTTTTCCATTTTCATTTTTCATTTAATATATCGATGAACAGTTCGGCATTGGATATGAATCTGAGTATTATGTGAAGCTTTAGCATATAGAAAATCTTCAATGCATATGTTATATGACTTCCAAATTACAGTCAAATCAATTAAATTGAAAAATATCAATTTATTTAAAGTACCAAGATTTAAATTTCTAAATGAAATTACAAAGCAAAATTTAATAGGAATGGTAGGTAGTTATTCACATGGCTATATGCAATTACTTATTCCGCATACTGCATGTACGTCGTGAAAATAGGTGGTACAAAAAAAAACTTATGTTGAATAAATTAAAATTGGAAAGGCTTAAAAGCAGATAAACAAGAACAAATAGAAAAAATCAAGATTCTAATATAAATGGAAATAATCCATTACATTAAATAGCTACAAGAACGTATACATGTTCTAAATTTGTATACATATACAAAAAACATACACATAAAACGACTCAGATATATATGCATCACATCCGTTTAGTAAATACATTAATATTTTGAAATAATAGTTCGGAAAATATGAGGCATGTATTTAGTAAGCCCTTTGCCCAAATATTACTTAAAATATTAAGATTTACCATGTTTTGTCGACTTTGTTTTTAACATCGACTGGATGCTTCAATTTCGTTCTGAGCCAATCTTTTGAATGTTTATATGAAGAAAGATAACGGAAATGAAGAAAGTTAAATATATATAAAAATATAAAAGCTTTAAGCAGGTTTATAATGAGCCTATTACTGCATCCTTTTCTCGCTAATTTCTGTGATTTTTGTGGCATCGCTATTATTAAAGTGCACTTTCATATTATGCTGTATGTGATCCATTATGGTTTTAAATGAAATCTTGCATGTGTGGCAAATAACCGATTTGTTCGGTGTGCGATGTACGCCAGTATGGGCTGTTGATTTTTTCACCGTTCTCGGTGGTGCCATGTCTTGTGGTAGTAAACTATCAACGGCAGCTGCTGCATTATTTGCTATCATTGTAATTTCTGCAAGTGCTAGGTAAAACAAATACCAAATTTAAATTCTATTCATCATCATACTTTGCTTATTTACACTTACCCCTCTTGCCATTTAGGGAATCTGTGGAGCTTACTGAAATACTACTCAAATCTGAAGCCGAACGATGTTGCAAACCATTTGCAGTGGGCAATACTGGCTCATGTGAATTTCCCTTTGTCTGGGACGAGTTTCCATGGAAAAATGTAGGCAAATGTGCCTTCTCAACGTGATCCATTTCATGAAATTTTAACTTTCGTTTTTCATTTGGTGGTATTTTCGGACAGTTTTGCAATAGGTGAATATGTAATGCTCTTAGTAATGCAAATTTCTTATCACAATATTTACATTTATTTGCACCATTTGCTTGTGACACGGTTGATATAGCATTTGAAGTGGTTGTCGATACAGACTTTTTGGAAAAAGCCGGTAGTCCATCGCCTTCGTGTGAACGTTTATGAGCATCTAACAAGGATTTAATGCTAAACTTGCTACCACATACAGTACAAGCAAATGAAATATCAGTTTTCCCAGCTACACTTTGTCGGACTTTCGTATTTGATGCTGGTATGATTGGGTTGACGCTTGAAGGTTTTTGTAATTCATTGCGTGGTTTATCCGTTGGATATACAGATTTTCGACTTGGTGGCACTGCTTTAGTAGCTACTATTGTTGCTCCGGCAGGTTTAATGGTAGTGCTAGCTGGTTTTGTTGCATTTGTGGCTGGTTTCGTCACAATTTTAGAAGTTGATTCAGTTGGCTTAGTAACGTCGTTGGCAGCATTTGCTATTTTCCCAATAGGCAACATGCTTTTACGTTTGGAATTCGGAGGTAAAATATTTTCTGCTAAGGATTTAAAATTTTGTTGTCCACCAATTGCGCATGACCGCCTAGCTATTTTGCGCGCAGGACTGTTTAATGTAGTCTTCACTAATACCGACATACGTTGCGTATACGCAAAAGGACGTTTCTCTGCTTGCAACAGAGTAGAAGGCAACAGTGAAACTCGACCTTTAGTGTTACAGGAAATAGTGTTGTGCTTATCAAATACAACCGCGGTCTTCGTCTTATCAATGACTACGGTAGTGGATTCAGCAATTTTCAAAACTTTTTTCATCAAGTTTGGTATTTCTGTACAAATCTCTTTTTCGAGATTTTTTTTAATACCGGCATCATTAACTGATAAACGTTTGTTTGTATTTGTAGCAATCCTCGATGGGCGGTTCGTTAAGAGATCGGGCTCACAAATAGGTCTTGTAGCAATGGAGGTGCGTCTATTTTTGCCAATGGCTGCATTTTTGCATGAAAATTAGGAAAAAGTAGTATTATAAATAGAGAAGTGCTGTAAATATTAGCTAAGAAATGTCTTACCTGTGTTTGCGAGCTTTTTTGTCTCTGCCTTTTTGTTCTCACTATAGTTAGAAGGTTCACAATCAGCAGATTTGTCATTTAATGCATCGTTTTTATTAATTACTGCAAGAATTAATAAAAAAGATTAATAAGCAATATTTTATATAACAAAATGATAGGTTCACATGTAAGGTATTTTAAACAGCATACAAAAAACGCAATATGCTTAAGGTGCTTCATTTTACCTCCATTGCCTGCCACGTTTACGATTGTTCCATTATTTTCATTAGAATTGAGTTTTGCGGCATTTTCATAACTTTCGACAACATCTTTCTTGTTTGTGTTATTTAAAACTTCAGAAGGGGTACAAAGAAATTAAATTATAAGCAAAAAGACGTTTGGAAAGCAATACTTACCTTCATTTTCAACCATTGTGCATATAATCTTCTCATTTCCGTTCCGTCCAATATTAAGAATACTCTCTGGATTTAGGCTTGATAATTCTATATAGAAAAATTTTGATAGAAAAAAATTTATAACTTGTCTTATTACATTAATAATTAATAAAAGGGGAGAAGCTATTTGTACATGACAAACATGTAGAAGCTGGTAGGGCACTCCGCAGGAAGGTGATACGGGCATTTTCAACAGTTATATAACTTTGAAAAATTTTTGAAGAGCTGTTACGAAATACATCCATATCGGAATGCTAACCAAGCATTTAATTTTATTGATTAACAATGTTTGATTACACCCCTGCATCTATGAGACCTTAGCTTTGGAGTTTTTGGTCATGTGTGACACCTATTTAGAAACATGTTTTGGTGGACTTACCTTTATTTTCTGTAATAGTTTCAAGAGTTCTTTCGTTTTTAATATATCCTGATGTTACCACGGAATGTGCATCTGTATCATTATTTTGACTTAAAATGATAGCGGCTATAAATACATTTACCAGAAATTAAAGGTTTATAAAGTAAAATATTTCACATTAGTTAATTTTCACCTTTGTTTTCTGTAAAGGTCGTTGGAACGTTTTCATCCTGTTTAGTTTTAATTATCATGTTACTTGCGGTGGATGTATTTCCTGCATTTTTCTGATAAGAAGTATTTTCGCAGGTTCGTGAATTCTCCTCTTTAGTTGCCATTGCTAAGGTCGTCTTTTTAGCATATGGCAGAACTACCTCAGATGGAGGCAATGTATTTTCTTTATCTTTGTCTTCCATATCCATAAAAGCACGGGTCAGATCTATACATCTCTCAGCACTGGAGCCACGTACAACTTCGACAGAGCGCAATAGCTGTTCCTTTGTTGGTGTTGAGCTGACTACATTAAATTGCTGTAGTACCCTGTTTGGCAGTGAATCCTGTTGTTCTACCTTTCCTTTATTAGCTTCAAGGAACTCAGCGTGTGAGTCTAATGCTTCTAATGTACTATCTTGATTTAGTCCTTGAGAATTTTCTGGTGTTGAATCCTCGTAGTCCATATTGGATATTGAATGATCGTTCGTTGTATTTCCCAGTGTTTTGTACGCCGCACTGCAAATACTCGAATCGAACGATAAGTACATGGATGCACCGGTGGTGTTGGCGTCGTATTGTGCTTGCCGGGATGCATCCATTTTCGCGCCTCTTAATTGCTTTCGTAATATAAATGATTTAAGCTACACAACACAATAAAACCGTTTATTTCTTCACGATTATATTTTTATGTAAGAAATTCTTTTTATTTTTTTTTTCAAAGCCCGCTATGAATGCAATAAACAATTTTTGTCATTGGATTTACCAAAACGTTACTTTTTGAACGCCGTTTATTTGTCAAACAATTACCAAACACAAGGTTGCTTCGGCTAATATTTATGCAAGGTTGCTACCACTGTTTCGGTGGTGAGTTGGGCGATTGGTAGGGTGTTTCCTTAAGCTGCAAACAGCCACCAACGGAAAAACGGACGACGTGTCAGCTGAAACTGCAAACAGCCATCGACGTGTCTGATAATTGCAAACGGCCCAAACTCAACAAGCAAATAGCAATCAGCTGATACGTTCTTACGTAAAAATCAGAAATTTTTTGTTTTGACGTAGCGACGTGCGTAAAACGTACGTCACGAACGTCGGTGATAAATCGCCTACACGCAATTGTCATAAGGTAGATCGTGTCAGCTGACACGTCGTCCGCTTTTCCGGCGGTAGCTGTAAGCATACATGCAAACTGAGGAATGGTAACACTGTATTGAATGTTTCTACGTAAGCCCAACGTTCAAAAAAAATCGCAAATTTGCTCACGTACGTCAACCGTCACCGTCCGTCAGACACGTCGATGGCTGTTTGCAGCTTTAATTGTGCACGACTTTTAAGAGTAAGTTATTTTTGAAATGATTTAGTAATCATATGAAACATATATTGGTATTTGTTTCCTTTGGCACTCAACTACTAATAAATTAGCTAAAAATATGATAGTGGGATCAAAAGACGCGTTTTGACCTCGGTATCAACTCTGCGAATTCTATGTCATTTTCATTTGGATTTTGTAATGGCACATTAGGCTAAGCCAAAAAAGTGTGCGTACCGTGACAATGTGCAACCACCCGGAGTTGGCATGGCGTAGCCCAGGAGTTTTTTTTAAGCGCGGCCTAAGGCCGCCAATGCGGAAAGGTGTTCTGTACATAAAAAACATGGATCGGGCCCCTAAATCAGGATTTGACCTAGGCCATTTTTTGGTTTTTTGTTCATAACTTTTCACTAAAACTAAAAAATTAAATTTCGACTTCGGATCATTGATACCGAGGTCAAAACGAGTATTTTGACACCCCTATCATATTTTTAGCTAATTTATTAAGAGTTGAGTGCCAAAGGAAACAAATGCACATATATTTCGGTAATACCTTCCGGCTTACGTCAAGTGTTAATACACGTCCAAAAATCTTGAGAGAGGTATCAAAAGATGCGTCTTGACCCCCGTAACAATAATCCGAAGGGGGAAATCCGATATTTTTTAGAATTTTGCGAGATATATGCAGTTAAAGTTCACAATTTTTCTGTCATTTTCATGTGGTTGTTGTAATCACATTATCCTGTGAGAAAAAAGTGGCACGCGGAAGGACATCACCGTGGCGGTAGCCACGGCTATGGCACACACCCGGAGTTGGAATGGCGTAGCCCAGGGTTATTTTTTGAAGCGGAAAGGTGTTCTGCACATAAAAAACGTGGATCGGGCCCCGAATTTGGGAGCTAACCCGGGTCAATTTTCGGAGGTCAAGACGCGTCTTTTGATACCTCTCTCAAGATTTTTGGACGTGTATTAACACTTGACGTAAGCCGGAAAGTATTATTAAGTATATATTCAAAATATTCATAGTTTTAATTAAGGGCCATTTTCAGCTCATTAAAGTTGGGTGAGTCTATCCGGCGGTTAGCGGCCACTATCGGCTACCCCTAATAAATGGAAACATGCAAGTGGCATCATTATTCTCGTGTGGCCACTCCTTCAATAATATAAAAGTTCACCACTCTTTTCCACCACTTCGCAGTACTGCGGCCATGTTTCTTTTCTTTTGGATTCTTGAAGTGAACTAACCAACATGGGTTTTGCTAATCTTTGGTATTCTCATCCACGTAAATACGGCCAAGGCTCAAGATGCTGGTAAATAGTGAGCGAAAACATTGGTTTCGTGATTAAATAGTTAATAGTGCAAGAATTTCATCAAATTGGTTCCAAAAATGTGTGTACATATTTGAGGTTATGTTCGAACAGCTGTCATTGCCATGAGTGCAATGAGGTAGCCGTGGGATTTGATGAAATTCCCATATAAATTGTATGCCCCCGGTTGAGTACGGAAATTGCGTGAAATTTATTTGTGATTTCCTTAATTGAGGGTGGCGAAAGAAATATGCTTACTAAACCATATCTTTGCTTATAACTTGCTCTCATGCAAATGTAGGATTGGTGGAGTAGGCAACATCAGTTCATTTTCACCAATATCTCCTTTTTATTGTACTAATTCTAGAATTATGCTTGTGATTTTCTTTTATAGCCGTTCTTGCTCTAACCGACATGGTTTGATCCGCAAATATGGTCTGAACATTTGCCGTCAGTGCTTTAGAGAATATGCCAATGATATTGGTTTCAAGAAGGTATACCAATTATATTAAAATAATGTAATTTCAGGATAATATTGTTATAATCTTTTGTTACAGCTTGATTAGATGGAGACAAATCTCATTCGATGTACTCAACTCGTATTCGGGATGTGTCATCAACAACTTTTCACATATTAGTTTAAGCAGTTTGGCACGTTAGTACAAATAGACAAACTACGTAAACGAATATGTGGGCAACAACAGCAACAGCAGCAACAACAACATCATCTGAAAGTTTGAATAGGAAGAAGTTTGGTTAGGACAATGTTTTTAATAAGTGAAATGTCTTATTTAAGCTTTCCGATGAAAATAAAACATAACAAGATTTGAAATTTTTCGTTTTGCTTTAGACGATCTGTCTAAAATTAATGTAGGTAGACGAAGTAGCTGTAGTACTTTGCAATCAAGTTATAGGTATTGGCAGATCGTAAACTCATCTCTCTGGTTGGGCCATCTTTTCATGGCCGTTTTTTAGCAGCGATAATACCGTATGTATTTTGGCACAGTCGTCTGTTGTTTCAGTATCAGTCAGCGCATTTGCATCTTGACAATCCCGCTGCTATGGAAAGAATTGCCAAATATTAAAATACTTCGCGTACCAGGGCATAAACACCCAACAACAATGCCTTAGAATCCAAAAGGAGAATAGCGTTTGCAAACAAGTTCTACTTCTGACTAAGTATGATTTATATCCGTTTTATTATAGTAGCAGTTCATCGTCTTGCCTAGGCGGCACAACTCATGGAATCGGTCGTGACGGGCCAAACGGTTATACGTTGACAGTTCTCTGTCAGATATCAATCCAGTTCCCTCCAAAATAAGCATCTTTCGGGACCATCCCGG
The DNA here is from genome assembly GCA_951509765.1 of Sphenella marginata. NCBI lineage: Eukaryota > Metazoa > Arthropoda > Insecta > Diptera > Tephritidae > Sphenella > Sphenella marginata. The sequence goes on from OX608079.1 coordinate 110,268,978, forward strand.
CTGTGTCGGTGTGCGATTTATCGACGTCTACTCGCTGGCTGGCCCCCGGCGGAGGAAAAAGGATACACCACTCTGATGGAATGACCAAGTTGAGACCTATTTTTAACCCTTTAGTGTTTCCTAGGACTTTACTGAGTTAACTGTCCTCACTTTCGACTTTCATTTATGTAGACCCGGCTTTTGTGCGAATTATTGCTACTGTGCAGTCTGTTAAGTATATAAAGTTAAGTGCAAAAAATTGTAAGCTGGCAGCACTGTTTAGTTCTTCTGTTATCAGCTGCTCGGTTTTGTTTACATATGAAAAGGATATTTATATATAAAATTATTAATTATTATATTGCTCCAATAAAATGGATTCGGAGCTGGATGATATGTTTTTTAAATTGTGCGAGTTATATAGAATATATAAATCATACAAAACATTGAAAAATCGTAGAAACCAAGTAGTAAGATCAAATAAAGTGGATCGGACTACCTTTGGCATGGGTGCAGATCAATTGTTTCAACACACAAGGATGTCGCACGCAACTTTCAAGAATTTACAGCAGCTGGTTACTAAACATTTGCGCAAACCAAAACAGAAGATCTATCCAGAGGAAAGACTTTCATTGGCTTTACTGTAGGTATACTTTGTGCATGCATTGCTACTTTACATTAATTTGCTTCTCCACACAAAACAGATATTTGGCACAAGGATTATCGATGCAAACTATCGCACAAAAATATCATTTGGAAAAGAAAACGGTGCGTTTAATTGTACTGGAAACATGCGAGGTAATATGGCGCGTACTTTCACCGACATATGTAAGTCAGCCAACAGAGTTAGATTACCAATATATAGCTAAGGATTTTAAGGATATATGGAATATCCCGAATTGTGTAGGTGCAATCGACGGAAAACGTATAGCAATTAAATTTCCAGCCAATCCAGATGAAATGATACATAAACAATTCTTTCATATTGTTCTGTTGGCCGCATGTGATTCTAAACACATTTTCACTGCAGTCAGTATTGGAAACTATAGCAGCCAAAGCGATGGAGGTGAGGACTACTATAATAACTACCTACAGCTTTGATATAATATAGTTAAAATCATAATATTATCCAGATGCTTTTCAACTTTCATCCTTCGGACAAGCGTTAATGCAAAATACCCTACCATTACCAACACCTGCACCATTGTCTGAAAAATCGTCGAGACTCTTTCCTCATTATTTCGTGGGCAATTCTGCATTTCCTTTGAGAAAAAATTTAATGCGCCCATATCACGGTGAAGAAATTACAAAAACCAAACAAATTTATAACTATCGTCTTTCACATGCACACAAAGCTATAGAAAATAGCTTAGGAATGTTGATAGCCCGTTGGAGAGTATTAAATACAACTATTGAAGGTAATCCAAAAAATTGTGAAACAATTGTACTTGCTTGCATTGCTTTACACAATTTTATAATGTCCAATGATCCGAATGGCTTATACTGTCCAAAGAATTATGTTGATCGCGTCGAAAAGGGTAAAATTATTAATGTTGGAAATTGGAGACGCGAGGTTAATACTACACGCTCTTTACCTTCTGTGCGATCTGTAGTGTGCAAAGATGCATTTCAGTTGAGAGAAACGCTCGCTAATTACTTTGTAAATGATGGAGCTTTGCCATATCAAGATAGGTGGATGATATAAGCAAATAAAAAGTTTAAAAAAGTGATTAGAAAATATTTTTTATTTTCAACTACATACTCACATATGTATATTTCACAGAATGTAAGTTTTATACTAATGTTTTCATATATTACGTGCTCAACTATTTGTAATGCTAATATAAGTCATAGCTTATAGTACACTATAATATAAATATAAAAACAAAAAAGAAATGATGCAATAAAATGCCACTACCCGAGCGCGAACTGCCTAGGAAGACAAGAGTGATGCTGCTCCGCTCTGGATATTGTAATACGTTAAACTCTTACTTATCCAGACTGAACCCCGACTTGCCGAATGTTTGTCCGGCTTGCGGCTTGTCCCTCCACAACACTAATCATCTTTTTGTCTGCTCAACCGAGCCTACTCTTCTAACACCCATTTACCTATGGCCCACCCCTGTCGAAGCCGCTAGGTTTCTAGGACTTCCGTTAGAACAGTTCGATGATACTACTGGATAAGATACTGACTACCTAGGTAGGGCTAAGTAGCGCTAGAACAATAACAACAACTACCCTCCTCCTAACTAGTAACAAAAAAAAAAAACATTTGAATTAGATAGCTCTTATTTACCCATTGAATACCTGCAAGACAGTTGATCAAATTTAGTTAAGGTTCGAGTGCTATATATAAAAGTTCTAAAAAATCGAATGAAGATTCGTTTGAGTATATCTGCTTTCACAAAAGAAGCAGTACATATTATAGCAGTACTTTATAAGACCAAGCTTGGAATTCCTAGAGATCTTTTTAGTTCCAAAAGCGTTATGCCATCGGCCTGAGGACACTTGTTCAAAGTTCAATAAGACTCAAGAACTCACTCAGAAATAAAACGCCGGCGTATGAGCTAAATTGATTGAATTTGACACCGAATGAAACTTAAGGAGCTCTATGATAACTTATAAAGAAATCAAAAAATAATGAATAAATTTAATCATCTAATAGGTGCTATTTTTCGAATAAAACAATTTTATTCATACTAAACAGTTGACCTACCTTAATGTATGCCATAACCGGTGCGCGCAAGCATTGACATTTGGCGATTGCAATTTGTGTTTGTTTATTTAAAATTTATTATAAACGAAATAAACTCGTTTTTTAAACAAAACATATACCTATCTATTTATGTACATACATACATATGTATTTATCATTAAACACCATTCTTCCTTCCGCACCATGGATGTTCCGGTGAAATGCTACGAGTACTTAATGGTTCAATTGGAAGGTGTTGAGCGAATACATACTCGTATTGCACCGGCTGCGCTAGATCATGGCGAATTGGCATAACCAAAATAAGTTTCAAGTTAGTTAAATCAACTTTAGTTTATGGTTTCAGTCTTAAAAGAGCCGCGTTGAAGTAAAAACGAATGTTGCGCATGCGCAGTTGAACGTTGCGAATTGTTTTAAATGTTAAATAGAAATATATGTATATGTACATATATATATTATAGTGTTTGAAGTTTTGTTAAATATATATGTGTATATGTATCTATGTATGTGCTTGTGCTTTAACTTGGCTTGAGATCAACAGGACTTCGGAAGTGAAGTCAAAGTATTGATTAAATGATATATTTGCAGCCGTTTACAAATATGTATCTGTGGCATTCGGTGAAAAGAGATTTAAACTATTTTCGGCACATTGCTACAGTAGCTTAAGTAGAGTTAATAAAAAGCTAATAATTTGATATACTGGTAAACATCTTTACCATCTCATAGCAACATATTACAAGTGTTATAAAGTAAAATTTCATTATTTTTTTAAAATGACTAAACCGCTTTTAATGTGCAAGAAAATTGCAGGCATCACCAAACTTTTTACTAACTATCACTAATAGTAAAACTAGAAGTGGATTTTTTATTAAATATACATAGTGTTCCAAAATATGATAAAATGACATGATATACAATTTCCTTGATTTATTTAATAGCAATTAATTTTTGTTAAGCTATTAAGTTGTAATTATTTATTTCCTTTTTTTCATTTGCATTGCATGCTATTGTAATTCGCGACCAGCTTATGAAATATTCCAAATATACAGTATGTGTGTGCAATCCCTAATCAGGTGGTCTAGGCTCGAAACAAACCAAATAAAATAATACAAAACTTTAATTATATAAGTTAATAGAACTCGAAAAAGCTTCGATAAAGTTTTTTTTATAGAAAAATTACTTACGATTGCTAGTTTTACAGTTTTCAATGACAGTAGTCCTTAAAGCATGTTGGTATCCCCGTTTCTGCTACTAAAGTTGAAGATATCAATAAATCTTACTAATAGCTTTATTATAAAACGACTTAATGCACTTTAATATTTTCGCACATATCAACCTAAATTACTATAATGGATTGCAACAGAATATGTTTATACGAAAAATGTATTATTTGAAATCGTTTATTTTTGTTTTTTAAATTTTAATTAATGATTTGTGGCTAATTGTGTTTGAGGTCGATGTGACCTTTACAGTTGCGCTTAAAAGTTCCCGATACGAATGTGAAAGAAAATCGAAGCAAAAAACAACAAACAATTACATATGTACCTATGTAGGTAGTACATACATACATACATCAAAGAAATAATTAAATAGGTACCTACAAATGTATATAAACGAAAGATACTCAGCACTGCTGACACATATGTAAATACCTACAAAAATTACAACAACCAACCGCCTATTGGCAATAATCACACCACAGCGAATTTGAAAATGAAAGTAGTGCAAGTGTTGCAGCCACAATGGCTCTCTTACATATATTTCATATCCATTGTTGTTATTGCTGGTGTTGTTGATTATGCAAGCGCCCAACAACAAAAACAACTTCAAGATACGGAAGTGAACTATACCACGAGTGTAACGTCAAGATTTGGTGCGGAGATTGTTGTTTATCCTGTTGCAACGTTGAATAAAAATAATAACAGTACAGCCGACGATGCGACGAGTCAGCAGAAACAGCAAATTATTGATGAAAAGCGGCAAGTAAACAAAGAGCAACAAAAACAACAAGAGGAAGGCCAAATACAACAACAACAGCAAATACAACAGCTACAACAAGAGAAACAATCACAACAACAACAGCAAATTCCAGTTGTAATTAGACCAGCAAACGATCCATTGAATAATAATCCACCATCTCCGCGTGTTGTAAGGCGTCTTGATGAAACCAAGGATCAATCCACGCAACTCGTTGTAGCTAAGCAATTTGATGTGCCGCTGGTAAAGAAGAATTTTCCTACAAATAAATCAACAGCAAGAACGTCATCCGTTGCTCCAGAAATTCCCACAGTATTGCCGAAACAAAGACAGCGCTCTGCAAGCTCACGATCAAACTCACGTGATAGCAGAAAATCAGCTAACACAACAGCAACAACAACAAGTCAACGTTCCACTTCTTATGATTCCCAAGCGCCAAATACACAACAACCTACCACAACACGTACACATAGTGGGAATGCAGCAAATGTGACGAAAGCACAAAGACGCCGTAACGACAACCAGAGAGGGAAAACAGCTCAGTTGAGGCAATCCACATCGTCAGCAGTTAGTATAGACGCCAGTACTGGGCGCAGTGTGCATAAATCGCGTCAAGAAGGGAGTGCAGCAGTGAAGTCAAATGCGAGGAAATCCACAGTGACATCTACTACGACTTCGACGTCGACAACATCAACGACTGGTAAGTGGGCTATTCCATTGTGAAGGCTGTGTTCATGTACAAATTAAATATTTAAAACAGTTCATTAAAATGAAGTTAGCTATTACTTATCGTCGTTATTAATGGGCACCTTATCGAGTACGCGACTTTAGCACCGCAGATATCCGAAATAGTTAAATTCCCAATCGAGGTGGTGTTCCTCCTTTCTCACTTAACCTGGCGGATATCGGTAAAAATACATTTTGGAACAGATCTCATAGCTTCAACCTTAAGACTCACCTCTTAAATTAAAGTTTTACCATGTATGTAACTTACATTAATTTTCCACCAATCGCCAAATTTAGTATTTTTGTATGTCATACATCATGATACACCCTAATGTAAATCCATGAATATGCGTTTATTTTTCTACAAAAAGAATTTAATGATTATGCATAAACATGTACATATGTAAATTGGTACCAAGTCCTTGAAAAATGGGCACAAAAAATGATTACATTCTTATCTTTTGCATGTCTACAACCTTCAACAAGTTTTTGTTTTTGTATTACAGATACAATCAATGCCCACTAAATATATCCCAGAATATCATTCTATAAGTAAGTTACGGTGGGGTATTTTGAATTTGAAATCTTTGAAATATCCATGAATCACGATGAAACGAAGTATTGATTTCGTGTTGTTTATTATCGAAACACGGTGCTCACGATTCGACAAAATAACTGTAAAACAAAAAAAAAATTTGAATGTGTGTTTTCCATATTTAAAAATGAGCAACTGCCAAAATTTTCCCTCAGTAATATATTTCTGATTGACACACAACCCAAATCATAGAAGAAGAGTAAGTAAAATAATTAGATGGCAGCTACTGGGAGAATGTATTTTTGTTTATTATTTAGGATCGAAGACACACTGTGCAGCAAAATCTTTCAACAGATTAATTCAAAATTTCTATAAGTAAATACCTACCCATTGTAAGCTTAATTTGATATTATTAACAGCACACCATCATTTTTCTCATAACTGGTTTTTTGCAAATACAAAAAAGAAAATGTTAAACGAGGTTATGACTGCCACAGACAGGCTCACAGTGCAGTTTAGAGAACATTACTTAACATTGTGCGAAAATACATCACATACTGCAAGACAAATTGGCAGCAGCGCCCACTTATTTAGGTGCCGTGTTGCCGTTATAACACTATTGTATTATTTTTGGTACTTTATTTAAAGAATTTTGCCACGTAATCATAGGCGTAGTTAAACACGAGTTTTAATTAAAATCTTTGCTTAACAAGTCACTTAAAGTGTTGGTAAATCGCAGACATATTAAACAAAGATCATAGCTAAAACATGTTACAGGGTCCCCTTATGAAAAAAAATTATGCTAGTTGGTGGTAGAAAAAATTGTTTCTGTTTTGCAGGTTCACCCCTCAAGTTTGGAGTAAGCGTTGTCGCATCGCACAACCATAGACACAAGCCGTTATTTTGAAATGTTAAAACGAGATTTTCGTAATTTTAAAATTAAAACTTTATAAAACGTATTTTAAGTTGGCTATGACAGATACGTAATGATGTTTATTTAGAATCATGTTTAAATAGATAATACTCTATTTTAATTTGCCAGTAAGTTTCATATGTGCTAAAAACGCTTAACATTAAAGTTTTATTTCACCTTAAATTTTCCATGCCAATTTTTTTCCAAGAACGTGGCAACACTGTGTTCATGTAAATGTCGCAAAATCTTTAGACCCATATAATTGTACTAGTAAAGAGCATGCGCAGCGCAGCTCAGATAAAAATCTATGTTTATGGCTAAATGATTGCAATTTAGGTGCAGCTACTGACTAATGGTGAGGCTGGATATTAGGCTACGGGTTATAGGTATGTACATGCCAATTTTTATTTAGCTCGACAAGTTATTAGGTGTTTAAACTGACTATAAGAGTGCTAAACAAAGCTCCCAAATAACTCTTTCACGAAAAGGCTTATTTTGGGAGAGGACTATATCGGGCAACAAAAAAAACGTTTAATTATTTTTTATTAAATTTTCATGGAGTGTACTCTCCACAGCCTGGAGTCGTTGGCTTGCGCCGAGTTTCACCATTTTATCGCAAACGGGTCTAAGAAATGTTATCTATTGAAAGTTTAAAATTTAGCTGTTTTTATGTGAGAGGTGCCACGCCCATTTCGAAGCAATCATTAAAAGGAAGACCATGCCAATATAACTAAATTAACGGATTTAGTTGCATCAGACAATATTTTTTTAATATTTTTTTCGTTACAAAAGATCGAAACTAGGATTATCATTCTATAACTCAAATGATTTCAAAGAAAGATCACTCTCAGTTTGAAACTACAATCGGATATTGGTTACTTGAATATTTTGGTGCCCTGGCGAATTCAGCAATACACGCATACTTGCGAATGACACTGACCTAGCTCAAGATGCTAAAATTGGTTTGAACGATTTAATTTAATTTTATGTAAGTAGGTAGGTACACTTGTTTTACTTTATGACTTGTGGTCTTATTTCTATATTAAACTTGATTTAAGCAGCATTTGAATTTTGTAGTAGCACGAATATATATGTTTGTATGTATGTACATACATATGTATGTACAAATATATAATGGATTCGATAGATTTAGACTCCAAATTTTAGAGCTGTGTGATCAGCGCTTATCGATTTACTTAGATATCTATTACAAGAAGGTTAGAAAATTAGGAAAATGTTCCAATCTCTTACATTAGAGGTATACACGAAACAGGTGTGCTCAATAAAAATGGGACGGTAGTAGAATTATTAAGCCCAATTAAAAATTGCAGGCAATTTATCGCAAAAGCTTCAATTATTCGCAATTTAATTATCTGCCCACTTGCAACATATTGGATGTTGTCCATTTTTCTTTTGCTCCCAAAAATTTTCAAATCTCTTTAATTGCCAAACAGAACGTGAAGTTGCCTATTTTCGCTATCGAAATTCTCTTTTGTTTTCATCGGTGCAATCGTCAATGAGTAATTTTTGCTTTTATTCGTAAAACATGCAGGTAGGTATGCAGCAGTTAAATCACTTTTGTTGTAAAAAGTGAGTGGATAAAGCAATTTCGAAAAGTGTCGGTAATTGTTGGTAGACATTTATTACAGCTGAGCAACATAATTGGTTTGAAATATTAGTACACACATGTATGTACGTATGTATGTACATATGTATGTATGGAAGTACCCTGCAAAAAATGGTGTAATTTTTTGTCAGCACTACTAATTAATACTATGACAGGAGGGATTTAAGACCGATTTCAAAAAACTTTAACGTAAGACTTTTTTTGACTGATAAGTTTAATGTAAACTATAAGTGGGGTCTTGACATTCATAAGGTATGTTTGGTCAATAACTCAAAATTTTAATTTGTTGCCTTAAGACACTATCAGCTTTTTTCTCTTCTAAGTCGTTCAAATGATCGAAAGATATCTGAATTTTTTCAAATTCTTAATTTGCTTAAAGCTGCTCGAGGCGAAATTAAACATGTTCTTAATTCATGCTTAGATTTACAGGGTGTGATAAGTCATTGTAATCAATTAATGTATACATATGTATAACCATGGTATTATATTATCTTAGGGATGGAACTTCTGGGGTCCCGTGCTGTTTTATGCATCGCAACATTTCCGGGATTTTCGGGATTTTATAAGCAAATACATATTTTACCAACAACAAAATAAGTGTGGTAATTTATAAGACCTATCTTGATACATTTGTTTGATGTGATATCTTTTGGACTAATTGGGTTTTATTTGCTAATTGTGTTACCTACTTAAAGTATCCTGAGCCTTCTTAGAAACCAAAAAGTTGTGGCTTTACCGTATCCACTATTGTAAATTTTCTTTTGATTCCAATTTAATTTTTTTATTTAGGTGTGATGTTTTCTCAATTTGTGGACTTCATAAACAAAATTCTTTTACTAAAATAAAACACTCATTTTTTTTCAAGACGATCTAGAAGAACATTGCCTGTGAATTAGAAGAATTATGTACCTTCAAAAACTCAAAACCCTAAACAAATTTCTTTACTTCTTCCAACCTAAACTGTTGAAAAATAGAGAGTGTGCCAATCCCAATTGAAAATCTGGGGATTGTAAAAATCTGAACAATTTACAAACCTAGTACCTACATACATATGTACATACTATATGTATGCATTATCATTCTTTATTAAACACACTCTTGGCTTAAAGAACTCAATTAAGGTTACAATGTCATTTATCTGTAATGGCCTCTAAGATATACAAGTCCATATATGTATGTACCAGTTAATATGAGCAAAAGTCCAAAACTGTTTTCCACTAGTTTACAACAACAAGATCGCCAGTTGTATGTAAATATACATAATTGGATAGAATCTTGAAAATCGAGAATCTTATACCTACACACAATATGCATACTTATAAATAAATAAAAACTACTCAAATGTGGTATAATTGATGGTATTTATGAAGAACAGCTTCAAAACAAACTTTCATACCTACATACAAACATCCATAGCCACATAAATTGTATGAATCAATTAACATACAATACAATTATTATGCTCTTGAACTTGACTTTTGTGCGCTCAATTAAGTATGCAATGTGATTTGCTTATCCAATTTAGCTGGTTTATACCCAAATACGATATTATCATATAGACTTAATTATTGATAAATTACCGAAATTAAAAATTGTCTCATACTGGCATTTACAACAACAACGGAAAAGTATAGTTTATATTTTAAAAAAGATCTCTATCGAGGCAGCGGTGATAAAATTATTCAATTCCATGCCTTAGTTGAGTGATACGAGAACAAATATGCACACAGCCAGACAGTCAAACCTTAAGAAAATTGTTCTTTTAATCTCTGTTGTTCTAATTAAGATTACCTGAACATATTTTTATATACACGCTATAACTATTTAAAAAAAATGTCGTGGCAACTATTGTTGCCACGGCTGTGTACAAAAAAAATGTGTTTGCCGGATAAAATGGCTCGTAAACGTTACTTTGAGCAACTAGCAATACGTTGTTGAAACTACATTCAAATCTATCAAGTGGTTTTTGAATGATGCGCGAACAAACATTAAGACATACAAACAAAAAATTCTAAAAACTGTTTTTTCTCTTTTATAACTCTATTATTATTTAGGAGCAAAACTTTTTCTAATACCTTTTCATTTCATTTACTATCATTCCAGTTCTACCGCCACAAAATTTCAATTTTATACCAAGTAACCCATTCAGTTTTTTCTCGCCTCAACTTTGGGCACTCTCGAGTCCACCAAAGCCGTCGTCGACCAAAAAACCACCAAAAAAATATGCGCCAACACCAGGTGTAACAACAACAACCCCCGCTAAAGTAAAGAAAAGCGGTAGTCGAAAAAACAAAGTAACCTCAACAACCACAACAACTACAACAACTACATCTACAACAACTACAACTACAACAAAAAAACCAGTCATAACAAAGCCAACAAAAACAAGAACGACAACAATACCTGCGCAAACTACAACAACTACCCAATCACCTAAAAAGGGTACGACTGATGGTCCATTTCGTATTGCTTTGCCAACATTCAATTTTTTTGGCGCTCAGCCCCCAAAGTCCGATGAATCATATACCAGTGAGAAGGATAAACGTAATACAGCACAAAATCTGCGTACACAATTCAATTGTCCACGTGAAAATGAGGTACGTTTTCAACTTTTTCCAAAGATCTGTAAAACCGATGGAGATTGCAGTGTTTGGAATCGTAACGAGCTATGTTGTGAGATATTTGGTGCCAAAAGTTGTGTTTCTGGTGTGATTAAGCCACTTGAAGAAACATCGCACACACGTGAGTACTAATAATAACTAGTGTCTAGAGCAGTTTATCTGGATGTTGATATTTGCCAAGTGTTAGGATTACATTTTATTTTATTTCAGCCATATTGGGTTTAATACCACGCAAATGCCCGTCACGCCCACTAGCAGAGCTATGGTGGCAAGTGCAGGAGTGTGAAACGGATACAGATTGTTGGCCACGAGTTTGCTGTCCGGATGGGAATAAACGTTACTGCAGAACTTCGCAGCCAGAGTTGGAGACGGTGCCTGTGCCAGTGAAACGCTCTTTTAATTATCGTGAGTTTCTTTGGGTTTTTTGTTAGCCTTTGTACACCTAGACTGCTGGCTCATTAAGGTGTAGACAGTTTTTATTGATTCCAGGGTTGTTCGAAACCCAAAGAAAATGTTGAAAGAAAGGATTTTCGTACTTTTAAGGAGAGTATACATATACATATATAAACCGGACTAAATTGATTGAGAAGATGGAATTCAAAGCTGATAAAAGTTATAAGCTACAGACCCATAATCACAGTCTTTGCTTAACACGCACTTTAATTAAAATCTGTACTTAACTTAAAAGAGATTTAAAATGTTGATCAATCATAGTCGTACTAAGCAAAGACTTTAGCTAAAATGAAATGTAAGAGTGTCCCCTCATAAAAAAAGGAAAGTTGGTTGGTGGCATAAAGAATTTTTTTATGTTTTGCAATGTCACCCTGTGTCAACTATTTTATTCACAAACCATAGCATATCTAAGGCAATAAGCGAAAAGAGCCAAACTCATGCTCAAAGTAAGCGATTTCACAAGCACAACCATAGACACAAACCGTGATATTTAAATGTTAAAATCATGTTTAAGTAGATAAAACTCCATTTCAATTTGACTATGATTGTGGGCCTTAGCCTCTACTACCTTAAAAAAAAATAAGTAAAGTAAAGTGGTTTTCAAAATTTATTGGAAATATGTCGGTTCTAGTTTATGTTAGAAAAAATACTTATCAGCTCCTTTGCTGCTCGCAAGTGAAAGTATTATCTGCTCGTAAATTCGGGATAGTTCAGGTAGAAGATGAGTGATTATCGATACTACGAGGTAAAGTCTAGCACGCCTAAAACGCCCATGAGGACAGCAAAAGCGTTCAAGCTGTTTTTTTTTGGAAACTAGTTTGGTTTATTGAACATTAGTACAAACCGTATAGATACGCAAGATAAGATACAGCAGCTCCTACTGATATATCTCTTAATTTCATTTACAGTATCAGAATATCTTGAATGCACACCAGCACCGCCGCCCATTTTCGATTTACATCCAAAGACTTGCGAATCCACGTTGGATTGCTTTCCGAACGTTTGCTGCCAGGAGGCGGGTCTGCGGCATTGTCGTCCACCTAAAAAGTCTCTACTCACCTGGATGGCAAATATTTTGAATGTTGATTTCGTTAAAAGGCTTGCACAGAATATCGTTATTAAGTGATTTCATTTGTTGTTTATTTTTTTATAAGTGTTTATTATTATTTATTAACATTTGTTTAAAACCTTTTATTTGGTATTTGTTTTTAATATTTTTAATATTATTCATCAAGTGATATGTAAATACATACAAATAAATTTATAAAGTCGATTTGAAAACTACTGTGGTAAAAAAAGTACGAGATTTCCAAAGTTCCCGCTTGTCTGATTTTAATATAGGGAATGTTTAGAGCCCCTTCTCGATAATCGAACTCCTAGGTAACCAAAACGCAAAAATTTGACTCATTCCATATAATGAATAATTCACCAATTCATCGAGATGGAAAGACCCTTTAGACTGCGAAGAAGTGTTTCCGTAAGTTATTCCTCCTCCTGCCTTCTTCAACAACAACGCTAAACTTTGCAACTTACCTGGGACCATTTTCTTTTATTCATTGTGCCCACAATTGATCCCGAACTTAATATCGGATATTGAATTTTGTATCATAAAGTTGAAGCAGCTATCAGCTTCATTATCAAGAGCAGATTATCTTCAAAAGTATGCTGTCTATGCCGGTATAAGCATTCGCTCTATTATAAAATTCTAAGTTAACAAAGATTTTTTTCCAGTTTTAAAATTGCATATTTTCTATTCAGTGAGTATAATCCATATACATTTATGTATGTATGTAGGTAAGTTAAATAAACAATTGTCTATAATTTCTACATATTCTAAATAATGTGGTGCAAAATTTCGTCTATGTTAAAAATGTGGCAATGCTCCACTAAGTTATTTCGATATGGATTCATGGTTATTCGTGGGCACAGGGGCTAAATAATTTGAATGCTGCTCCGCAAGGTTATTTGAGCGATTTCATTTGCCGCAGCAACCTTTGTCACATTGACAACCGCTACCGCAACCACAACTTCCTTGGCCTTGTGTGCCACATTTGCAACCTGGATAAAGAAAGAAATTTTTATTACTCTGCAAATTATCCCAAATAATTTAGAATTCACATAAAACAACTTTTAATTTTTTGGTTTTTTAATTAAATTTTCTCTTTAAGCACTTTAAAAATAATACTCACCAGTTCCACATGGACACGGCATTTTTGTTAGATTGTTTTTGTTGTTTGGTTAGTTATTTTCCGTTAAAAAATTGCGACACGCTATTGCTTTGACTTGTGCTAATGCAAACACTCACTGTTCAATAAAAGTCGGTTGAGTTGCGCTTTTATATTTGGCCTCTCTCTCTTGAAATATACCTGAACTACACGTCGAATCCCACATCGCCCGTAAAGCTTTTACGTATTAGGGACTCTGTAGTGCTGTGTGCAGTATATGTAGGAATGATTGTCGATATTCATATGTATGAAAGAATGTATGTAGGTTTTAATGTTAGACGGAACCCATTTTGCTATTTATAAAGCGCTGTGGAAATTGTTTTATTTCATGTTACTTCCTTTAACTTACTTTATTTCATTTCATTTTATTTTGTTTTATTTTATTTTATTTTTTTTATATTTTTATTTTACTTTATCTTATTTTGTTTTACTTATCTTTATTTTATCTTATTTTATTTTATGTTATCTTATTTTGTTTTAGTTTGTTTTTGGTTTATTTTGTTTTGTTTCATTTAATTTAATTTTACTTCATTTAATTTAATTTTTTTAATTTTATCTCGTTTTACTTTAATTTATTTTAACTATTATATTTTAGTTATTTTATTCAGGATTAATGCCATTGGAAAACTATTAAATTTTAAAATTATGTCGACGAGCAATTTTTTGTTAGATAATATGTGAATTTTTTTCCCGTCTAATGTACATATGTACATTTAATTGTGCAAATAAGTGCAAAATAACGTTTGACTTGCGAAGTCGATGTTAAATGAAAAACTAGTACTAACCGGTATTTAAGTTGATTCAATCTATTATCTCTATTTCAGGGTTTCTCTAATTTTTGTGAGGTTAAAAAGTTTTAAAAGCTTTGGATGCGTGAAAGAGTTTTCTCTGGGTATACAACACGAGTTCGATATGAAATTGTTGAAGCAACGGGTTTTTCAGACTGGAGACTCCAAATTCCTTTTTTTTTACCAATACCTAAAGTACATTTTATAAATTCCAATCAAAAATATCTCTTAATTTTCAATTTCAAAGGTTCTTTATACCATGCAATTTTCGCTTCTGCTGGCTACCCACTTAAATGATTCAATAGAGCTTATATGGTACGAGCTGAATTTATCATGATATTAATTGGGGAACACTGCATCTCTAGTCTCTCATTCACTGAAATTGCATATCTATACAAGAGACAATAATTGTTGCCAGTGTGGCCAGAATAATTAAAAATCATCTCCAAAATCTACAGATTATCGAGGAAGAGTAAATGAAGTGTAATTAAAAATTTGTATTTTTTGGGAAAAAGCAAACTAAGTTTTATCACTTTAAATGGTAAATTTATAAGGCTGAAGGTAAACTAAATTTATTATGCTACAAATATAGTATTATTTAGAAGAAGATTCTTTATATACATACCATCAAAATTTGTAGTTCAGTAATGTTTAAAATACAAAAATCAATAAATCGTTTTCAAAGTTGTCAGACCAATTTATGTCTCCAAGTAGTGATCAAAGATGATCTTTGGTAGTGATAGGACTTCCCAAAACTCGACGAAAACACAACAGCTGGCAACACTGAGCAAATCTTTGGCTTTTGTCTCACAAACCATTCTTTTATGAACATTTCTTAGTTTAATAAGAGATAAAAGTGTGCGATACATTCTAGCAACAAAAAAAGAATGGGGCTAATGGACATAATAGGGTGTTCTAATATCGGGTTTCGGCCTCATTTAAAATGTAAATAGCGATATTATATATAGATATATAAAAAAACGACTGTACCAAATTTTAATTTTAACATTTAACGTTTCAACGTAAACAGATTAGCAACTCAATATTTAATTTTATGGAAAAACGCAATAAAAGTTATATTTTTACTTAGAATGGCATTAGGATTGAAATACATCCATGGCTGCCATTTTCGTCGATTTGCTCATTCTACAACTCTGAGCTCATGCCATCAGCCGGTTTAATTGGTGCATCATTAAAACTCCGAAAACGAAAATTTTGAGTTACATCTATTTGCAAAAGAACGTACAATATGTAAATAAGTAAATATCTTTACAGATACATTATTCGATAATTGGGTTACAGCTGTTGTTGGCATTGTTATATGTATTTATGGTTTTCCACTACTTTTTGTTGCTCGCACATTTACATGAGGAACCGCAAGCACAGCGCCCGCTTTGAGATTCGGTGGCACATTTGCAACCTGCAATTCGTAAGAAACATATTTTTGCTGGTTAAAATCATATCAATATATCGATATGAAGGAGCAGTAGAAGTTCACACAATTCGAAAATATTTTTGAAAAGCGAAATTACTCAGTGTCTGTTCAAAGAACGCTTAAACTAAGAAATTTGTAGTGGTTTTCTAAATTATTTACATAAAAAAGCTCCACAGGCGTATATTTGGCAACTAAGTTTTTTAAAAAAATAATTTCGAAAATCATAACTTTTTGTTGACTCTTTTTCTGTTTTGAAAAAAGAAATAAAGTCAATCGACGTTTTTTTAATTTGCGATGTAAAAGAAAGCCAATTGATCATATTACCGTTGATCTTGTAATTTACCACCAGAAAAATTCGATACTTCAATTGGTTGGTCTTCTTGTCATCCTTAAAATTTTGCTTGAATTTAAATAAATATTTCCCATGTCACATTTTTTCTTGTAACGTTTTTAACTTAAAAAATTATTTTTCTCAAAAATACTAAGACCTCCAACTTTATAGATTATGTTCCGAATATGGATTGAAAAACCCGTTTTATCACAACTTCAAAATAATACTTTGATATTCCTTTAATAACGCCACGCTTACCACTTCCACAAGGACAATTCATTCTCAACAACAAAATTCAGGATATTTATGGCTGAATCCTTGCCTTAATTTGTATGAAGTTTTAGTTTGATACGACTAGCTGACTTGATTCAATGCCGTGTACTAAAAGAAATTTTCAAAGCCAACGTTAAAAAGGTAGCAAAAATAGTTATGAACTCAAACCCCCAATTGTTTATAATAAAATAATAAACGATTTCTTAATTGTTTACGAAAGTATTTAAAAACGTTATCGTCTTCTATTTATTTATGTCAATTTGGAACAGTTAATAAGGGGACCCTATGAATTACAGTGACCGTTTTTTATTCAGACTTTCGATGCTAGATATATTTTTTTGTGCTTGACTATATAAAATTTTGATTTCAAAACAACAACAAAATAGCAAGCAGAAGAAATTAAAGGCGCCCACTATTTTGGTTGATAATTCTCAAGCGAAAAGTTCATACATATTTGATTTCAATAGAATCACGAAAAGCAGTCATAGCAAATGCATACTCATACAGTTGTGTTCAATATAATAGTAGTGAAATTAAATTGGACATTGTTTTCATTGAAACTACGCATATGTCAAATATACGAGTAGTAATTATTAACTGTGTGCGGGTACAAAATTTGAAAAAAGTTTAAGTAAAGTGAGAATGACGTAAAACTCTCACGAAACGCAAAAAGTAAAAAGTTTCAACCAAAACAGCTGTTACCATTTTGATTGGTTATTAGTTTAAATTTTAAAATTTTTTGTGTTGCTTTCCCTTGTTACGATCTGCTGTTTTTCACTTACAATTTTTACGGAGTGGAATTCCCACAGTAGAAACTTGTAGCTCTCTCTGTCAATGAAATGTCAAAATGCGCTCTCTCGCTGCAAGTGTTTTGTGTCAGCGAACACTTTTTCAGTAAACATTTTATAAAATTTTAATCTACCCTAACACAGCTATTATCTTCTTCTTGTTATCATTTACTGATAAAGAAATATGATAGGCAAGTTTGTTGAACGTATCTATGTTTTGTTTTATATATTAATTTTTTCCAATAGTCATACATATGTGTATGTATTTGTGTATGCATCTAGAAAGTTATACAGCTACATATATTTTAAGAATAAATAATTTATTACTTAATATTAGTAAGGTACGGTTACTTCCACAAATGTTATACGATCGGCGACTTTTATTGACCACATTTACAGCCGGAACCGCAACCGCAGCTGCCGCTTTGTGTTTGTGAGGCACACTTGCAAGCTAAAGAAAATAAATAAAAAATTATATAAATTTATTATAAATAAACAGTGAGACATGTTTGTTTTTGTTGATATTTTCTAATATTGCGTTGCATTTCAAAAGCGCACTTACCACTTCCACAGGGACAGCATTTGCATGCCGAGCCGCAGCCACAGGTGCCAGTCTTAGGCTCTGAGCCGCATTTGCAAGCTAAAATAATAGATATGTATATAGAAAAAAAGAAAAAAATTAATTTAACTTATTTTAACAAAACATTAAAAATTGCAAAATAATTTTTAGCTTTGTAAAGAAATGTTTGCCTTTTTTCAATTCGCTCGCTTTTGAGTGGCATTTTTTTCAACAACTTACCGTTTCCACATGGGCAAGGCATTTTTGTTGTTTATTTAAAATAAATTTGTTTTACACTTGAAAAAATATATATGCTTAGAAGCAATTGAATAAATTTGTATCACTTAAGTTAAGCTTGTTCAACACCAATTGTGCTACACTGATCTGCTCTTTGTTGCTCCTCACGATTTTATACACTTCGAAGTATGTACTTGATTAGGGTTCGCAAATTGGAGTTGTTTGGTGTCGTGCGCAAAAGTGGTGCCGAAGTCTTTGATAGCTGAAGTGCGGTGTGCATCATGCTTACTTACAATTCGATCATAAACAGATTTGTATGTTTACATTAGGGATGTTGCGAATGTCTGAATGTGCATAAGTTGATTCGGATCATATTGATATGAACATGAAATTATGCGAATATTTCGGGAGCGAGTATCGAATGAAAATTTTTTAAATTATTTAAATATTTACTAACTACATAAATTAGATTCCACATTTTCAAGCTATAGCTCAACTCAATACGGCTTGATGCAACATTTTTTCGTATTTTACACCCCGATTCTGTGTTCTTAAAAAAATTTTCAGCATTGTTGAATGATCAACAAAAATTATTTAATTTTTGAAGCAGAATTGTAAACAATAAGTACAAATATTTGTTGTTTTGATCTCCAAGATAGCGAAACTTTGTGTATAATTTTAAGCTAATGTATTAATATGATGTATGGGAAAAATTTGGACCACCCCAAAATATATTTTCTGGATCCGCGCCTGATATACATACATACATACATAGTTTCTCATCCCTAATTTTCTTGACCCATAGCACAATCAGGTATTTTTCAGAGATAAGTTAAAGCTAAAGTCAAGCGATCGGATATAGAACTCAAAGCACGAGCTTGGTTAGAAAATGTTTGAAGTGCCATTCAGGAAAATTACATTATCGAATGGTATTAGAAGGAGCAAAATTTTGCTCCCATCCTTAAGGAGTTTTTGAACAAGCATTAGTTTCGTACTACATTCGCACTAAAAATATAACATTTGTAACATCCCTACTTTATAAGTCAGTGAGTATTACTTTGGGTGGTATTAACTTTGTTGCCCGTGTGAAAGAAAGTCAAGTAGTTAGCCCAGTAGGAATTACGAGTTATAAACATAGTTGTGTTTACTATGAATAAAATGAAATATGTATGTAGAAATTTATACCTTACTTTTATTTATTTAATTTCAGCCATAACCATCAAAAAGGATTTGCAATAAAATTTATATATGTATGTTTCGATTGAAGGAGTTTTAATTTTAAAATGAAGAAAGGGTCATTTTAACATTTGTGAATAAAATAGTTGACAGAGGGTGACCTTGCAAAACATAAACAATTTCTTCATATCACCAACGAACCTAATTTTTTTTACATAAAACAGTGGTTGGGGGTTTTTTTTTATTTTGTTATATTATTTAGAATTGCTCTTTCATTCATTTTAAATCGCGAATAATTTACTATCACATAAAACAATAAACAAAGCGACAGTACGTACCACTGTGCCGCAAGTGCTTTTTCGCTCTCATCAGAAGAGTGTAAGAATATATGTACATATGTGAAGAGCGTAATACCCGCACTGGTTAGGTTTGCCGACCAATGACATAAAATGTCCCTGTTACTTAAAAAAAATTATATCTAGTTAGGTACTTAATGCAGTAATGAGACGATATGTTATTATTACGTCCTACGTAAATAAAGAAGGTTGAAAAAATTTATTTTTCAAAAACAATAAAGTTTCAAACTTTATTTCGCTAATTTTCAATTCGGCACATCCATGGCATGATCCAATAACACAGGTCGTGTCGATAGGCCAGCTGATTTTTATTTTTTTCTCGAATTTTGACAATCAAACCATTTTTCAGTACGATTTTGACTATAAACCCACAAATTACAAAAACAAAATACATGGAAAATTTTTGTGTGTTTGTATGTTTGTCGAGCTGCTACGGCCTGATATGGTTGGATCATGATCCATGGCATGGTCTACAAATATTTATAAATATATTTTCATTCCAAATTTCCTGCTGGCACGTTAAATTAAAAAAGCTAACAATAATTATCAATTGAAGTCACACGAGCACACAAACACACACACCCATGCACCTAAGTGGGGGTATTAGCAGCAAAACCTACCCTTTCTTGGGTCAAGCCGTGTGAAAATTCATCACCTGATACTTTGCACACCACCCCAAAGAACTTGGTGATACATATGTGCAGTCGAGTGCTAGCACACGACACCAACAAAAATTACTACGTTTTACAGGTTTAGTTCCAATAACTGTTGAAAGACCATTTCTTTTGTTATAAAAACTGTAACTTAAGTTAATCAAAATAACAGTTACCGTTTTCAGGTTAAAGAGATCGTATTCAGTGTTAACTTACAACAACAAAAACAAACTATCATTAAATATGCCTTGTCCATGTGGAGGCGGTAAGTAGAAGAAACATTGCTGAACCATCCTGATTAGATATAACATACAATAATTAACTATCATTGTTTTTGTTGCTTTATATTTTCAGGTTGCAAATGCGCCTCTCAGCCAACAAAAAAAGGAAGTTGCCCATGCGGTTCAGGTTGCAAGTGTTGCCCATGCGGAAGCGGTAAGTTTTCCCTCAATTGCAAGGGAACAGTTTGTTCGTGATGAAACAAGAAAATTATCTAGAAAACTTTTTCAATGCCTCGGCTGTAATAAATTGATTTTTCATTAATATTTTATTTATACTTTTAGATTGCAAATGCGGCTCACAAGGTCAAAGCAGCAGCTGCGGTTGCGGTTCCGGTTGTAAATGTGGCCAGTAAACCTATTTGACATGTTGACAGTAACATGACCCTTTTGCTTGCTGTAATATAATACAAGAAATAAATAAACAACAATAAAAAATCAACTAAATGGGTTGCTTTTTTGGATTCGTACTTAGTTCCGATAATATTAATAAGGTCCTCCCACCACAGCCAACCACTTTTTGAAAGTATTTTCTGATGTTTTTTTGATGTTATCTCTAAAGGGTTTGAATCTACCTACCTGCGGTGACAAATTTACCGTGTTCGGTGAGGATAAAATTTTTACTGGAACGTGTTCGGTTACATTTTGACATTTCATACAGAGAGAGAGTTACAAGTTTCTGTTGGTGGAATTTCACTCAGTAAAACTTGCAAGTGAAAACAGCTGATCGCGACATAGAAAACAACAACAAAAGTTTAAAATTTTGAGCCAATAACCAATCGAAAAAGCAACAGCTGTTTTGCTGCAAGTTTTTACTGATTTCTGTTGGGAGGAAACTTTTTATTTTTGCTTTTCGAGAGAGTTTCACGTCATTCTCACTTTACTGACTCTTCTTTACAAGTTTTGTCACCGAAAAGATCTTCTCTGTTCTATATTAGTTATTTTACAGTTCCAAGACTTCTTTTGCGCACCACTTTTAATAAATCGCACCAAGGTGGTGCCAGTCTATGTTTATTGTTTAATGTTTATTATTTAACTAAGAAATCACTTATCTCTGAATACCTTTATGAGCTAAATTATTATGCTATCTAGCAAAGTCGGTCTCTAGCACAATCAATTTAATCTAATCATTTTAATGGTTAAGTTAGGCATGCGATCGCATATTCAAACCCGATCCCGCACAAAATTTGAACCCCAATCCATTCCGATGCAAATGACGTTTGGAGTAGGCAGAAGTCATTAATTCATGTTACTATATTTTAAGTTGCTATGTTACATCGTAAGAAAAAATGTATAAATAAATAAAAAAAAAAACTGTTGGTTCCGTTTATTTGTAGAAAAAAGTGCAAAGCAACACATCATGAACTGGAAAAGAAGCTCGAGGAAAAAATCTCTTCGGCGTTTTACGATATTCCTTTATGTTTAGTTTTACTATTGGGAGTAGCTATTTGCCCGTCAAATCCTCTAGATCATCCTAATAGGTGAATTCTGTAAGCTGTCTCTAGTCACGTGATTGTAGGTAGTGGTTGTAGGCAGCTCACAAACAGAAAAATATTGGGTTAAAAATTTGAAAGGTGTACGCCATTTTGTTTTCAACACACGTCAATGGTGAACTTTTTGTGATACCCAAATTAATCTGTAGTCACAAGAAATGTCTCAAAGGAAAAATCTCAAATTTATTGACTTGAGATGAGACAAACTTACAGAATACAGCTATAAGTATGGGTATGTGGAGAAGAACAAGCCACAGAATGATTTAAATAGACAAACAGCCCTCTACTGCCCCGTTACGAAAATAATTGCTTTCTATTCGGTGCCTAGTCGATAGATAAATGTATCGTTCACTGGGTAGCTTACAATAGTTGCGTTCCAGTTTGCTGACCTGGGTCGGGTCACGGTCATAATTTAACAGGAACGATGCGGGTCAGCTGCATGAGAGTTGTTTGTGTAAATAAGTGTGTATACATATGCATGTTTGTGCTGCCAAGCAAATAAGGGTTGGTTGTCAAAAAATCTACTACAAAAAAATCTACTACTACGGGTCCGAAATTGACCCAGAAAAATATCAAGATCACAGCGTTGTTGTTGCATTTACATGTAAAATTTTATACAGGTCTGGGTTTGTGTTTAACTGGAACACGCCAAATGGTTCGTGTGCTCAATGAGCCAGCGCGCCACCTATGAGTCATGATTCCCGCGTTTTGCTTATTTCCGCTACACAGTGAGAGTCAAATATAAATTATTCCGTTTTTGTCGCTTTTCCTATCATTATTGTTTTTACAAAAATCAGCTCATATACCTTTGAATACACATATGTATGTATGCTGACCCACAAACAAAATTGTGAAAAAATGAAACGTCCTGCACGTTTCTTCACGTATATTAATTAAAAAGTTGTTTAAGTTAAAATATTCGTTAAAAATAAAACCGGAAACAACAGTGAAGGCGAGTCAGAGTGAAACCTAAGTTCGAAATGTGAAAATAACAAAAACAAAATTTTGGCAGTGGTTGGCAGTTTCTTGCTAACGCTACTTTTAAGAATCGGATATTTTGAAAAATACCGAATATTTTTTTTATCAAATTTTCTTGGTAACTATATATTTAATACCAAATATAATACTATTGATTGCTTAAAAACAGCTGATGCAATCTTCCTATTTAGAAGTAATGAAAGTAAAATCATCAATTTGTGAATATTTCAACAAAAGTGGAAACTAAGTACAATATTTTATAATTAATTTATAAAATCTAAAGCACAATGACCTAAAGGGAGTACTACACATTTAGGGAAACATCTACAACCCCTGATAAGCGCCGACAGGTAAAAATTTCGACGAAGAGTAAGTCGTACCACAGCAGTGAATGTAAAGAATGGGGCAATCTTGTTCTTAGAGATTCACCTTTTAGCTTTTTATGTGTACACATTCGTAGTTGTCAAAATTTTACTAAGTCCCATGAGCTAGGGGAAGTTCTGACACTCATATTCACCGCGATTTTCCTATGTTCTGTCAACATTTACAATTTTGAACCGATTAGCACACATCCTTTTTACGAATCCAATGAATTGTGCTCTGTGAAATAATTGAGGCTTTCATAAGCAAAGGGGTGTACGATAAGTGCAGATTTTTTCATATTGAAGAATTGTTTGTCACTTTGCCACAGAGAGCTTGAAGCATTGAAGCGGTAGTATTATGTTTAGAATTAGTAAAAAAACGCTGTTCATGTTACGTTCTCCTGTTCATAACAAGTTCTTCTACTTTTTGGAAGATGGGACGAAGCAATCATAAGCTTCAGTTAGCACCTGCTTGCCTTCTAATTTTAGTAGTTTTTTCTTGTTTTTAAGCGAATGCAAAATGTCAAACGTTTGTGTCAAACAAATAAATTGTTCGATTGTGTTTTCTGACCGAATTTATTAAGTGATACTACAAGGGGCATGTTTTCGTTTTTTTTATGTGAGAAAACGAGCCAAAGCGTTCTTTTTTAAAGTAGTCCTTTGAAACCAAGCAAAAGATAATGTGCTCATTTAGTTGAATATCCTTAATGCGCGTTTTATAGCCTTCAAATGATGTATGATCAACACAAGAAAAGATTAATACAAACTGACACACACACACACACCTTTATAAATTTGTGGTTGCAGTCTATTTAGGTGCTGCCAACTTAATTCATTCATGTCTTGAGCAACACCTTTTCGTATATCTACTTTTTTAGGTTATTGTATTTTTTTTTGTTTTTGTTCTTGTTGCTTTCTATTTCTTTTTTTTTGTTTCTGTTAACTGCATTTAGTTTTTTGTTGTGGCTGCGTAAGGTTTTTGCTGTTTTGATGTTTCACCTTGTTAATGAAGTTGTTATCATCCGTGCAGGATCAACACCTTTACCGTTGGACCTCTTCGTGTGGTTTAAGAAAGCATTCGTTTTTTCATTTCAATTCAAAAACATTTATAATGAACATATGTGACAGCGGCATTGGTGCGAATGATAAATTTTGATAAATTGATTTGTGAAAGAATTAATTAATTAAGTTTTTATTCATTTGGGGTGAGTGAAAACATGAGCTGATCCTGTTTATCCATTTACTTCGTATTTATGTACTTACATATATCGCATAAAAGTGAGCATTAATTAAAATAAGCAACAACAATAATGCCTGCTTCTTTTGACAGTAATACTAATTTTGTATGAGGGATTATAACGAAGGCGCTGGGGGTTTCTTAATTTCATATCTTTGTTGTGGAGCTGATGAGTCGGCATAGATGCGAAAGTTGCATCGACATTTAGTTCTTGTTATTGGCTTGGTGGTGTTGAGAGGCACTCGGCTATTATGTAATCTATAGTTGATATTTTTTGATGTTCTGCAGCTGTTTGAAAATCCCACTAGAAAGGGATAATTCTGCTTTCGCAAAAAACTTGTACATGGAAAATATTTACTACGCGAGATTTTGGAGCTTCACCGATATTGGTTCATTCCCATGACTATGGCATCGAAATCGAAAGGTCCGAAATCGGTAGATAATGATCAAATCTAGCTCATTGTTTAGTCTTTCGGGTGACACACCGTAGTCATCATTCGCAGAACCTTTATCAAGAGTAATCCAAGGTTCATCAAATACTCCTTCGAGGCTTTGAATGATTTCTAGCCATACATTATGTTGAAAGACTTACCTTTGTTCCTCGAGAAAGCAACTTGCTTCTTCATTCAGAGAAAGATGTAGGCTTTTGGGAAGGGAGATGCGTTTAAATTTTTTTAAATGAAATTTCGAAGACATATTTTATCCACAGTTCCTGAGAAATATGACTTTTATGATTTCTATGGGAGGGGGGTTGAACCCGAAACCCCCGGGGATTGACCCTTGTCTTAATTGCTTGCTTTTAACCAAACACCGAGACAGGTAACACGAAAAGTGGTTTAAAAACCGTTTTTTCGGAACGGGGCGCTCCTCGTCAGTGGTCAATAAGCCACCGAGTGTATTTTTGACATAAAAAGCTGTTCAGCAGATGGAGCACACCACGAACTAGAAGAGCAGCTCGGAGTTTAGCTCTGCGAGGTAAATCGCGAAAAATTATGATTCATATTATAAGGGTTATTATTCGAGAGTTTCGATTCCGATTTGATTACGGCTACAATTCTTCGATATTCGGAGTTAAACGAAAGTATTAATTCAGCCCTTCTTTAATGCAACCCTGCTCCGATTTTCGTTTCGATTTCGACTTCGGCAAATAAAATTTCAAACATTCGGTTTCGACACGGACTTCGGTACATCCGGACTCCGTAACATCCCTAGTAAATATTTGAATATCAACTAAAATAAATGCAACGAACTTAACCACACATTGATCAAATTTTGTATGACCTGTATTTTTCTACGATGTCATGATCCAAATCGGACTATAAATACCTAGCTTCCAAATCTTCGATCTTTATTAAACTGAGTGTTAAAAATACCCCAGCATCAGTAATCGCGGATGTCTAAAACTCCACAATTGCAACATCCTTAAGATGAGATATACATACATACTTGCTACTTCGTTGCACTTCACCCCACTAAAATCGCGATAGCAGCGCCATCTCAGTATCAACATATGAGGATGAATTTTAATTAGGGGAACGTTTGCTACTCGCGATCATATACGCAGATAAGAAAAAGCTCGTTGCACTAAAGACAATTCAATCAAGCAAAACATTTTGTTGTTGCTGCTGCGGCTACGGCGGCTGTTTTCTGATGTGTCGCAAAATGTTGTGTAATTTTTTTTGGTTTGTCTTTCTTACGTTCGGTTCAGTTGCTGACGTCCTTAGCCGTACGGAACCAACATGTATGTAGTACTTATGTAGTCACTGAAAAACGTTTAACATCTTGCTGACAGCATTTGCCCGCAAAGATGATTTATTGCGACGCGTGATAAAGTCAAATCCGTGCACTACAAATACGGCAATTACGGTCATCCAGATACGAGTAGGGTTATGGTTGCCAAAGTAAGGGAGAGGGATGTACGAGAACGAGAGGAGTAGTAAAAGAGCCAGAGGCTGAAACAGGCGGCTGGAAAGTCTTTGGCTACGATGTGTGTACGAGTATGCTGCCGCCTATTCAGCTAAGTCGCAAAGTTTCATCACATGGTGCACGCTTATCTCTAGAATACATCACCGCTTACAAAATTGTATCTTGTTAATTATCAATCAGTCGCTAATTACCGATAGTAACGCGATTGTTGTCGCACCGTTTTACAGAATCCTGCAGCGCTGAGAATGTATTTTGCTGTATTTATTTAAAACCAATACGAATTAACGAGCGACGACGAAACGTTTTACAAGCGGAAACCACAGCAACGTCGACAGATTTCAAGTGTGGGTGGGAGAGTGAGGATAAGAGGAAGAGATAGGCAAAGAAGAAAGAAAATGAAGTTGCGAACAAAGCGCTTGTAACTCAACTATAAAAAAAACAAAAATAAAGTAATTAAACTAAATACCAAAATAAATCGTATATACCACGTTGCAAGTTTTGAAAAGTAACACTGCAAAAAATTTTGCTACTGATCTTTCTAAAAAATAGCGATCCTAGATCAATAACTTTATTCTATTGCGCAACAGAAGGGAACAAAATAATTTTCGCAACTTTTGGGTGGTCTGTCTGTATGTTTGTTCGGGCATCACTCAAAAATCGCTGCATGAAATATAATATAATTTGCATCGAGGTATTGCCAGTTGCCCAAATTAAAGTAATGTAGCACTAAATGTTTTTTTCACGTTGTCCACAGCGGTGGAACAAGTTCAGCTACGCAATTCTATTTTGTTATTGTTTTATCGATAAGTAGCCGTAATCTGTACAAAATTCAAGCCTGGTGTAAATTCCTTGGTAACTACTTTTCTGTTTAAAAAACGCAATTGCCGCCCACCATCACCTTTTTTCCCGTCAAAGTGACGAAAGTGCAAGCCGCCAACATTTGTTGTTCTTGTACAAACGATTACCCACTAAAAAGGGGGCACAATGAAAAGATCGAAGCTATTGAAACAAGTGGGTTGCTTTATGGGTAATTGCTGTTTGGAAAAGATAAGTAAATTCACCTCAACCACCAGCGATCAGTGACAACGACAAATGAGATCTAGCTACCCACCTATGATGAATAAGGTTGCCAATTGCATACAATTTTAAATAAATGAAGAGAAATAGCACGGCAAAAATATAAGTGAACCAGATAACCGCGGTACTGCAAGGCTTCGTCGCGAGCATAAATTAAAACTCTGTATAAAAAATAAAAAAATTAGCTTTGTCTGCTTTTGGGCGAATAAAGTCATCTCATATGCACTTTAGGTTACATTATTTATATAAAATAATTTTTTTTCAACCAAATTTTTTTTCCGCCACTTTGTACAGCAGGAATAAAATATTTGAATGTGGTAAAATTTACTTTAAAATTAAAATTAAAGGTCGGTGAAAATTTCAATAAATTCTATACAGCGGATTGTGAGTGATGCGTAAACAAACACACATACAAACAGACATAGAGAGTGCTTTGAATTCGAAAATCACCACATAGTAACCAGAAGAAAAAGAATAAATATTCTCCATGATATTTTTCACAGTTTTAATTATTAATCACTGGCAACTCTGTTCGAGAGCATTTAAAAAACTTGGCTGGACCCAAATGCAAACTCAACAAAAGAAAAATAAAAAAGCCTTGTGCTCCACAGATGCACAATCGTTCTGAGCGCATTCTCTGCATGTACGTCCTAGTATTTGTGTTTGTCAACGCCGACATCGTGGTCGTCTTCAACGAACATCCTGCCTACACACGTCGCAAGGTATGAGCAAAAGTACATTCGCACTGGTTGGTGGCGATAAATAATGAGCGCGTATTTTGTCACACATAAAAAAAAAAAAAAAATTAAATTATAAAAAGTCAAGCACTATCGAAGGATACCAACAAAAAAAAGAGAAACAAGAAAAAAAAACCCACCACATGCAGAAATCAACTGCTCAACATTTTTAGATGCGCTGCGAACATGGCAGGCTTTTAGTAAGCACCAATGCCATGCTGCCACTAGGTTACATTGTAAATTGTGTTGTTTTATTTGTTGTTACCACCAAGCAAATACTCGTACATACATATGCGGTGTCCACGCTGTCATTGGGCTTAAACGCGTCGTACACTCCTACCCTCACTAACCAAAATTAACTTTGTACGAACATGTGCGCAGTTCAAAATAATTAGCGTCGTATTCAAGTCCTTCTTAATTAACCTGATGAGCGCCATATCGTTTGTCTATGTTATGTTAAGGTGGAACGGTGTAAGTGGCATTTGTCGGCCAGTTGTGGGCTGTCTTGTCGGGTAGAATGGAAAAGTATTTGTTGGTATTTTTAAATTAATTGTGTGTACATATGTATGAGGACAAGTCGTTTGAGCTCGTGGATTTGAATTGTGGCACAAAGCTTGATTAAACCTTTGAATGCTCCCGAAAAGTATTGTCGATACGGTGTCGCTGGTAGATCCTGCTAGAATTTATACTATAATCTACTAGACCTTTACTTGGGGTATGTGTTTAGGTTAGGTTAAATGGCAGACAACCCTTTTAGGCGAGGCTCTCTTGGAATTACCAGAACGCACGAACGAATGAAATGCTTTTTAAATTTTAAGTTTCCTTTGAAAATCAATCAAACCATTATTTTTTTTACATTTTTAGGCAAGAAGAAAAACCAGGATAAGACCCAGAACCTAGAAATTTAAGGGCAAAGCTTCTCTGCCTAGTTCTAGTAAGACCTGTAAAGCTATGTGACCCCTCTACAGGTCTACAAATCCCACCCATGCTTTGCTTTTTTAAGACAACTTGCATCCGAGATACGTAATCCCTGTTTGACAGTACTGGCAGTACTCTACCAATCGTTAGCACTCTGAGCGCAGGTATGTTATATTTTTTCGTGCAAAACTTTTATTTTCTGGGGGTAGAAAGGCAGCTAATTTGTCCAAAAAGCACTGCAGAATATTGCCCGGAGCTCCCATCTGACAAGGATTGCAATTTCATCTTGGATTTAAGGACTATAAACCAGAGTGATGGGGAGGAAACTGTGGCAGTTAACTGGCCTCATATACAGAAAGGTCCTAGGTTGCCCACAGAATTATAATTTTAATTTTTTACCGAAGAAGGGATTAGTTGTTAAAACAACAACAACACTACCGCAACAGGTTACTTCAAATAAGGCCATAAAACCCCCTCAGAAACTTGGCCATAATCTCTTAATATGGATTATTCATCATTAATCATCACTTTTTGGCGATAACTGACACCAATTGGAAACACCAAGCGAGATAAAGCCATCTTCCACCTATTTTTTTCCCATATCATGCATTCCTGTATGGCCGAATTCAGATCCCGATAAGCAAAACTTCATCGTTAAATTTCCTTCCATATTCTCCTCTCTTCAGGAGAACTTTTCTGTGGAATATTCCGATCGACAACTTATTCTTCTATTCATGATGAGAAAGAGCACATGATCTTTTTTAAAATATTTTAATTAACTTTTTATATTGATTAATCCACACCTGTTAAATCTGGATTAAAATTAAAAATCAATTATAGTAACTGCTCTATTAATTTAATTGGTTAATTATGATAATCGAACATTTTTACCCCCCGATTCTGTGTTCTTGATAAATTGTCAATCTTGATAAAAAATCAAAAGAAAAATATTTTTATCATGTTTTTTGAATTTTACGCCAAAACGAGCAAAATAAATTAATTTTTTGAAGCAAAACTCAGAACACTTGATTCATATATTTATTTCTTGATATTTTATCAAGATTGACAATTTGTCAAGAACACAGAATCGGGGGGTTAGAATAATTAATGGATTAAAATTAAATTTTGTGTTCGGTTGATGAGGATTTATTTCGTTTTCATATTTAATCCAAGGATTAGTCAAATTAATCAAAATTTCAATTTGATACAATTTTTTTGATTTATTGCGATTAACGAGCATTAATAACAAGTTTTAAATATTTCAGTATAAATTAAAATAGAAAAATTGTACAATTTTGTGATTTTTTATAAATTTATCAAAAAAAAAAATTAAATATATTCCTCTCAAACCATAGGAGTCATACATGAGTCAGAAAGGAGTCCTAAATGGGACCGTTCAGCTCTTTATAAGTCCGATATGGCGCTATTTCCCTTCTACCGATGGTCTTACGATATTGAACTAATTCCATTTGTACTTATTGGACTCATTCCATTTGTACTTATTGGACTCGGTAATCGCAATTAATCAAATATTTTAATCAAATTGAATTTTGATTAATTTGATTAATCTAGGATTAATTTGAAAACGAAATAAATTTTCATTAATCGAACACAAAATTTAATCATAACCGAAAAATTTAATTAGACTATTAATGATTAAGATTAATCATCATTATTTAACAGGTCTGGATTAATCAGATTTAATTTTCAAAGTAATTACAGCAATTGCGAGCAGAGTAATATAATACATAAAAAATGTTGCAAATAATTAGTAAACTTCCTGACTATAACTTTCTCATAATCCGCATACTTATTTCCGATCCCTTCTACTCCAAATATGTAGAAAAATATCCAATGGAAAGACAGCTAGCACAACCCCATGCAGCAAGTACACGCACACATACACACAAAAAGATAAATCGCTAGATGAAGGATAATGATATAACTAATGCCGTGTTCATATACTCTTGCACATTGCGAGCACCGTTCCACTTAATAGTAAGAAGCTCCAGCTTGCACGCTCCACAGTTTGCCGTTTGTAGTTTGTAAGTGCGCCTTCTTCACTATTCCAGCATGCGGTGCGGTGCAAGTGCTGTTGTAAACGCAATGTTGTAGGAGCCCGAAAAACTTCAAAGAGCGCAGTGCCGACCAACAAGCAAGCAAGCAAGGGCAGCGGTAAGCCAACACAAACAATGCAGCTACTGTGTGTAAGTTGTATTCGCATTCACATAGAGTGGTGCTACAACGATACAACAACAAGTAGGTAGCTGGTGTTTTTTGTGTGCAACCAAATGATGATCGAGCGGGATAAGTTTGGAGACAAATGCAACTGTAATTTTATAACTTGCACAAGTGGTAGCCAACGACCAACAATGGGAGATACAACATAGAAACAACAACAACAATTAATAAGTTCTGCAGCCGTTGAAACTGTGTAGCAACTGTGCACTTGAATGGAACAAACAGAAGGAGTAGAGCAGCAGCACCACCGACAGCACCGCCACCGAACAAAAGTTTAAAAATTATCTGATTAAACGCGGCTAAGGGTTTTGTGTTCCACTTCGTTATGCACCATGAATACTCATATCAGCTAGCTAGCAGCAGTGTAGCGAGAGTGCGCCCTCATCAGTTCCATATCCCCCTGTTGTCCTTGCGCATGCGCAACCGTACGGTTTGATCTCGTAAGCCAATTTAAGCAGCCGCCAAAGCCGCGCTTACCAGCAAACAACACGACAAACCCAACAACACGCGCTTATTCAACTTCTGATTTGGTGGTGCTGCTCACTGCACCGCAGGCAACTAAGTCAAATTACAAAAACAAATAGTGGGACCACAGATAATAATATTTAATTCGCAGTTTCTTGGTTCAACTTGTTATGATGCCTTTTGTATTGGTTGATTTTTTGTTAGAACAAGCTCATATTGTTTTTGATTTCGTTTGAAATTCTTTTTGTAGCGATTTCAACAACAACAACACCAAAATGAGCGTCGGCTGCCAACTTAGCTCAAGCTTACTTGTCGACTGTGAACTATGTTTTCCCATTGACGGCGTTGCCAACCAAGTCATAGTGTCTCACTGAGATCGACTTATGTATGCCATCTTTGGCTACTAACTGGATCACATTTAAGCTTAGAGTTAGAGGGGGCCCGACTTCGTTTAAGCTAATTCTGTTCATACCAATGATACGTCAAGAGTCATTCCATCTTTTTTCGACACTTTGTGGTTTCTCTAATTATGGTTCTTTGATTTGTTCAGTGTTTTACCCTATAACCTAGCTAGAAATTTCAAAACAAATCAAGGCCCGCTTCAAATTTTCAAGTACGCCTCTGTACTTTGTGTTCTTTTTCAGTCTCTGAATCTTTTTTGCTGCCCGCTTACGACTGTTTGGAATCTCGCGCTGCACATTCCTCAAACATTTTAAGCTGATTTAGTCAGTTTGTTAAGCCATTTGTGCGCTCCACTGACTTTTTGGGTCGCTTCCAAGCTGCAAAACAATGGAAAATGAAAAGCGAGCATGCGGCAGAAGTTGATGGAACAGACGCAAACCAATCAGTAGCCAGGCTTTGGTCCGCATGGCATTGTACCTAATAGGTAGTTCTTATAATGGATTAAATGATTTTGATAAGCGAATGCGAAAGTACTTATAATTATAATTTTACCCGCGATGTTGGCTCAGAAATTTTTGAATTTGGAGGAAAAAATTAAGCTCCTCGATTTGGAACTTTTTGCTGTGAATCTTTTTATAAAGATTTTGAGGGGTATAGTGTCGGAAGCTGCTAGTCAAGCTCCTATACGCTAGCTAATTATTCACATATTATTTGACCGTGGCTCCCATAACCTGACGAGGGATTGTATTCAGTGTCCTCATAGAAAAATGGTCAACCACTAGACTCTCAGCGACTCTTGAAACCCAGAGAAAGCCACAACTGACACTGCGGAATCAGTTTTCAAGTAGTTAGAGGCCTAGCTGATGCTTCGAATTCAAGCTCATGATGTAGAGTTTTGTAAATACCTCAGCCAAGAAGACTCATACTGGAAGATAGTTCTTAAGATTGATGTTACCTGACCAATCACTTGAACTTGGGTAATTCGAGGTGGAAGGCCACTAACACTACCACCATTGAGGTAACGGTGGACGTACGTGAGCAAATTTCCGATTTTTTATGAACGTTGGTCTTACGTAGAAACATTCAATATAGTGTTACCGTTCCTCAGTTTGCATGTATGCTTACCCAAACCTCTAATTTTGTATTTTTCATTTTTCATTTTGTAAAATGTCGAAAATAATATTAAATAACCAGATATAGTATATTTATTTATAAACTTTAACATAAGTCAAAATTTTTGAGATATTTCGACAATATTTGAAACTTTTTTGGGTATTTTTGTAAAATAATTGCAAACGGCCCAAACTCAACATGCAAATAGTTGAATAGGCAACACTGTGTGGCGAAGAGCGATCAGCTGACACGTTTCCTACGTAAAAATCAGAAATTTTTTGGTTTTTACGTAGCGACGTGCGTAAAATTCCCATAAGGTAGATCGTGTCAGCTGACACGTCGTCCGTTTTTCCGTCGGTGGCTGTTTGCAGCTTAAGACTCTAACTTTCTAAGATGACAGGTCTGGCGTTATCAGCTATTTAACTTTAGCTGTCGAAATATCCTAACCCTTCTAGTTAGTATAATGCCAGGTTTATCTCTTCATAAGGATTGAAGTAATCACTCTTGTTTGAACATACCGAATGGAGAGACGTATGTTATTGCTGAGCGGGTGTTGCCCTTTAGGCCTACTTTATTCGTCTTCGAGTACGGTAGGATGGGTCCACTTTAGCTTTTTAATTACAGAAGTTATAAACCAAAACACGTTTATCGGAACAATAGTCCATTTTTGCTCATTTCGACAAATGATGAATTGTTTACAAAATGGCGGCTTCATGCCAAATGTCATCGGTATATCTTTAAAACTGAGGTTATAGTTCTAACTCAGCTCAACACCCTGATCATTTCGGTATGCTTATTGCATTGGACCCATACAGTAGACAAACGGAACTCATCGCGGTCCACTCTCTTTAGAGCTATGTTGCACGATTTTTTATTTTTTTTTTGATAACTCACAAACCGCAGCGACTACGCAATATGCAGCTGCCAATGCAACCAAGTTATTAATCTCAATACGCTCGGAAGGTGTGAGTTTCTTTCCACTGACATAAGTGAGTACTAAAAAATATTTCGCAAATCTGTAATCTGTTGGTGGATATCTACGAAATGTGGATAATAATTTGTTTAATGAATAATAAAAGGAAATACCCACAATACAATACAACAACACACAAAAAAAGTCGCCAATAAATTGAAAAAGCAATCAATAAGAGTTTGAAACAAATTCGACCTCTACGACACATGACCAAAAGACTCCGAGCTAATGATTTTTGTGTTGCAAAATGACAGCCGAACAACGGTTAGTTATTTCGCAAAACAGCAACAACAGATCAATACACACACAATACAAGTAACAATAACAACAACAAGTAGTAACACCAATAACCTTAATCAACGGTGTTATATTGTGTCATGATGTGCACAAGCGGATAACGTTTTTATTAATTAGTCAAAATGTCGATTGTGTCGTGTACGAATTCGTATCTCACAAACACAACAACAAATGTGGTCGGTCAAATCACTTCTTGGTGCTAGAGTAGGTCGTTGGTGAGCGAGTATGGTGGAATTGGCAGCGATATCACCCAACTGCGCTCACTACGAGTACATATCGGCGTCTTTATCAGCCTTCGATTATGTTGGCTAGCGAATTATAAGGAAGCCCAATAACACTGCCTGGTGGTGCTGCTGGATGCTGCACAGCCTTCTGGTTTTTGCTTAGCACTGACACTCGCAATCTTTTGGCACACGAAATATATTCGGTAGTAGTTTGGTGATGTCTGCGGTGTTGTGTTGTTGGTTGACGTTGTGATTGTTTTTGCGTTTTAAAAAATTAAAAATACTAAACGATGTGACAAGTGATCGCGATCGTTGGGTGTTAATTATGTAGCTCCCCGACGTCCATTGCTGGTGAAGTATGGCCAGTGTAACAACAGATGTGTTATGTTGAAGCAACACGAAGGCAAACATTTCAAAGTTGTGAAATGCTACTAATTATCAAGAAGATAATATTTTGGCTAACAGCTAAAAATGTCACAGATATTGTTGAAGGACTTTCATATTAGGACGTGCAACTGGAACGGGCAGAGTTGATAGTTGATCTACGCATATGATGACTCTCATTACCAACCTTCTTGTTCTTTACGAAAGGTCGGGCTGAAGTAATTTAGAAGGTTTCATTGGTCATACCAAATCGCTCCCACGACAGTTGGGCATGTACCCCAAGGAAGTACCAAAACACACCGGGTTCATATGCGGCAAAGGACTAGTTACTACCGACAACATTCCCCACAACCTTTGTCACTAAAAACAACAACAACCGCAACTACTCCGCCGAAGTTCGCGATACTGTCATCTGTAGACTTCTGATCAAAAATGTAGCCTTGGATGGTTGGATAGCACCAGCGTTCTAGATGTCGGTACTATATGAGTTTTCCACATCGAGCCATACCACCTTCTTGTAGCAGTTAATGTTTGGTAAGGTTAATTTTATTTTAAGATTCAGAGCGTGAAGAAAGTTTTCAAAATCGAAGGGAATTCCCCTGTAGTGACAATAATGATGGATCCACTAACCGAAATGGTGATAGATCAAAACATAGCCATACCTCAACTCATTTCAAAATTGGTCCAGTGCTATTTTCCTGATTTGAACTTATGTGTGCCTTGTCCAATTCACAACAAAGACTACTCCGAAAGTCGAAACAACTAACGCGGAATCAATCTCCTTAATGTTGCATAGAAGGTTCAAACTAGTTTAAGTTCTTAGTAGACCTAGCAAGTCTGCCTTGAGAGCCAATGCTAAGAGAAAAGGCAGGCACCGTCTCCTAGATAAAGAAGCGCAGAAATGGGCTAAAACTTGAATCGATTACCTCTTGGCTGTCAGTTGAATGTTACAAATTTTAAAACTATGAGGGACCTTTAACATTTAGGTACAAACCAGTGAAGAAAATATTGCCAGTCGAAAAGTTCAAGGTAGAATCAGTATTTAAGTACATAATACTTAGGAATGAGGAGGAAACCGAAATAAACAAAAATCGGGGCATAGTCAAGTTAAAATACATTTTATGCCTAAAACGGAGTTTTAACTTTAAAATGTAATTTTAACATTTACAAAGCGCGGTATGTGTCTATGGTTATGTTTGTGAAATTGCTTACAACAAACTTTTCGCTTATTGTCACAGCTTTGATATGGTTTGTGAATAAAATAGTTGGCACAGGGTGACATTTGCAAAACGTAAAAAATTTCTTTATATCACCAGCCAACTTAATTTTTTTTCATAAGGGGACCCTGTTATATATTATTTTAGCTTAAATATTTTTTTTTATATTATTATGATTGACGAACATTTTAAATATCGTTTTAAGTTAAAAAATGATCTTAATTAAAATACGTGTTAAGCAACAAATTTACTATGGGCCTCGTAAAAAACTTGTTAACAGAGAGTATCGAGAGTTTTAAATAAAGAAATATTTTGTGGTATTCGAGTGTAAAGTTCTCTCGAAGATTTATTTATTTATTTTTCTTCATTGTAAAATATCAATATGTGTAGTTTTGAGAAATATTTTTTTTTTTTTTTCCAGTCTAATGCATCCATTCCATCTTCAGTTAACCTTCGTCCAATACATAATGATCATCATTTGCATATATTTGCATGGCAGATCAACATAAAATTTACTACCGCATAACAAATATTAAAGTCACATTTCAATCACATGCAAATAAACTGTAACGACCTGCTCGTTTGCATGCTCATCGCTCATTCAACTACACATAGCCACCCTCAATGGACGTAGAGCCTGTCTTCAGACTACCTAAACCAGACGACCAGCATCTTTTAAGCTGTGAGCTGTGGAAAGCGCATTAAATCTGCAATCAACAATGAAAGCACAGAACACGTTCGATTGCTATTGGCAATTTATGAAAACCATGACTTGAAGCCATAAATTTTGAATTTGGCAATTTAAACCTGTGTGCTCCGCTCCATATCAGACTCACCGCCTCATGTCTATAAACATGGCTACATTAAAACGCCGTGGCATTAAGCCACTACCAACTTGATCGTCAAGACGATTAAACAACAAAACATAAAAACGAATCAGTTCACCAAGTTGGGATGGGCTCAATAACAAATATGTTTTTGGATTTGGACTGTTTGGTATTCAAATGATGCAACGAACTGTGACAATAGAGCTGATGGCTTAGCGCTGATGAACAGCCCATTACGTACATACATACATAGACTTAAGTAGATGAACAATAAATACAAATACAACAACAACCATCACAATTGCCAGGACAATTTGAAACCAGAAAGTGGCGATCTACGGCACGGTAGCGCAATTTTTGGTGACTTTTTTTTAGGCCCCCGTTTTCAGTGTAGACACATGAAGACACGGTGAAGAATTGTGCTGCATTAGAAATCAATGTTAGCCCTTTTTTTTTTTGAATGTTTTTGGGTTTTTTTGTGCGCTCATTGAATGCAATACCAACAAGATATTTGTGCTTTGTAGGCTCGTTCTAATTTGCATGCCGAAAAATTTCTGGGAATTTGTTGGTTTAATGCTTCTCGCGAGAGTTCAACGCATATTTTGATGTTTTTAAGTGGAAAAAGATATATAAATATATATATACGTATATGTACTTATGTATTTAAGATGAAATGGTATTGATTATTTATTTCGAAGAATTTAAATATTTTTTGTAGACTTACTTCATTTATGTTTAAGACACTTAGAGATTCATGAAGATCCATGAGGTTGTGAAAAACTCTGAATCCGGTGGGTATCACTGCAGAGAGCGCTTTCCAATGATGCCCTTTTTTTACATTTCTTCCTTAAAATGAAATAAAAGTAAAACTGGTGGGTTTTCACATACATTTGGGGGATTTTGAAGAAAACTTTTTCCAGCAGATATACTTTCTGGTAGGGGTGCCTATCGAAGAAAACTCGAACACAGTGTAGAAAATAAAAGCCTTAGCTGTAGGGGTAATTTTAGAAAGGAGAAGATTCCCCGACTTATATAAAGTTTATTAACGCCCCCTACTGAGTTGTAAATAAGAGGAATATCGTTGGTGTTTCCAATTGAGGTCAGGTGTCTCCAATCGATCAAAATAGTCCCGACTTTAAGCGAGTTTTCTTTCTCCACAATTGTTGTTGTTTTTTGATTATCTCTTGAGCGCATCCAGCGGCAGTGTTAGGTGGGGCCGCCAGACCCGCTAAAGGATTTAGAAATAAATTTAATTGAAATGCTGAACACTTTAAAGGTCCAATCACATTCGCAATACCTATGTATATAAAAAGTTCATGGGAGTAGGGTTAAGGTAGAGTTGTGAATAAACAATCGGTTTCTACTTCAAACGATTATTTTTTAATTAATCGATATTTTAGATGGATTTAAATCGATTATTAATGAATAAAACCGATTTTTAGAAATTTGTCATACAATTTATATCGAATTTCATTAATAGAGCCAACTTAACGACGGATGAGAAATGGGTAAAACCATGTACACAGTGCAACTGAAAACACGTAGTTTCGTATAAATCCAACACACATGGATCGACAGTAGTTTTTTCGATTGGAGAACTGACAGCAATTGAAAACACCACGGAATCGCATATCGGCCCCCATTTGATGCTTGTTGTTGTTGTTGTTGTTTTAGCAACAAAATCACTCCCCGAAGGTTTTGGGGAGTGTTGTCGAAATAACAGTCCTTGGCCGGATATGAATCCGGTACGCTTCGGTACTCCCTTGTGGTACTGCCCGACTGTCATGGAAGCGATTTGGTATGACCACTGGAACCTTCTAGGTCATGTCATCCCTCCTTCCAAAAGAAGAGATGGCATTTGATGCTTCGGTCGGTGTGTGGTCTTCTTCTTCCTCTTCTACCATCGGCAGGTCCCGATAAAAATAACTTCTGGAGCATATGTTCTTGCTATAGAAGGCGGCTTTAAAATAAACAAAGAAGTGACAACTATTTTCTCACGGGGTTTCTCGAAAATTTGGCGTATTGCAAAAATATTGTTGATGGCAGATTTATCATGTCTGAAGCTATAATGATAAGAAAAAAATCAATATGTTCCCATAATCTGTCAGTCTTTGTCGCGATACGCTAGATAGAGACCTTTATATGCGATGTTTGAAAAGCTGATTCTGCGATAGTAGGACCTCCCCTTGTTGATTGGACAGAGAATAAATAAGATTTAAATCTTATTTCATAATCATGGGCCAATATGTTGACTAGGGAGAGCCAAAATATGTTGGTACAAATTGGGTATCAAACGAAGGGTGGGAACGAGTGCTGTAATAACGGCTGTGATTTAGTTCCATATCTCAACTCGTTTCCGAGATATAATGATTAAAGTAAGTAATAGGTACGAAGACGCAGCGAAGTGAGGCCGGGTTGCCTAGTATTAACTACTTCTCTCACATATGAGTTAAAGATGATACGATAGTAAATAAATTTAAAATTAACGACAATCTACTCGACGCTAACTTGAAACTTTTTTTTTGCAGAAAAACAGCAAAACAACAACAATGCCACAAAAGGAAGATAGCAAACAATTTGAGTGAATTCAGACGCAAATGAAAGAACATTGCAAGCAATTAAGCCAATGTAATAAATTAATCACAATGGATACACAGACGATTACTACGTGAAAGAATACGTATACAGCCGCAAGCTAGGAAACATGATCGAAGCGGCGAAGTTATTAGTCAAGTACAAGCTTGAGCTTTGTAATTGGATACAAGATGAAAAGCGGGCGGATGAACGTAACAGAGGAATAAGAGGTGAAACGATTGAAGTTGAACTTGAAGTGTGGCATTGCTAATAAAAAGCATGCATTTGCATGCGCAGAGAGAAAGAGAGAGAGGGGGAGAGAGTGAGAGGGGAGAATTGTGCAGCTAATGCATGAGCACTTTATAGCTTATGCTGATGATAACGATGATGATGACGATGATGTGCTTGTAAATGCGAATGATTTGCCTGTGGCAATAGGCGGTTGTTGACAATGTGCTCAAGCAACAGGCGGCAGACGTGCTGAGATGATGCTAAAGTGCTGCATTGAACGTGCATGCGGCTGAAAGGAGCGTTGGCTTGTTTTTTCCAACCATGCAAAATTTTTTTGTTTGTTTTTTTGTGAAGCTAAGGTCCTCGTATTCGTAATACCGGCGGCCAATAATGATTTGGGTTGTAAGTAGCAAATGTATTTTCGTATGTATGGATGTTTGTATGTGTTTGTATGGGCTCCACCAAAAGCTTATAATTTATTTGGCTAATTTGCGGCAATCGACATGAAATCTTGTTTATTAAACGTTGCGTAGGCATAAATAAAATTGGTTCAAGTAAGGAAAACAATGTTTTCGTTTTTAATACATATGCAGCCTTGCAATGAGGTGAAAGTACAGGGTCACGCTGAGAATGGATTCAATAAGGAGAGTTAATGCCTTCAGAGGACAGGTGGTAGAAAGAAGTGAGTGCGAAGAGTTTGAGCTCGTAGTGGATAGAATATGGTCGAACGAGTAAATGTCTGAAGCATGGAATTTCTAACGAATCCACAAGAGAAAATTGTACCGGATCGGTAGAAATTAACCCTTTATATACATATGTATGTACATAGATAACTCATACAGGTTAAAATCTGATATTGACGATATTCAAGAAAAATTTATGAATCCAAGCAGGAGTTTTTAGAATTTTTCTCTGTCTGTCTGTATGTTTGTGCGCGCATCACACAAAAACTGCTAAATAGAATTGAATGCAACTATCATGCTTCGATTAATAATTGTCTGAATTAAAGCTTAACGTAACCCTCATTTCGATAACTGTACTGGGTGTGGAGTTAGCGGCCAATATAAGGACTAGGGTGGCCCAAAATTTGTTAGTACAATATGGGTATCAAACGAAA
This sequence comes from Sphenella marginata, assembly GCA_951509765.1. Taxonomy (NCBI): domain Eukaryota; kingdom Metazoa; phylum Arthropoda; class Insecta; order Diptera; family Tephritidae; genus Sphenella; species Sphenella marginata. The sequence continues at coordinate 110,310,411 of OX608079.1, forward strand.
GGTACTAATGAGTGCTGTAATAAGCGATGTGATTAAGTTGCATAACTCAACTGGTTTCGGAGATATAATGATAAAAATAAGACTCAGTTTTTTATAAGTTCTGGGATGTAGAGAGGCGAGGACTGGCTTTCTAGTTCCTAATCAAATTGCTCGTGTATCGTGTATGTTTTGAGAAATACTTGAAAAAGTTTTATACACCCTCTCCCCCCTTCCTACTTGTATTTAATATTACTTACGCTTTCATCTCATTCTCAGCTCATTTTAAATTTGAATAACAATTCTTATTCTCATCACAAGTACCAACATTGTGTATTGTATAAGCAACTACAACAACAACGAGCTCAATATTTCGACTTGCAACACAACGTTCTGCTCTTTTGCAAGTCATTAAAGGAATACTGATGATGTGTGTAAGTTGGTTGACTTTTTGTGATTTAAATTTTGTCTGTCTTGCGTTGATCTTTGCTTGCAAAGACTAAAACTTTTCAACGTCCGTACTCTGCAGTGCTCTGTTTGTGTGTATAGACTGATAGATTGCAAAGGAGTAGAACCAGTGGACTAAGATTTATGGTCGTGTTTGATGTGTGACGACCAACCGAATGGTAATGGGATCGCGTTAATACGACATTGGGCCATGGGAAGGTGACGTTTTGCGTGGATATTTTTTTGTTTTTAATTTTTTGCCTAACCTTTAGTATGTTATTGTAAATGTACCCTCTTACACCTGTCGACCGCGGCACAAAGTGAGGTGTTCCAGTTGAAAGCGTTGACAGGCGCACAAATTTAAGCGTTTTTAATTACCAATTGGTTTAATGATTTCATGCTGCAATTAACATACAGAACTGGGAGTTGTTAATTTTGTTGTTGAGTGGCTTATGGAATTTTGCGTACTTAGCTCGTAGGTTGACAGTTAATAGCGCTGCTGTTGGATGCATCAGATTTTTCATATCGCTGCTACAAATCTTATCTTTAATTTGTGCTAGGAAACCCAGCCAAAATGCGTTGTGAATCCGAATTTATGATACACTCAGTCCAATTTCGCTCATTATATCTCGGAAACCAGTGTAGATATGGAAATTGGCCCGATCCCTTATTGTAGCACTTTCGTTTGATACCCATATTGCACCAAAAAATTTTAGCTTACCCAGGTCCACACATGCGATAACTCCGAAGCCGGCAGAGTTATCGAAATAAAGCATATGTTAAATTTTAATTCAAACGTTTAGTAATCAAGGATGATAGTTGGATTCAATTCTATTAGGTATGTTTTGAGTGATGCGCGCACAAACACACAGACAAACAGACAAAAATTGCTGTTCTGAATTCTTCGGCTCAATAATGATTCACCCCATAAATTTTTCTCGAATATCTACAATGTATAGACATCGACTTGTAAAAATTTCAGTATAAGTAGCCCACCCGGCTTGGATGAAATTTGAAAATTTCTCTTTAAACGTTGCCACTTAAGATGTTTTCACAGGGCTGCCACCTATATGAAATTATATAAACGCTAAGCGTATCAAATTCAATTTATATTTTGTGGAGTTTCAACAAAAATATTTCTAGAGAGCATTAATATCTAAATTTGCCACCTAATTTAATTTACGGCAAGGTTTTACAATAAAAACTCTATGATTTGCTTTGAGGTTTAACGTCATTGGGCCAGTGTTACAAATCTGTACCTCATCACTAATTGAGGTTAAAATGAATTCACACTATAGACAGCTTCCTCCAAGATCTGCTGATGGTCATATCCAATAATGAAAGAGACATTCCTTATTAAATATGCACTCACTTTTCAAATGCTCTCTAATGTTCATTGGACACTTGGAAGTTTTACTACCTCACTGCTTCGTCTATTTTTGTTATATTTTCCTTGCTCTCTGGTATGATGCCACTCATGATGTTTCTATTTTTAGTAAATTTTTGGCTCATAATTTTAAGGTGTTTGGTATGATTGCTTGTCGTGTCACATCTTTGTGTTTTAAGTTTAGAAATGAAATTGCTTAGATCAACATCCTCGATAGTATAGTGGTTAGTATCCCCGCCTGTCACGCGGGAGACCGGGGTTCAATTCCCCGTCGGGGAGTTACATGCTACTACGATTTTTTGTTAAATTAAATAAAATTATTTTTAAATCATGATCCAACCATAACAGGTCGTAGCAGCTCGACAAACATACAAACACACAAAAAAATTTCATGTATTTTGTTTTTGTAATTTGTGGGTTTATAGTCAAAATCGTACTGAAAAATATTTTGGTTGTCAAAATTCGAGAAAAAAATAAAAATCAGCTGGCCTATCGACACGACCTGTATTATTGGATCATGTTTTTAAATATTACAAAGCATTTTTAGGCTCCATTGTACTTTGCTCTAAAGTTTTATCGGAAAAACGAAGGCGATGGTGACAAGTTTTGATTGAGAGCGAAAATGGATGGTCACATTTTTAATTGATGCCACGAAAATAAAATTTGTTCAACAAAGTATTGTAGTAGAATTGGGGTAGATAATACGAATACAGTGCACTCGCGATAATATGAACTAATTAAAACCAGGCCTGTTCAGTTTTACGAAAGTCAACTAAATTGAAAAACATTATATTTAATTAGTTTTAGGAACATTTATTTTTTATTAAAAACCGAAAGTTAAACTTTTATTCATTTTTTCACATGACAAAAATAAAAAATTGTTACATTTAAAAAGTAAGTTATACAAAAACTCATACGTATGTATGTGTTTTGTTTAATTTTTGGAAAAAATTTACTTCACGTCGAAAAAAAATCAGTAATCGGCTTTTGTTGTTTCTTTTGTTCATGGCCAAATAACTACGTTGAAAATTTCTACTGAGGACTCAAACATAAGATAAAGCAAAGCATGTGAACGCAAGTATTTCTCAGCGACGGTTATGTACATTTTATATTTTAATAACTAGGGGATTCGCCAATTTATTAAGCTCTTGTAATTCGTTAGAAATTTGAAAATCAATAGTGTTAATATTTTAGAGCTTTGGCCAAAAGTTCATATTTTAGAGTACTCAATGGAAGCGAAACGGTGTTCATATTTTGGGGTGTTCATATTTCAGGGTGTTCATATTATCGCGAGTGCACTGTATAGAAAGGGTTCGGATAATTTCGGGACTTGTTCTCGAAAATTTCGCGTGCGTCTAGGCTTATATTCAAAACATTTTCGGGACTTTTTTTTGGAACCATTATAGGATAAATTCGGAATTTTTTCGGGATTTTTTTGATATATTCAAAACATTTTCGGGACTTTTTTTTGGAACCATTATAGGATAAATTCAGAATTTTTTAGGGATTTTTTCGGAACTTTTTTGTTATATTCAAAACATTTTCGGGACTTTTTTTGGAACCATTATAGGATAATTTCGGAATTTTTTAGAGACACTTTCGGGATTATTTTTACACATGCAGAACAATTTTGGGGTTTTTGAACGGTTTTCGGAATCGTTTTCAGGGTTTTCCCGGTAACTACTCTGGATGGTTTTTGGAACCCATTTTGGCTGTTACTACGAAAAATACATAAGTAACAATAATTTTGACTTTTTTTAGGTCCCGAGATTTCCCCCCCTGTGTAGACTGTTAAAGATGAAGCGGCGCCTCTCAGAGGTATTTTCAACCTAGTATTTTAAACCTAAAATTCAAACTTCAATCCCTGAGCAATCATCATATACTCATGTCTTCGAAACAGCTAGCCACATCTTCACCACCACTCCAAGTGTATGGAATTCCAAATGACACATTTGCCCCAACCAAAAAAAAAAAAAAAATAAAGCCAAACTATTCTAATACTTTGGCATAAAGTCTTTGATAAGAAAATGTCATTATGTTTACTGTCAATTTAAAATTCTTATCTTAATACAACCAAACATATTTGATTAGCCAATGTCGTGGCAAGGAAACGAAATCAATTTGTGAAAATGCCAAAATGAAAGGATAAATCGTAAATTGCGTGATTTCAACATGAATCACAAAATGTCAATTTAAAATGAAAGGCAACACCTCAAAGGCCTCAAGCGAAGCTGTGGATAATGCAGTGGACACTCAATTAAGTCATTGGCAATTGAGAGACAGGCAGCAACGAAATGGGTGTCATGTCAATCAGCGGCAAACGAAACATATGTACATACAAATACGCGTTTATATATACAAACCCTGTAGGAAATTATATACTTCCAACGAAGGAGTGAATTTGGAGAGTAGGATCTCCGATATGAATCTCTTTTACATGCAAGGAGGTGGAGTTGGTTGTGTTGTTGTTTGTACCGAAAAAAAATTCCCTCTATGGTTTATGATAGGGTTACTGATGCGTACCGTCCTCTCAATCCCCAGGACCCAAATGTTGGTTAGAAATTTGTTTTGAGTGGATGGAGAGAGAAGTTAGGTGTTCCCAGGCCACCCTCGTCTGAGCTCAAAATCTTAATAGACGCTTGGCTGTGAGAGTAATTGCTGAATTCCTTAACCCTATGTACACTCTCCGAAACGAGGGATGTCGTTTTGCTGGGGTTAACACCTCGTCTAGTCCAATTGCCCAGATAACTTGCAACAAGCAAAATGCAGATCACCCGGTATTTTAACCCTTGCCATGGGACAATGTCCTTGCAGCCTCTTTAGAAGAAACGACTGGATATTTGTTGTTGCTCTGAAGTCCTTGGGAGTTCCATCAAAGCTCTTGTATGCCTTGGAAATAAAGGTAACCTTAACCAAGACGTCCAACATTTTGGGACGTAACCAAGTTTGAGGCGAAAACGTGTTCCAAGGGACGATAGGTATTTGATTTTGAAGCTAGCCATCTTTTCCACCAGTTCTTGATCTCCCTGCAGGGAACATACTAATCCCAAACGCATATACGCCTGTGTCTACTCCCAAGTTTATAACTACATATGTGTATAAAGGATGCCGGAAAATGGAGATGTGACAATAAAAACGCACACAAACTATTTATTGGACATGCAAAAACAACAAGTGTTTAGGTAGAATAAAGAAGAAGAAGCATGGCATAAGCCGAATGTAATGAATTTGCCGTTGAACAACTAAAAAGCGGTGCGGTAAGGTGGCTAAAAGCTTACGGCTCATAAGTAGCAACTGGCAGCGTACTGGTGTGACCCAACTGGTCTGGCCAGAAGTTGTGAAGCGACGTGTCTACCACCACTCTTGCTCGTGCGCTGGTGTTTTGCTCATCAATGTGATGGCAGCGAAAATTTAACTGACAAATAAGACAAAATGACACAAGTCAATCAAAGCATCACTTTATCTTTGGGCGCAAGACATGCCAATGCCCCGCCACCACCATCACCATCACTTGAGTGCTCTGTCTTCCCGTTGCCCAGAGGCACTACTGCGAGTAGTGAATGTGACTTAGTGAGGAAGTACATAAGTAATGGCGGCGCTAAGCAAACAGGTAAACAAACAAGCAAAGAAACATTTCACCGTTGCAAAGTGGCTAAGTGTGCTGCTGCCCGCCCATTTCGGATGGATGGTTATGCAGAGTTGGTTGTCGTCATTTTGATGGCTTGCGGCACAGGAAAATGTATTTAAATGAATTCCAAGCAACCAAAGTGATGGACGCATTTAAGATGTCAATTCGAATCGACATCAGTATGATTATACCACGCCACGCCATGCCACGATATGCTGCTACACCTCAGGAGCGACCATTGGTATACCATAGACACGCACAGCAGACGACATGCGGTGGTAAGCCAAATCAAAATCGAACAAAGTTGATGGTCACAAACGTAATCGAATGCAAGTTTCAAAATCGTTCATGTTGAAAATTTAAAAAATCGCAAATGAGAAGACTTTGACAGTGGTGGAGCATGGCGCTTTTGCCGCCACAAAATTGATTTGACTGTCAGGGAAGTTACCCAAAAATAAGAGAAACAGTGGGCAAAAACAAAGAAAGTGTCTTGAAAAAAGCTAAGCTCATTTGGCAAAAGAAAAAGCTAGAGTTTTGCTTCATAGAAGACTGCGGACGCACAAGGCTACGCTAAGCACTTTAATTAAATTAAAATTTGTTTACAATAGCAACAACAAAATGTACTCTATATTTCAAAACAGACCTCTTACAATAAACTGACGAAGAAAAAATTAAATTTTTTGTTGTACTTATTTAGTGATGCGCATACAAACATGCATAGAGGCAGACAAGCAGAATTTAAGAGCGTTATTATTTGCTCATTGCGCTAATGCTTAATTATAGGTACTCGTATAATAACTATTAAGTACAGGTATGTATGTATCACCCCGATCCTATGCCAATATGTTTAAAAATATTTTGTGCCAATTTGCATAGCCACCACTGTATATAACGCGAATAAAATATTTCGTTAAGGTAAAATGGATCTTAAACTTTAAGTTGGATTTCGATAAACACGTCGGTGGAAATTTCATTCCATTCTATTTAGCTGTTTTTGAGTGATGCGTGAACAAACTTAGAGACAAACATACAAAAATGCTTAGCTAGCTGTTTTGCTTCATACTTCGTTAGTTGAGCGTACAAGAGTAAATACTTAGCACTGTATCCATCAAATGTAATCAATCAAACGTTCATTACAAATATATGGGTGCCTAAAATTTACCTTTATTGTTTCAAAATTTAAAATAAAAATTTCAAATCACAACCCACAGTGATGATCTGAATTCGGCACAAAAGCCAATTGCTGGCTGATAAATTTTTTGACTGTCCAAGTTGTTGTTGCTGATGTGGCATATATTTGTAAATTTTTGAGAGTAAATGTCAAGGCGAATAATGTCAGTGTGAAGACACAAAACAACAACAACAACAAAAGAACTGCCAGAACGCCAAGGTAAAACTAAAGTAAATAAAATATCGCCAAGACATTCGCAAAATATAAAAATGTGAACGCGTTCAAAATCTTTTGTGATTACTATGGCTGCTGTCGCATCGTCTTTATGCCAAAATGCCACCGCGAAATGCAAAGAATTTGAATTCAATAAAGTCTCCGCCTAAGTCGATGACATAAATTGCCGATGACAAGCGAACCGCGCGTACGCGGACTATGCGGCTCCCTTCTTTTGGACTGCGCATTAGTCGTCGTATTCACATAGGAACACATACATACATAAATATATACGAAAGACGAAAGTATTAACGAATGATTGCTCGCCTTATATTTTAATCGTATTTGTTATACAAAGCGACCTTCCCCAACCCGCACTACAAAGCCTTCAGCTTGTGTTTGTCATTTTGGTGATTGCGTACGGCAGCAGCTCTGAATAGTTCCGAGTACAGTTCGTAATTTTCGCTTAACACACTTCAATAGTTTCATTCTTCTGAGACGTTAGTAATGTTAGGGCAGTTCGGTTTTGGGTCGAATCTAGCAATAATTGTACGAAATTGCCTACCACCATTTCTTCTATCTCTCCGTAAGATTGCAGCGTCATCACGATATATTATGCCCTAGGCCCATTAGTGACGCTTGAACCCCAATATTCTAGTCTCCGTTCTATTCATTTTCGTCATCATTTTTCATTCTTCTTAATACTCTACAGGACAGTAGTTCCTTCCACCTCATTGGCCATTTGTACATAACTTTACCCCAGCACACATATTGGAGAAATGACCTACAAAGGTCACAATATAGGTTCTCTAAGCACTAGACAATCAGCTCAAAGCCTAAGGTTTCGGGAGTGATGTCGAATTGACAGGAAAAAAGTAGCACTGGACAAGGTCTTAGAAGAAAAATTAGAAGAGGGTGAGATGCTGCATTTGAAGATGAAAACGAAACATGTGACAGGAGCTCATGAATGCGGTGAGACCGAATTGCAATACAACCAAAACAACACCGGATATTTAATCATCCACAATATTTACGCAATTCATGTAAAGATATAAAGAAAGTCCTTTCAAAGTTGAATCATTTTCATCATCTCAGAGAAGCGCGTTCAAAAAAGCTCAAATCCGTAGAAAAACTAAGCCAATCAGCCCACCAGTATCCTTTTAAAACCCTTTCACGCCATTGATGTCCAACAAAAGCTATCACTTTTTGACTGCAAAACATTCACAACCCATTCAAGCTTTAAAAATCACAGACAATTCTACCACACTCTACCTTTGCATGTGTGTATGTGTGTGTGTATATGGCCGGATATGGAACGTATCTCCGGTTAGCAGGCGGACATTTCCGACATCATTTCACCACAACAGTCGTTAGCCACACTGACATATCCGTAATAATTTTCTGCATTGCTGATAGATTTGAATACATCAGCTTACTCAAAATCATAACACAATGTGTGTGTGTGTATGTGTGTGAATGTCAGTGTGTGTGTGACTTTATACGTTGAGCTTAAGCGGATATTATCAGGATAAACCATTCAGCTTTCGCTTCTACAAAGTGTGCATGTGTTGGTGGTGGGTAAGTGATATGCGGAAACTGTGCTATTCTTGTTGGATTTCGAGAAGGATTTCAAATGTCATTCAGTTGATGTGGCTATTTTGTAGTTCATTTGTTTATTATAATGGTATTTGAAGTGAATTTTTTTTTTGCAAAATTCATAATTGAGTGAGTGTGAGTAAAAATGTATGTTGTTTGCGCAACTTTGGGTAGGATATTATTTGTGTTTACTCCATTTTGAGATTCTTGTTATGGGATAACTTTATTGTTAATATTTTGAGGTACATTCTTCCTATTTAAAGGAACCTTGTGGTGAAGTGCCTTCAAGCCACGCCTAAAATCATCTGACCATCTCCTCTTCTCCTGTCGCACTTTCCATTCCTCAGCCCCATTTCTCTTCCTCAGCCCCTACTCATCTTCTTTCCAGAATTCAACTTACACCTCTTGATCTTTATTTTACTAAGAATGTGACTTCGAGTCTAAAAAATCGATAATTGAATAATCGATTTTTTTTAATAATCGTTTTTTTTAGAGATAAATCAATTTTTTGGCGAAATATGCTTATTTTATGAGATTCGAACTCTTCACATATCGAACGCGTAACATATTTTATTGCCATGAAACTAATAGGAAAAATAAAAAAATGTGTTGTTATCGAAAACTAAATTCAAATATATATAGCACTCGCTACAATTTGGGCTTAGATGGCGCTCTTTGCAAGAATCGAAATAAAATCATTATTAAAATCGATCGAATAATATTCGATTAAAATATGTAATTCATATAATCGGGTTATTCAAAATCGATTTTAACCGATTAATAAGGATATAAGTTTAAATTTTACCGTCAATGAAATCGATTTAAAATCGATATTTACAAAAATAATTGAATAAAATGTGTAAATCAAATAATCGGTTGTTGAAAATCGATTTAAATCGTTAATGAAGTCGATTAAAAACCATTGGTTACAAATATCATCGATTAAAATTTGTAATGCATATGGTATTTTTAAAAATCGATTTTTACTTTTGCTGAAATCGATTAAAAAATCGATAATTACAAAAATAATCGATTATTTATTCATAAGATTGTTTCTTACACATTCCATTTTCATTTATATTTCACTTCCCCTTACACGCTGGTTTATGCTGGGTGGAAGGTAGCTGCTCTAGAGTTCATGGATTGGTCGTAGCAGATTCTTGCCCTTGAAAGCTTTATTGGGCTTTCTGCTTAGTGTTGGCTATCCGTCTATTAAATATAGAACACTTTTCGTTCGAATAAGAAAGTATTCAGTTTTGATAAACGGTACCTAAATACTAAAGAAGGTACATACATATGTACGTATTATGCGGGTCAATCGGTTTTTTTTATACACACATACATACATACCTCTTCTTTTCAGATCTTGCAATTTACTGCTGAACAAACTTAATAATAATTGTTTGCAAAGCTTTACTCAGTAAAAAAAAGTGCTTACCCTACACCAAGTTGGCTGTGGTGCCTATCAACCGCTGCCATAGACCAGCAACACCACAGATACTCCGGCCAACCCAACATCAATATCAGTATCAGCACGTAAATGTATTAATCATAAAGAAATAAACAAAATTCGGTAAAAGAAAACGCTGCACACGTCTCGTATCGCATTACCGATCTACCTCTAACAACACACCGCTCAGCTACCGTGCCAGTAGTGCTCCTCCGAAGCGCAACAGCAACAAAAGCAATATGTGCCAGGTGTTTGTTGTTATTTTATCTTTTTATTACCAACAACTGGCAATTTTTGCACTTGCAATTTGGTTGCAAAAATTTTTGTTTGTTTGCCTATTGAGTCGTCTATACGTAAAGTGGCTTTGTTGGCGGCAGTTGAAGCCTGTTGTTGTTGGCTTCACTCTGTTTGTTAGTAGGTTGCAAGCTACTTATTGCTTGTTGTGGCTCGTTGCCAGTTGTGTGTTTTATATTGCAGTGCCCACTATCACTTTTCACTTAAGTCATTTGATATTCACCATAAACATTGCAAGTTGTTGGTATGAGTTTGAGGAAGGAAAGGAGTTTTGAACGGTTTGGATTATGACTTTGTCGTATTTTGGTAACAGTTCCGCGTTTACTTGATTGAAAAAAAAAAACAACCAAAAAAAAAAACGAATGCACAACCTTAACCTAAAATTGATATTCGCAGAAAGGCGGCAAATTTATTTGTTCACATTCGTGGCCTTAGGGTTGCCATGTTTTTGAAAATAGTAATAATAATTTAAAGCGAAGAGTGTGCCAGCCACTCTGTCCACTGTGGCCTCCTTTCATGTGTTTCTAGGGCAATGGTTTGGTTGACCCATTTGCACGTGCGGTTTAATTATAGCGGTATATATGCATTAGACTGGGCCAAAAAAAAATCTTTATATTGAGAACATTAGTTCGGAGGCCGAAAAAAATATCTTGATTTTTTGTTTTGAATTCTAGGCCTGGCCTGGAAAATTGAGGTAGAAAATTGATACATTTTTTTTAAATTTTTTTTTTAATTTTAAAATTTGGAACCCCAAATAACTTTTTTTTTTAAATATAACAGATCCAAAACTAAAATGGGATTTTTCTTTTTAATTTAAAAAAAAAAAAAATGCATAGCTTAAAAATTAACAAAAAAAAGAAAAAGTACTTTTTTAGTTATGTTATACATATGTATATATTCAAAAACCTATCTAAAAAAATATTTCTATAAAAGATATGAACTTTTATTTTGCTCAAAAAAAAAAAAAAAGTTTTCAGTGTAACATAAAACTTTTACGGTGTACATTTTTGAAACCTGATTTAATTTGCTTTCTCGTCTTTGAAATCCGTTGAACCATTCCAAATAATCACAGCTTAAAAATATATATTACCGAAATTTCTCAAATATTTCGTTAGCTTTCCACGCCCAGGGAGAAGTGGGAGCTGTCCAAACCCCCCTTCGGAGCCCAAATAAGTCATATTTTCCAGGAACTGCGGATAAAACATGTCCTTGAAATTTTATTACAAAATTTTATAAACCTCCCCCCCCGTTGCCAAAATCACAGAACCGACAATGATACGGATTGTTTGAGCGTTGCAAAAATTTTTTTGCTTTCGAAATCTAACAGTTGGCAACCCTATACTCGTCATTGGCCTCCAATCACTTTGATTCAATTGACTTTCAAACGATTTGCACTTATTACGCAAGTACCGCCAATTTATTGCTTTTTTCATTTCCAGCATCTACGAGTATCTCTTCCGCAATTCAAATATTAAGTAGAGCTGCGAGTTTGTTACCTAATAACTACTATCACAATTTGTGTTGCTGTTGTTGTAAGCCCTCGCATTCGTACAGGTTGAAGCCAAATACATGCAACAGCTGATACGTTTTGTTGCAAGCAAATAAATCGACAGTACAACAACAACAAACATGCAACATTCATTTAACCAAGGTAATTTTATGAAATTCAAGAGCAAACGTTTGTACTTTCTTTCACTTTATTACTGTTATCTTGTTGTTGTTTTTGATTTTTTTTTTCATTTTCAAAAAAAAAATATAAATTTTTATGACTGGAACAGTAATACAGAAATGACAAATGAAACGTTACAGCTGACTGTATATAAACTAAACCTAAACAGACAACTGAAAGCAGTGCTGAAAGCGAGTTGAATCCAAGTTGACGCAGTTATAAGTAGAAAATACCGTTAGACTTTGTATATAATTTGTAATTATGGAATACTTTGTAAGTGGCAATTGGAGCAAACATTTTATTTTTACTAATTATTACATTTAATTATAATCTTTATTAATATTTTTTATATTTTTTTTTACAGTTTTCATTACTCCCCATTTTGGTGGCGTTCATTCATTTGACCTCTGCTTCACATAATGGTCTCGATGATACCTCCTATGCTGGTCATCATCCAATTGAAACACATTCAGAGGTTTCCAAGCATGTGCCTGTTAAGGTGATAGAAAAAGTACCATTCGCAATACCACATCCGGTGGCGGTGAAGGTGCCGAATGTGATACGCATACAAATACCCGAACCATATGCGGTGCATGTGCCCGTTAATCAGGAGATCGAAGTACCACATTATAATATTGTACCCGAAATAACAGAGAAACGTATACCCTATACAGTGGAGAAACCATATCCGGTTGAGGTGGAACGCCCCTATCCGGTGGAAGTAGTGAAACATATTAAAATTCCGGTGCCAAAACCATATCCAGTGCCGATTACAATTTACAAACATATTGTGCAGAAGGATCATGGATGGGATTAGTGTGTGGCAGCGAAAGTCTTCATAGAAGATGTGTGCAGGTGCAGTTGAAAGGTCGCTTAGGCTTTTCAAAATATTTATAATACAGTCGTTATTGTGTATTTTTTTTTAATAAAAATAATAATTTATGTTATTTAAAGAACAAAAAGTTTTGAATTAATTTTTTCCAAATATACATATGTATATATGTATGTACATATGTGTGTATAACCAGGGGGGGGGGAGGGTCCAATAATCTGTATATTTTTAATAAAAAAGCTTTTTAACCGTTTATTTGGAGTTTTGCTGTAAAATTCATGGATAACCGTTAATTATAACTTTTACAATGAAAATAATTTGTAACCGTTATTTTTGGTTTTTATTATAACAATGAGTTTTAAACGTTATTTTTGACTTTTATAATGAAAAATAATTTTTAACCGTTATTTTGGATTTCTATAATCAGTTTTAACCGTTATTTTTTATTTTGATAATAAAAATGAATTTTAAACCTTTATTTATTGTTTTAATTATAAAAATGAATTTTAAACCGTTATTTTTTAATTTCATAATAAAAATAGTTTGTAACCGTTACTTTGGACTTTTATAATAAAAATCAGTTTTAACCGTTATTTTTTATTTTAATAATAAAAATGAATTTTAAACCGTTATTTTTTACTTTCATAATAAAAATAGTTTCTAACCGTTACTTTGGACTTTTATAATAAAAATCAATTTTACCCGTTATTTTTTATTTTAATAATAAAAATGAATTTTAAACTGTTATTTTTGACCTTTGTAATAAAAATCAGTTTTAACCGTTTTTTTATTTTAATAATAAAAATGAATTTTAAACCGTTATTTTTTACTTTCATAATAAAAATAGTTTGTAACCGTTACTTTGGACTTTTATAATAAAAATCAGTTTTAACCGTTTTTTATTTTAATAATAAAAATGAATTTTACCCCGTTATTTTCGACTTTTATAATAAAAATGAATTTTAACAGTTATTTTTGACTTTTTTGATAAAAATTATGTTTAACCGTTATTATTGACGTTTTTCAGTAAAAATCAAGAATAACCGTTATTTTGGGCTTTCACAATCAAAATAATTTTCAGCCGTTATTTTTTACATGCATAATAAAAATGAATTTTAACCGTTATTTTTCACTTTTTGACTTTTATAATAAAAATCATTTTTAAAATAATTTTTTGACTTACATATTTCATAAAAATAGGAGATCAAAATTTTCTGCCTCTCTGAAATATCGAACATACATACATAACTGTCAATTTTTTTGTGGAGAAAATTTTTTCTCTCCCCAAAACATTCATATCGAGCTTAGGTATAGACTTAAAAGTGAAAAGCTTCTTCAAAAGAAACTGGCCTGTAAGTAACTTCACTTGTGAAGGTGGAATGCCCCTTTGGCTGTATACCAATTTGAAAATGCCACAAAACTGAAATTGGCTTTGATTTCGTGGCGAATATTATAATCTCCGCTAGCATAATTGCAATGCAGTGGATGGGTGGGAGTCTTTTGATTGCAAACGTTGGATATGGCAGCTGTGGCATATGAATATATCTATTGCTGGCGCTACCAGTTGTCGCCAATTGTTATGCACCAAACATATTGCCACATTTGGCTCGATTAAGGCACATGCAAAGTAGCAGCTGGAGTACTACTTACAGGCGTTGTTTGCATTTCCAGCATTCAGCACGACGTTTTGTCATTTGAATTTAGTTGCAAACTGCTGCTGTTTCTAATACAAAACAGCAGGCGCTTGCAAGCTCGCACATAGCTGAATCCACCACCCCCCGCATTGCAACCAAGACTAGCGAGACTATACGACCCTGGCTCAAACCTGTGCTGTGGCAGTGGCAAATGCGCCTTTGGCCTTTTGTGTAAGTTTTGTTGCCGCTGCTGCTGCTGCATGTGGCGTGTTGTTGTTGTCGCATGTGGCATGTTGCTAGTTGTTTTGCTCAAAAACCTAAACCTAGTTCAAAACAGCATTCAACTCAAAGAAGCGATTCGCGAAGAAATGAATGAAAACTGACGGACTCTGTCCTATGCTTTTATGAAATTTTGTGTTCTTTCCAAGTCGTTTGCTGTCGAATAGTGAAGTTCTAATTGATTCCTTTACAGAAATTGCAAGTTATTTAGTTCATCATTCCATTAGCATACATAACCTCAAAACTCTCGATATTGGAGTTAGCTCATTTTGAAGTTTGGTCTATGCTGCACTTTGGTTGCAACTCCCTCAATCGCTTGCCACTTTGTAACTGTCAGCGTACATTAAGGCATTCATAGCTCGCTTAGCGCAATGTGGTATGCGTTGCTTGTTTGTTGTACAAACAACTACAACAACAAACCACAATGCCCAAAATCACAGACTACATACATTGCCACTTCTTCCACACCTTACCCAGGTTGCATGAACGAATTTGTAATTGTTTGCATCTACGAGTCGCGCGTTTACTCGTATGTTGTTAGTGTAAGTGCAAAGTGCAGTTGCTATTGTTGCTGTCAATTGTTGTTGTTGCTGCGTTATTTCAGTAATTCTTTTACAGCGCTCTTTTTTTTCCCTACATTAATATCGGTTTTTGTTGTTGTTGTTGTTGGCACAGCAGGCAAATTGCGCATTGCAAATTGCACTACAAAGTGTATTGCAATAATTTGCATATGCAACAATAACAACAACAACAACAACAGCAAAATCAAAGGTGTACATACTGTTGTTGTGCTATCTGGATTGTGCTTGTCTCGTGCAACTAAAAACAAACAACAACCAAAAAAAAAAAACAAATTGTATCACGAGTAATTGCAACATTTGTGAATGGCACTGTTGCAACTTCATTAGAAATTTGCCGCCAACTTCTGTGGTATGCTTTGTTGTTGCAATTCAATAACTGAAGTGTGATTGCATTATTCTCATGCATTTTTGGCATTAATGGCATATTTATCAAAATAAGTTATCACGAAATTTGGAGGTGTTATTGTATTTTTGTAGGTGATAGGTGCCCAAGTTTGTGAAAATTGTTGTTTTTGCTTTTCTGTATTTGAAACCAAACGTGCAGTGCAACAATTAGCTTGTAAGTGTAAAGATTCGAAATCAGAACGTAAAAAGCCAGTGGTGGCCAAAATGCCAAGTCCAGTTACAGGGTTGTAGTCAGTATTATTTCAGAGAGGGTTATTTCCTTTTTGTGTAAATTTTTTTTTTCTTTTTAATTTATTAAAATTGTCAAAAAAAGCGGATTAAAACGAAATACATATTTCAAAAACAAAAAAAGTAATATTGAAATTGTAATTCAAAAATACTAAATCTGGTTTGATTAAATCTGTTGATAAGTGTAGCTTAGCAGCTTTTTAAAAGCTCTAATGTTTTTTTCTAATTTTTTTCCACATTTTCTTTTTTTTATGCAACATTCAAACAAAAATTGTAAGCAAAACAAACACGGTAGAATTGACAATTGACATACTTTATTTTTGTAGGAACTCTTACTTAACACTTTGTCGCCCGCGTACCATATTTACCCCCCGATTCTGTGTTCTCGATAAACTGTCAATTCTACTTCAAAAAGTTAATTAATTTTGTTCGTTTTGGTGTAAAATTCAAAAAACATAATACCAATGTTGTTCTCTTGATTTTTTATCAAGATAGACAATTCGTCAAGAGCACAGAATGGGGGGGTTAGACCCCATACCATTTTTTTGTTATAAAAAAACTAAATCGGACTTTGAATTATCACAATGGCAAGTCTGGAATATTTTTCGACTCTTGCCAATGGCATCTGATGGATAAAGATTTGATTTCAGTTATTGAAAAACTTTATTAACGGGGTTATTAAGTAAAACTCAACGCGATTAAACTAGTCACTTCTTTTAAATAAAAAAAATCTTATTATATAAAGTGACTCGGGAGCAATTTGTTTGGCAGAAACGAACCTCCAGGTATTGAAGTTTTCTCCATTTTTATGACCGACATACCTACTGCAGGTATATTCTAGGCTCCTAAGCAATGGGTCTAAGATTGTTCTCCCTAAATTTCCATATCTTAAGTGCATACTTTCTTCGCTGTACAGAGGAGTCAAGTACGTTCGTCTGATGTAGGCAAGATCCAATAGTTAATACGGTTTCTAAACAAGTCACATTCATTGGGATTCGTGAATATGTTTATTCTGGAAGTAGGCACTAAAGTACTTTTCCGTTTTCCTTTCTTTCTTCATCTGGACATAGTGAGCGGTGATGTCAGCACTAGAGCTGACGAGAACATCAACGTGGTTGCTTTCAAAGGTCGGAATTTTGGACGTGAACCCTCAAAAATCAAAGTTACTTAAACCGTTGACTTGGTCGCCATCAGAAAAGAGAGTTCGCATCAGAGGCTTAATTAACATTTCCTTTGAAGCTGGTTTTATGTGGCGACTCTTGAGTCCAGCACTAAACCCATCAACTTTTGTGTAATCTAGCTTCGTATTGTTGTTGCTATAGTTGGAATGGGGCAACACTGTTCTTTGCTGATTATGAATCCGGTACGCTTTGGTACGATTCCTTTAATCGAGAAATGCCCCATTCTCCGCTTACTTCGAGAAATACGATGTATACTGTAACGTGAACAAAGAAAGGGGCGGATATGGCTAAATCGGTATTATCTCCCAGAACCACTAAGATTTCAAATATCTTTTTATCTTGTTATTCTTGATGTATGTATGACTATGGTCCTCCATTAAATCGAATTTTCACAGAAAACCAAATTACAAAAAGTAAGGAAGCCTAAGTTCGAGTGAAGTCGAACATTATATACCCAGTAGAGAGCTATTATGGCTTACCACTTCAAGCAGTTGCCATTTCGTTAAAGACGATTTTAGACATTCTTTTTGTTTTGGATATAAATGTGGGTGTGGTTTTTACGCGATTTCGTACATTTTTGTCTAGAACATAACCTGCAAGAACGCCAATATGACTGTCGAATTTTGTTCCGATTCTTTCACCGGGTTCCGATTTATTAATAATAATATTTTGAAAAACTAATTAATTTAAAATTTTTTTTAAATCAATAGGCTGCCTTAATTGTAATGTGCACAACAAATTTGGCCCTTGCCAGACCTGCTTAATTTGATTAGTAATTAGAAATCAATTTATTTTTTAATTGGTTATTATTATTTTAATTATTTTCAAGAAAATGCAGCTATAAATTGATTGCGAATAAAGAGAAATAAAAAATAATCATAATTTTTCACGAGTATTAAAAAAATTAAAAAAAAAAATTTTAAAATAAGTAAAAAAAATGTATAATGATTATTTTTTAATTATTTTTAATAATCGTGAAAAATCATGATTTCTTTCTATTATTTTTTAACTAATTGGAAAATGATAAAAAATAAAACAAAATCATGATTTTTCACGATTAGTAAAAATAAACAAAACATAATTAAAGTAATCAAACATTTTTTAAATTTTTTTTATTTTTATTATTTGGTTTTATAAAAAATATTTTTTATTATTTTTATTTTTTTATTTTTTTTTGTATTTATATGTATTATAAAAAAATTAAAAGTAATGGTAATCAATCAGGAAAATAATTATTAATCATTATTTACTCGTAACAAGTGTGGTGCTTACGCCACTTTTTTTTTGTATTTTCCAAAAATTGTTGATGTCTGAAAAGTGGGTGTGGCCATTATCCGATTAAGCCTGTTTCAGTAGCTCTAAGTAATAGCATACTAAATTTCAATCTATTTGATTATCTTTTCACAAAAGGACACACATGACTTAAAAAACTTATATTTTCCTCCTAGACATAACTTAATATTTATCCCGATTCGTTAATGCCGTCACATCCTACTTTTAGGAGTAGCACTACTCGGTATAAATAAGCAAACTTTAACACTCAGCTTTGCTAAAAACTCTAACATACAAACGCACACCTAAGCTTGCACACGAAACCTTTGTTCACCCGCTAAGCGTTGAGGCTACGCTCAAGTTCGTATGCAAATCAAAATAGCAGCCAGCCAGCAAGCCATTCAAAACGACCGACCGACAAACCAAACTATTCAACTCATCAATTCAATTCAATTTGCATTTCAATGCAATTTTCCATGCTGCAAAGGATTATGGCGCATTTTGAATGGCTACACTCGCTCACTGCTTACGGATTAAGCTTTGAAGTTTTGCCGCATTCATTCAAAAAGCTCAAACGATTGGCAACAGTGGCGGCATATTGTAAACAGCCCGAAGACAACAAAGTGATGCATTATAATGCATCAATGCAAGGAATAAATGCATGACGATGCAACAAAATGGTGACGTACGCCATTTTGCCATTTTGCCACTTGAGCCGCATGGCTTTAAAAGTGTTTGTTATGTTGGCTGTATTTGTTGTAATGCTGCTAGTGGGTTGTTGAGGTTGGCAACATCACAGCTTTTGGCGCGGCTACTGTTTCAAACACACACACAAGCAAATCCTTTCATCGGTACTTCATAGCGTTCAACATCAAAAACGATTCGTGGAATCAACGAATTGACATTTTGTACGGCAAGCGTTTGTAACAGACTTAGTTGTTGGAACAATGCAATTGGAAATCAAAGCGCAACACAAAAAAAAAAAAAATTGCATTTAGCTACTGTGCATTGTGTTGTTGGCAATGTCAGTGATTGCTGGTGCTGCTACCGTTGGCCGCCACAAAATATTGCTGTGCGGACGAGAAATGTCGCCAATTGAATGATGCGCTGTAAAGGCAAACCAGCAAACGTACGCCAATTGCCAACCTCCAACCACCAACAACTACAACTACAGCGAAGCGCAGACGAACAGACGAACCTTTCAAAATGAATGGTCACAGCAATTTTTTCTTTCGTTAAGCATTTTCCAATTTTGTTTTCTTCTTTTTTTTAGTTTTTATTTTACTTAAACGTTTTTAACATCCTTTGTTGCTGGGTGATTGGTCGTCGCCGTTTTGTTTCTTAAGCTCGTTTGGGGCTGGTTTTGGGGTCGCCGACAAAAGCCGCTTTAGATTCAGCTAAAGATCGGTCACTATGCTGCTTTAGAGATAGCATTTTTTTTGTTGATTCCATTTTTGCTGTTGTTGCTTTTTCATTTGCCAATTGCTTTGTTATGGTTTTTAATCTCTGAATTGGTATCTGATTATGGGAATCCTTTGCGTTTTGCTTTAATTTTGCATTGTGTCCCGCTCGCAGTTGCTTACTCTACCTGTCTTTTCATTCGGTATAATATTTTTAAAGTGGATAATTAGCCTCGAAAATGGCAGCTGCACCACGCATTAATCAGTTTGTAATCGCAATGAATCTGTGATGGCATTGCTTCACAGGAACTTCGACTTGGTGTGCGGTGACATTTAGATACTCAGGAATATTTAGGTATACAAATGTTTCTACATACGTTCTTACATCTATGGAGGAGCCTAGAAATATCTAAGCATATACCCTGCATAAAATGACTTCACTTTTAATGTCCTTATATGATAAGTTCTGCGCTCTTTTGTTTGAGCTTGCCCTAAGAAGAGTCTAACTGCAACTTTTTCTATATGTTATACTAGTTTCCCCTGTTCTCTAATATATGCCAACACCTGTTCCGGTTTAAAAATATTTATACAAATATTTTGTGTCAACTTTTATCGCCACCACTGTTCACAGAGAGTAATAAATATTTCTTTGAACCTTAAACTTCACGCTGCACATCTGGCAATGCATCTCTCAACATTTAGTGTAATTCTAGAAAACGGTTTTTGTTTGATGCGCGAACAAACATTTAGACAGTGAGACAAAAATTCTCTTGGTTTTGACACCTAATACGCTTATAATAATATACCCTAAGCATTTCCCTTTAATATCGATAATATTCAGACATCGATCTTGCACTAATTTCAGTAGAATACAAACAGTTGGAGCCAACTAGTATTTCCACTACCTACTGTAGCGCGAACAAAACGTTTGCTTTTAGTGAAATGGATCTTAAACTTCAAGTTGAACATTTAGCAATGCATTGGTGAAAATTTAATTCAATTCTATACATCGGTTTATGTTTGATGCGTGAACAAACATACATACCGACAGACAAAAATTCTAAAAATCGTTGTTTTGGCTTCAACAATTCTAACCAAACTATCCACCAATCTCAAACAGATATGAGTCTTCTTCAATTTCTTCTAGCTTTAATTTAGTCCCACTATTTCTTGCAGGGTATGCTCTACAATGCGATTGTATTTTCCCTTGCGTTGAATTATCTTTAAAGATACAACTAATTTGTTTAAGTTGCCGAGATTTGGTGATTTCACTGATTAGCGATTGAAGGTTTGCTCAACAGCATTTGATCGTAAGAATTTGTTAAAGCTAAAATATGTATATTTGACTGAAAGCTATCAGACCCTACTCAAGATGCTAATCGATAAGCTATCAGAATGCAGCTTCCAGTTCTTGCTCTTGATTAAATTATTTGTAACTAATGCTTGAAAAGAAAATACTTCAAGCATTCGACAAAATGTTTTATTAAAATCCTTATACGAGTAAGTATAAAGTTGAACTGGGACGAGCTAGATTTGTGTAAATGATTGCAACATCGTCAGGATATCCCGATGCGGGAGCGAAAACATATAGAAAGATTTCTAGTTGAGATCATCAATCATTTAAAATGCTCAAAAATATATTTTAGGTCCAATCTTATACTTCTGTGAAAGGATTGATTTACAAGATCAATTTTGAAAATTTTTTTGTTTGTAATATTACTGACTGTCCATTTTACATACGAGTACCTCGGAACTTTGGTGAGCTCATGACCAGTTTATAATAATAATTATTCAATCATTACATATCTTAGATTTTATAATTTTATTTGATTTTTAAAATTTTACTTTAAAATGAAAAAACCATTGAACCAAATTTTCTAGAGCCCTTCAAATTTAAAAAATATTGAAAGTTCCAAAAAAAACTTCGAAAACTTTTAATTTAGAAACTATATAGCTACTTTTTGGAAACATTTTTTTTTTTGTATTTTTTGAATTATTATCTTAGGTGCAATAGTTTTCACACAGTTTCTTCTGGCTTCATCCGGCTAATGCAATCCATTTCTTGGGGGCAATCTATTTTGTATGAAAATCAACTTTTTTGGTGAGCTTATCAAAGCTTGAGCGCTGTGAGTAATGCTCTCAAAGACTTCGTAAGTATAGCTTTTTTTGCGGAATGTAACCAAATAATATTTTTTTTTTAATATTTAAAGGATTCGATGAGTTTCGAATGAAAAATTTACACACTTAGTTGTAACCAAATAAAACTTTTTATTTTGAATATTTAAAGGATTCGATGAGTTTCGAATGAAAAATTTACACACTTAGTTGTAACCAAATAAAACTTTTTATTTTGAATATTTAAAGGATTCGATGAGTTTCGAATGAAAAATTTACACACTTAGTTGTAACCAAATAAAACTTTTTATTTTGAATATTTAAAGGATTCGATGAGTTTCGAATGAAAAATTTACACACTTAGTTGTACTTATTTCACTTAATATTTTTAAGTAAAACTTCTTTTCAATAAAGAACAAATAGTAGTATAGGCATTTTCAAATTTATAAAAAATAAAAAATTTATAAATTATTAAAAAAGTACTTTCTTCTGATTAGTAAGACACAGATATGCATTCAAATATTCATTTCAAAAAGTCACAAAAGAAAGCTTGAAAAGAAATAAAATAGAGGAGTTTGTTAAAAACAGACAAATAATTCTCAAAAAAAGCTTCAATAAAAGATTCCAATATTAGTCCAAAAAGACTCCTCAGTGCATTTCCAAAGAGTTATAAAACGCTTCAAATTCAGTGGACTCCTTTTAGATTCTTTTTTTTTGACTACTTCAAGTGTGCCCTGGTAGACCGATTTTTTCCCCCATTTTAGGCTCCAAAGGAGCTCATCTCTGAGAGAGATGCTCTAAGAAATGCGAATGGAATCTTAATCTAGTAGTTAGCTGTATACCGACTTGTAAACACACATTTAATCCACACTAATTTATGAGAAGCAGATGTGATAAATCTTAGTAAAAGTTCAAAGTAAACAAAAATTTTAGCTCATAAAATCATAACTAATTTACAATAAACATACGAGCCCAAGTGCTGAATACAAGATAAACGTAGTTGCGTAAGAAAGAAATGTGAAAAAAATTGAAGTCAAGTGGCCGCAAATGCGGTAGGTAAAGCGATTTTTGTCAAGTACTTTCTCGGCACCTCATAAACTGACGAGAGGAGTATCCCGTTTTGGACCACACACACAGTAAAATAACGTGGCAAGTCATAAAGTACTCGTAGTTGGTAGCATAAATCGTTTAAATACGAAATACTAAACGAAAAGGAAGTATTTAGTAAATGACAACAAACTGCTGTCACATTAGGCAAAAGGGTGCAAATGAAGGTTTTTGGAAAGGAATCAAAACACATTTAGTTACGCAATCTGCCTATTTAGGTTTCAACATGTTTTGAAGATAATTTTTGTTGTTTTTTGTTTGTTTGCCAGAGAAAGTCATAATTCAGGCACTCGAGTTGCGGCAAGTGGATGCAAATGTATTGATGCTGCTACGATAGAAGTGGCATGCCACTATGCGTGAGGTGAGCAGCAAGCGTGTCGAAATGTTTTAGACAAAACTTTAAAAAGGATTTCCGCGCAACATGTGTTGTAGTTGTTGTTTTTGCGTTGTGCGAATAAAATGAAAGTTGGGTGCACAGCATGAGTGTGTCTAGCGGGACAGACTGCAGAGATATGGCATTTAGGTTGACCGCTGTTACATGTACATACATATCTGCAAGCACTTAAATGGATTTGCACCAAATAAATATTTGCATGCAAACGCCACAGGAGTGATGCTTGACATGGCAAAACAAAGCGAATATCAAAGCAAAACACCGATTGTTCGTATAGGTATATTTGCATACGAGTGCGACCATTTTTGTAAAAATGCAACAAGATCAGAGCATGACGAAATGTTGTTGCATTGTTGCGAATTTATTTAAATTTTTATTTTTGTTGTTGTTGTTTTTTGTTCATTTTCTTCTGCCAACTTAACAAAACGTTTTTTGTTTTGATGTTTGCTGTTGTTGTTGTACTATTGTTGATTGCCTGCCACATTTGACTACCGTCAGCGTACTTCATGCATACTCATACATAGTAAATAGGTACATATATACTCGTACATACACACCTTTGTATATATGTAAATATGTATCTACTTTACCTTTGCATTGACAATGATGAGTTTTGTTGCTTTGGCGTTTTCGTGGAAATTCACAACATCTGCGCTATCCTGCCGCATTGTGAACAATAAACATCGGTATATACTCGTATATATATTACAACTTCTTCATAGCTGCACTCCGCAAGCCGTTGGGTTGCAGCATTCGTTTGTGCATCCAAATAAGGTGACACAATTGCTGCGCGCTGACGCAAACGTTGCATTCGCTCAATATTGCTGCATTGCCATTGTTGCGCTGATGGATGATTGCAAGTCGCAAACAACATTTTCGTTTCGTTTGCTGCTACTTGGCTTTTATTGTTAAATAAATGATTGTTGTTTTTTTCATTCTAGTTTAGCTTTTCCTATTCTTATTTCTGCGCTTTTTCTTCAACTTTTTGTTAAGCTTCGCATACAATTTGCATTTCGCGGCAAAACATCAATGCATCACATAAAAGGTAGAAGTACGCTTGGTAAGGATCGCTACATAAATAAATTTAGTTACATATCGATGCCTTATAGTATTTAGATCCGCTTTCGAGATATCATAGCTGAGGCAAAATGTTTAAAATAATTTTTTTCTATTTAGTATTTACAAATATACATATTTCGAAGGCTATGTCGGAGATCCCTTTTTTCAAAACATTTTTGAAGAATTCCTCATCATAGATTTAATTTAGATTCAAAACCGGACCGTTTCAAAAATTTTTTTTTTCAAAAAATATCTCAACTGAAAATGTATTGGATTTTTGTGAAGATTGAGCGTTTTTGAAATCACTCAGCCTTGTAAGAGATACCGAAACCATCTTAGCGAAACGCAAAGAAACTTATTAAAAATGCCAGCTTTCCAGACTGAGGTTCGACTGTGGGCTAACTCAAAGTAGTCGGTTTTTAGACCAGTCGAAATAGCGAACTAAAAACCATCTCAAAAAAGTCAATTGAAAATTAACTCAATATAGCTAACTTTAAACTGCCTCGAAGTAGTTGGTTTATAGTTAGCTGAAATGCTTCCAGAAGTAAGCACTACTGACTACCTCCTATTCCATCATCTGTTCCATAAGAAGTAGTTAAATTTTAAATATTATTGGTTGTCAAGTAGTCTACCTAAAATGTATTTGGGGTTAGCCAAGTTCCCGCTTGGGTAATTTTGAGTCAGGTTGTTTTTGAAAAATATTTCAAAATAAGGTAATTTTCTTTGGTATAATCTTATGTTTTGATAAGAGATCCAATTGAGTATTTAGGTAAAAGAAGGTGTACGTGGGAAGTGTTAATTTTGATTATTAGTTAGTAATCAATTGACTTATGGATTTTTGAACTAGTCATGATTATTTTAATTGATTTCAAGAAAAGGAAATTATAAATTGATTACGATAAAAAATAATAAAAAATTAACAAAAAATAAAAAAAATTAAAAATATTAAAAAAACCAAAAAAAAATTAAAAATAATGTAGAAATAATCCAAAAAATTTAAAATTAAAGGAGATAATCAAAAAAAATCTAAAATAATACAAAAAGTTAATTTAAAAACAATCAAATCAAAAATAGTCAATAAATAATAAAAGAGCCTAAAATAATGAAAGAAAAACTTTTTTTGTTTTTTTTTTCTTTATTTTCAATAATCGTAAAAAATCATGCTTTTTGTAAATTATTTTTTAGTTAATTGGAAAATAATCATTAAAAGTTTAAAGTTAAGGTAATCAATGATTTAATGTATTATCAGGAAAATAATCAATCAAGCGATTAATCATTACGATTAATAATTATTCATATTATAATCATTGTTTAACAGTTCTGATGGTGTAAAACAAAAACGGGTCAGTCCGGTTCAACACGAACTTCAAAAATTAATGACTATTTTTTTTAATTGATAATTGTTCTTGAATTGTAATTGATTAACATTTGATTAACATTAGAAAGAGTCAAGAAAATGAAAGCATTATCTCTGAATATTTTTGATTACTTTAGATTTTATTTTATTATTATTTTTTTTTAATGATAGGTTAATATAATTCTCAACAAATTGATTACTAATCCCATTCTCCGTCAATAAATTGTCCTAGCTTTTTTTCCATGCTTTAAAAATTCTCTATTCACCGCACCGTACATACATACATTTGGCAGAAAAGTTTTTTCCTTCATTCCATTATTTATGGGATAACCCAATTATGCAGCAAAAAACAAAAACAAAATTGGACAATTGCAAATGACTTTGAATAAGTAAACTTTAAAGTTCTCTGTTTGAAATGAATTTTTAAATAAACAAAAGAAACAATGCCGTCACTTTTATATGTATGCACACACATATACTCGTACACATTTAGGCATGAATAAAACTTCAAACTCAATAAGAGCGTTTGCAAAAAAAAAAAAATCTACAAATCATTTTCAGCTAAATAAATAAACATTTCAATCAATACGCAATTCAAATACTTTCAACACTATGTTTCACTGCTTAGAAATGCATAAGTGTGTACACATGTCTGTGAAAAAAATTGAATTCAAACCTCAGTGAGAACAGCTAATGCATTACGGTATTGCCATGCATCTCTTCACATATGGAAAATGTAAAGCAAATCCCACTTTCCTACTGGGTTTGCTACAACTACTCGTGATTTGTATAAACGTTGCATGCAACAGTTGCTGTCAGCTAACTTGAATGGAATAGAAGATATTGAACAAATGCCCGAGAAAAAAAGAATTCAAAAAACGTTCCTTTGGTGTTTGAGGTTGAGGAGGTGTTGAAATATGAATGTGCCCAAGCGTCTCAAATAAAAAAAAACGCCCCAGAATAATTTGTGGGCTAAGTCCTTGTCGATGAAGTCGCACAGGTCCCAAAGGTGCCAATGAAGTGATGTATGACTCTACATGCCCGAAATCTTCAGGGAATTCCGAAAAAAATTTTGTTGTCGACTGATTTTTGACTTGATTTTTAATAACCAGTAGTTTATAGTTGATTACCATGGAATAAAAATTACAATTTTGAATAATAAAAGTAAAAGAAAACAAGAAATAAATAATAAATAAATATAATTTTATTGTTTTTTTTATTTGTTTACTTTTAAATTGTTTATGACTAGGTATGAGTTCAAGGGGCCAAATATAATAACTTTATTTCTTCCATGAAAATTATTATGAACTTTTTTTAATAACCTTTATTAACAATTAAAAGTTTTTGCTTGAATGGATATTTGATAAATAAATAAATAATATAACATAGTAAAAGAAATTATAAAAATGTTAGAAAAAAAAATTATATTTCGCACTTATTAAAAAAAGAAAGAAATAGAATACTTCATAGAAAATTTGAATTTGTTCATGCGTTATACAGTTTTTGAAAAAATTAAAAAAAAATTGTTGGAGCTTTTGAAAAAATTCAAAAAAAAGTTTTTGGAAAAAATTAAAGCAAAAGCTTTTGGAAAACCTTAAAAAAATGCTTGTAGGAAAGTTAAAAAAAAGCCTTTGGAAAAAAACAAATTGTTGGAAGAAATTAAAAAAAAGCTTTTGAAAAAATTAAAAAAAAGGTTTTTGGAAAAAATTAAAGCAAAAGATTTTGGAAAAAATTAAAGAAATATTTGTAGAAAAGTTAAAAAAAGCTTTTGGAAAAAATAAAACAAAAAGTTTTCGGGGGGAAAAAAAGCTTTTTGAAAAAATTAAAAAGTTCATATATTTGAAAAAACACTCTTTTTGAAAATTTGAGGTTATCGTAAATACATACATATATCAGAATTATAATACAAAAAATTTTGAGTGCAAAATTTAATGCCGAATTTTAATTTTTTAGGAAATGAAAATTTTCTGAAATTAGAAATTGTAATATTTTTCCAAATAATTTTTTTTCACTCTCTAACTGCAAGTTTTACTGAAAAAAATTAAATGAAAAATAATTGTTTTACTCAAATTTTATATAAAATAATGTTTTTTTATGCGAAATAATAAAATAGTTTTTCACTTGAATTGTTTTGTTTAACTGGCTGTATGTATCCCTTTTGAAATTTTTTAACTTCGAAAGGTTACGAAATATTTAAAAATAAACAGGAAAAAAATGTAAAAATTTTCAATTTTAAAATTGCATATTTCAGAAATATTTTTGTTTTTTCTTTGAACAACAATAACGAGTATCAAGTGAGCAGCGACAATTAATTATCGCCCAACTTCCCACATTCCATCATTGCTGTCGAATTGGAACTCAACAGTTTTCTTTCGATTTTATTACTTTGGTGGCTGCTGGGCGCTGCTTGAATTGGATGGCGTCTAACAACTTTGCATGACCACAAACTCTTTCGAATTGATTTTAATTGATTTTGAAAAATGAAAAATTTATGTTTTTTTTTTTACAAAAACACACAAGCTTACATTTGTACATACATACATACATACATGATCCGACTTTTCAGCATAATATCATGCGTTTGTTATTTTTATATACTCTCTATTAGGCCAAACGCTTTTCTCACCACAACCACATTATAACATCCTGTTACGGCGAGTTTCATCTACTCATCGAGGGCGGCCTACGATGTCAGACAACGGCGTTCGTTTAAAAATGGTGGCATTGGCGCACTGGCGCCAACACTTAAAAATGCAACACACACTTGGCGCATTTGCTGCTGCGTAAATAAATAAACAAAAAGTTGAGTTCCAAGTCCATTTGTGTGGTATGTATTTTGAATTTGTATAAATTCTTAAATGCTTCTTGTTGATTCGTAGATTTGTGAAAGCTTTATTTCTCTTTTAAAATTATATAAAAGTGTAATGGAAATGATTACATTAATTGTGTTTTAATACCAAATTTCCAGCAAGATCGAGGCACATTTGTGAGATATTTCTATGTTGTGGCATTTTTCTCAGCAAAGTGGGCGAATGTTGGAGCACAACCAAAACTTTGCGGGCGTATAAGGGAACACAACTATTGTGAATGTGCAGAGAGTGAGTGTTTGAGAAATTACTTGCAGACGGATCATTTGCTCAGAGTTGCCGGGCGTTATTAAATAAAGTGTTTCAAATTTCCAAATAAAGCTATCAATTGAAACTTTTTTTTAACAATGCCTCGGCACAAAATATGTTTTAATATTTTTTTCACGGAGGCTTTACTAAATTACTCTTATGGGTTCTAAGTTCCATATAGCAGGAGTGAAAGTTAATGAGGTAATCTATAGTGTTCCATCAGGTCATATCGGAAATCGTTGCTATTAACAATTGGATGAAATTTTGACCAAAAAAATTTCAGTGATTTGTTTTTTTTTGCTGCTCAAAAAGTACTCAAAAAATTTAGACTAGGATTAACTACACAGTTAAAAATTTTGGGTATAAATTTATATATTGTCTTTAACACTTTTTCTGGATTTTAAAAATTTTTAATTAAAATTAGTTTTAAATCTTAAAATGATTTTTAATGAGACCAACAACTTTCATCGTTCTGTCAATTTGTTTTGTTGTTGTGGCCGCCTTTTTCAGTCTTACGGGATTTTAGCTCTTCACTTCTAAGCCCCACAGAAGATTACCGACGAAGATTACTCTAAATCCGTTATTATTTGCAAGTGGTTGAGAGCAGGGCTGTGAATTTATTCGATAAATCGTTTAATTAGTTGAGTGATCGAATTTTCAATTAATCGATTACTTGATTAATCAAAATTATGAGTAATCAAAACGAGCGTTACTCGATTATTTTCAAAAATGTTTAATCAAAAACTGACTAATTTACTCATTTTCTTATGTGAAAGTGATACATATGTATATGAATAATCATTTTATTCAAAAAACGAGTAATCAAAACGCGATGAATCAATTAATTTTCTTTTTGATTAATTAAAATCTTGATTAATCGAGTAGACACCCTTTTTGTTTAATCAAAAATCATAATTAATCGATTATTTGAGTAATCGATATTATGGTTAATCAATTAATCGCACAGCCCTAGTTGAAAGTGTCAAAACCTGTTACAGGCTAAAGGCAACTAATTTAGCTATATCCTTGTGTATTTTTTTTCTAGACCCCAATTTATCTTAGTTCTTGCGGGGTTAAGCGAATTGGTATTGCTAAGAACTTTAAGGAAAGGATGCTGATAAAAAAAATAAAAATATATAAGTAAAATAAAAAAAGCAAAATAATCAAAAAAAAATTATAACAAATATATATAAAAAAATTATCAAAAAAAAAAGGAAAAGGAAAAATAATCAAAAAAATATATGTATGTATGTATATAAAAAAAATAGTGATTAAATAACTTCTTTTTTACAATTTTTGGTTAATTTTTAATTAATTATAATGATTGAAAATTTAAAGTAATGTTTGTTTAACATTAAATGGATTCTCAGGAAAATAATGAAACAAACCGGCAATCATTGCGATTAGCAATCATTATTTAAAAGATCTGCCTGAAACTTGGTATGCGGCCACTATTTATTTACATACATACATACGTATATATTGAAGTTTTTTTCGGTATAATACATATAACATATAGCCACCATAAACCCGATTTTTTCGATGAACGATATATGTATGTACATATGTACACATATTTCAATTAAGTTTCTCATTTTCTTCAAAACTTGACTAGTTTGGATATTAAGCTAGTAAATAATAAAATAAAAAAATTGCAAAATTTCTGTTCAAATTTTTAACAGTGTACAAGTACTTATTTAAAGAAAAAATATCCAAACTTTACTGTAGACTTTGATTACTTAGCTCTCAAGCATGAATTGCATGTGGCGGCTCCGATTGGCGGCTTTTTTAATACGAAAATTAAATAAGTAAATGTATATAAATGCGAGTAAGTGCACAAAAAGGCCGCAAAACCTCAAATTACACGCAGAAAAAAAAAAAAAACAAAGTAAAACAGTGAAGCGGTAGCAATGATTGGCAATTGTTGCATGTTTACGGCATTGTTGTTGTCACCACTTCACTACCATGCTGCTGTTGTACTTAAAAGCCATTTGACATATGTATACGTAACAACAACAAAAACGCCTCTTTTTCCACTATTCGCTGCCTTGAAAACGTTTTTTTGTGTGCCTTTCCTGCGACTTTCGGCTACCGTTTTTGTTGTTGCAAAACCTAGCCGCTTCTTATTGCAAGGTGCATGATGATTGTTTGTTTTGTTGTAGTAAAATAAAATTAAATTGCAACTACCATTGCGCTTGGTTGGGTGAAACGCTAAGCCGAAATGCTGCAAGAAAAAAATGTATGTATGAAAAAGCAAACTCACAACAAAAAACAACAAAAATACATACAATCGCAATCAAAACTCCATTGTTCCGCTTTTCGGCTTAACGATGCAAATGCATTGCTGTTGATTACAATGTGGTTTTTGTTATTGTTGCTATGACTATTCTTAATAACGTAGCATGTTGTTGTATTTGTGCAAATGCAATGCTTTTTACACGTCAGGTTGATTTCGTGCTGCTTTTTGTTGCGTTTTTGTGCGCGTCCACCGCAATCCAATTTTGCAATTGAGGAAATGTATTCAATGGCCGCCCGAAAATGATACGCCCGGCAAAGCCAACAAACAGCAACAATGCAATTTTTCTTTGGCGTTGGTTGGTTGTTTCTGATTTTTTTTAAATTTTTTTTGTTTTGTGTGTCGGCAGTTCTATTGCTAAAATATGTATAGCCTTGAAATACAACGCCGACGCGGCAAGGCTTTAAAGTTTTTTTGTTTTGCCTACTTGGGCTGCCTGGTTTTTGTTGGTTGGATATCCAAGTACTAACATTTCCATTGCTGTAATTGCTCCTCTTATTGTTGTGCTTTAAATATCTTGTTTGGCTGAATCTATTTTTTTTGTGAATTTTTTTCTTTTTTAGCTTTGTCTGTGCTACCTTTTTCTGGGTTAAGTCAGACATGCATAAAAATCTTGGCTTTTTATTCTTAGCCATTCATGGCATAGCTTTAATTGTATGAAAATATAGTGATTGTTGATAAGCGTGTTTCACATGTATACATACATACATACTTACATATATAGTCAAGCAGAGTACAGTGAAACTGAATTTCGAGTATCAGATCCTTTGAAAATGCATTCATTTGAAATGGACTAGACATTTTCAAATTTGAGGCAAGAAATGATTTCAGGATATGCAGTTTTGTAGCCTATTCGTAGTCAAGATTCCTTAGGTCTACGAACAAGCCTTTAGAGCGTTCGAATATTTCAGCAAACTTTTACTTGACAGAAAATAAAAATTCTCGTCTTATTATATTTTTCAGTTTTTTTGAAAAAAATAAAAAATACCATTTTTGTATGAAATTAAATCGAAGAGAAGAAAGCGTTGAACCCCCTCTTCCCAAAATACTGGATCTGCCACTGATACATACTAGCTCTCTAAATTAAGTCGAGTCGGAAAAAATCCTCACCGACAAGGGTTCTAATCCCTCAAGAACTCAACACTGATCGTGAGCGCTAAGCAGTACGCTATAATTCTCAGCCATTTTGTATTTTCTTTAGCCCACTTTAATTTAATTTTTCTTCCATGTTTATCATTCTCTGTTTCTGTTACTCACTGTTGAGCATTTGGCGTGC
The DNA here is from genome assembly GCA_951509765.1 of Sphenella marginata. Classification (NCBI taxonomy): domain Eukaryota; kingdom Metazoa; phylum Arthropoda; class Insecta; order Diptera; family Tephritidae; genus Sphenella; species Sphenella marginata. Next base: position 110,342,774 of record OX608079.1, read on the forward strand.
GATCACGACTAGACTTCCAATCGTTTGCCGGCAAGTAAGTCATAAAAATGTTTATTGCCATTTAACGCGCTGAAGAAATACATAAATCTTAAACTCGTTGAATGCCAATGTGGTTGATTTTATTGGTTGAACGATTATTCTTTTATCTTTTAATCGATTATTGTTACATTCACACATGGCATGTTGAGTATAGAGGGAAGGAAGAATGGTAGATTTGTTTGTTATTGCTGATATGATATTAACTTTTGCTGGTTTAAGTATTTCAGTGAATCTCAAAAAAATTATAAATTCAAGCAAAATGTTTGAAGTTTTTGAAAGAGCAGGTGTCATGAAGGGATTTATGAAAAGGAGGGGCAGGGAAGGAGGTATCTACATTTGAAAAAAAATCCCTTTTCGACACACGAACTCGGCAGCAGAGAAAGATAAAGGCCCTGATATGGAAAAAAGTCGAAGGGAAACTCCAGAGTTTCGTACTTGTTTAAGATTTAAATATTCGTGGAATCGAACTATGAGTAACTTCGACCCATTGTATAACCAGTTGTCTTGGAATATAACAATACTTACCTGACTTTTGCAAATAATGGGCTGATAGTGGGAAGGAGGGGAAGGCGCTAAACTTTTTTTTTTTTTGAAAATTTGAGGATACCTTTTATCTAGATTTCTTGAAAATATTACTAAATTTGAATGCCGAAGGGGGCTTTGGGCCCGAAAACCCCCCTTGGATTCTACCTTGTACTATATAAAGTGGCGGATTCAGGATTTTGAAAAGAGGTGGCCCAAATTTGTATATGAAATTTCGAGGAAATATTTTAACCATAGTTCCTGAATATGATTTCACAGATTCCGAAGAAGAGCGGATCATCTCCTGACTATATAGAAAAGTTATAAATTAAGCACACCTACATGCATGTATTTCAATTAAAATATTCGTTATAACATTTATATGTTCCATTTTATTGTTCTTTAAGTAATATTTTTTATTATTTTTTAACAGAGTGTTTAACAGCAATAACAAACTATTTCGAAATATGTAAAACATAATTAAAATACCATAATGATAAAATTTATAACTACTCAACTATTCTTGTTTTTTCTTTTGATTCAACATTTCCTTTGAATTTTTTGTGTTTGTTGTTGCTAGCCCATTACGAAAGGAATGCTTAAGCAGCCCACCACTGCGGCATGCAACAAGCGCACATTCAGCCAAAATGCGCCTCCAAAGACATTGCATTGTATGGGACCACCGCTAACGTTGCACATTCGCGCAATATCATTTGCTTTTGGCCTGAACGGCTCGCTCTGTCTGCCACTTTTGGTCAGCACTTTTGATTGTATTCTGCATTTCTTATGAAATAAGTGGTTTTCTCATTTTATCTTTATTTCTGCGCATTTGATTGTCGCTCGTTATTATTATTATTATTACTTGTTTTGTAAATTTTTTTTTTGTTTTTGTTATTTTATTAGCTATTGCAACGCATTTGCCGGTGTTATTATAAACGGCATAAAGTCAATTCAATCCCATAAAAATTTTAATAAAAATCGCCTGTGGCGAATTTAATTGCGATTGCAATATAAATTTGTTTTTGTACATGCGAGCGCGGGGAAGTGGGAAAAGTAGTTTCTCAACAAAGGAGCAGTTGTGTGTGTGTGTGTGTGCCCTAGCAGGCAAAAAAGGTGGGTGAAAAAATGATAAAAAATAATATTAAATTTAAAATGGTTCGATGTACAACGATCTGAAATTCTCTACTTGGTAAATGTAGTCATTTGAATTGACAGAGTTTTGGAATAATATTGAGTTACTCTATTTAGTTTCGGAAAGCTATGCACCCAAATTAAATAGCTGAGAATAGTTGCGAAATTCCAAAACGTCTGCTACGTGAAATCGGCAATGTGGGCTGTTCTAGCTCAAAACGTTTCCGTCAACAATTACCGCCCACTGTTTTAATCAATAATTTACGAGTTTGGTTTTTTGTTTGTTTTAAATTTAGTTCTAATTTATTAAACAACAAATAGCTTACTATTCTTCCCTGGCAGAAAATTCCCTCCCGCTCCACATTTCTAACTACAAATCAGCTTGTACGACAAGCGAGTGAACTCGTTTTTATAAACTTACTTCAACCCATCATATTAAGCCACTCATTTGGCGTTTGGTAACGCAATTATGACATGCTGCACCTATAAATTATGAAGCTTCAAAGCCGCATGCAAACATGGTCATGCATATATACATACACAAGCAATTCTCTTAGCCATTCTGTTTTAACCATGCAGGGAACTCAGTAGCTACTAAGACATATTCCTGGTTTAAAATTGGGTCTAAAGTGCTAAATATGCTAAATGAAATAAAATGAAATGAAATACCAAAACATAACAAATCATAAAAAACTAAAATCAAATAAAATAAAATAAAATAAAATAAAATAAAATAAAATAAAATAAAATAAAATAAAATAAAATGAAAATAAAATAAAATAAAATAAAATAAAATAAAATAAAATAAAATAAAATAAAATAAAATAAAATAAAATAAAGTAAAATAAAGTAAAATAAAATAAAATAAAATAAAATAAAATAAAATAAAATAAAATAAAATAAAATAAAATAAAATAAAATAAAATAAAATAAAATAAAATAAAATAAAATAAAATAAAATTAAGTAAAATGAAATAAAATTAAATAAAATAAAATAAAATAAAATAAAATAAAATAAAATAAAATAAAATAAAATAAAATAAAATAAAATAAAATAAAACAAAATAAAATAAAACAAAACAAAATAAAATAAAATAAAATAAAATAAAATAAAATAAAATAAAATAAAATAAAATAAAATAAAATAAAATAAAATAAAATAAAATAAAATAAAATAAAATAAAATAAAATAAAATGAAATGAAATAAAATAAATTAAAAATAAAAATAAAATAAAATAAAATAAAATAAAATAAAATAAAATAAAATAAAACAAAATAAAATAAAATAAAATTAAATAAAATAAAATAAAATAAAATAAACATAACATAACATAACATAGCATAGCATAGCATAACATAACATAAAATAAAATGAAATAAACATAACATAACATAACAAAGCATAACATAACATAACATAACATAACATAACATAACATAACATAACATAACATAACATAACATAACATAACATAACATAAAACAAAATAAACATAACATAACATAACATAACATAACATAACATAACATAACATAACATAACATAACATAACATAACATAACATAACATAACACAACATAACATAGCATAACATAACATAACATAACATAACATAACATAACATAACATAACATAACATAACATAACATAACATTACATAACATAACATAACATAACATAACATAACATAACATAACATAACATAACATAACATAACATAACATAACATAACATAACATAACATAACATAACATAACATAACATAACATAACATAACATAACATAACATAGCATAAAATAACATAAAATGAAATAAAATAAAATAAATTAAATAAAAGTTCGATTTTTAGTTTTTGTTCACGTAAAAGCTGGTTTGAACAGAATTTGGAACATTCTATGTTAGTTTTTGAAACATTTCCAATTCACTTTTAAGGCGAAATAATTTATGAAACTAATAAAAAGTTTACTTTAATCCTTCACTAGATTTATACTGGAAACGCTTATATTTCGCTTACCAAAGTAAATTCACTTTAAAATTTTCCTTTAAAATCACTTACAGAAATGTTTGTTGGGTATGCTCTGATATATGTACCAATAATATTATTTACAACACAATGGCAGCGCGCTCGTGTGAGCTATGTTTATTTAATTTTTTATTCTGGTATTTATGACAAAAACAAAACAAAAGAACAAAATTCATTCCAACAACTGATCGCAATTTCAATTTCATGCTGCGCCGCATGCCACTTTCAAACAAATAGACATTCACAAACACTCCAGCGTATCTACATAGCTAGTCGCTTGACTTTTACCAGTCTATGGAATTCTAATTCACGCTAATCCACCCACTTCTGCAGGCTATTTGCATGTAATCAAGCCCAGCTTAGCATTTTAGTTCGGCAGCACTCAACTAAACTAAAATGAATTGTGCCGCACGGCACAGTGCTCGGATGGATGCGATTGCATCGGCTATGATCTGTATGATGCAGTTATGCTACTCCACAAGTTTTGGCATGCCGCGCTGTGCCCCTCTACAATCATCCGTATGAATATTTGTACGTAATCCTTCGGGTTGTCTTGGCTTGGGCTGCGTGTTGTAATTTGCATACGAGTTGTGTGTTGTTAATGGAGTTGTTGTTGTTGAGTAGTGCATTTGTTGTTGTTGAGTAGTGCATTTGTTGTTGTTTTTTTTGCTGCTATATTACAGTTGTTATTATTATTATTACAAGTACAAATTTTGTCGTTATATAAGCCACTAGATTGCGGCTTGCATTGCTGTTTGTTGTTGTTATTTTTCAAGTTTGTGCCACAAAATTTGTAAGAACATGCAGAGAATTCACTGGTGATTACGGTGCATATCTTTGGCATGCACGATCGTGTAGTGTGGGAGTGGATTACTTGTTGTTGTAAATTTGTTATTATTCTATCCATTTCTTATTATTATAATTTCACAACCACGTGGGTAAATACAACCGAATTTTTTTTATTGTATTTTATTTCCTGAAAAAAGATAATTTTAAAACGCCTCGAAATTTTTTTCTCCAAAGTCGTGAAAGAAAATTAAAAATTATGAAATTTTCTTTGATTTAAATGCTAGGCAATATAGGAATAAGTAATAAGGTAATTGAAATGGAATTAGACAGGGTTCGGATAATTTCGGGATGGTTTGCATGACCAATTTGGCGACTTTTTTGGTATCATTTTTAAGACATTTTCAGGACGGTTCAGCCCATAATTGGATCGTTTTGGGAGTCTATTTGGGATTGGTTTCCGGACCATTTCGGGATCATTTTGGAGCCTTTCGGGACTATTTTGGTTTTGTTTTTTGACTTTTTCAGGATCTTTTTTGAATTGTTTACGGGTCTTGTTTGGGTTAATTTTCTCAATTTTTCGACATTATATCGGGATTATTAGAGAAAAATTTCGGTATTATTTTTGGGACTGTTTAGGTAGTGTTTTAGGATTGTTTTTTTTTTTTGACTTTTCAAAGTCATTTCGGAATCGTTGTCGGAACTTGGTTGGATTTATTTTGGCACTTTTTCGACATTTATTACAGGAAAATTTCGGTATGGTTTTTGGGACTGTTTAGGGATTGCTTTTGGCTTTTCAAGATCATTTCAGAATTGTTTTCGGATCATATTTGGACCGTTTTCGGCATCTATTCGGGATTGTTTTCCGAACCAATACCTACAGGATAGCTTCGCGAATGTTGAGATTTCTTGATCAATACTGAACTTTTTCGGCATCATCATCGCCTCAGGTTCTAAAAATACCGTACTGAAATTTATTCCACTCTGAAGCACTTCCTCTAGAATAAACCTTTTTTACAACAATCCCAATTTCCAACAACCCCCAAAGCACCTCCATTTTCGAAGCATGCTTGCCAGCTCAAAGCTATTAAATTACATTTACATTAATTAATTAATTTTTCTGTATTCGCGTCACATAACTACTAGCTAAGAGGATATTCGCATGTTGACACGATACTCCACCCAACAGTGAATATTGTTTTGACTTCGATGTCGCCTAGTGTCCAAACTATTTAGCACCTCAATGCCTTGCGGTTATTATGCCTAGACACAATGAGCATAAACAATTTGTCAACATTTCAAGCGATTGAAATGAATTAAGCATATGGTATAATTGACAAAGTATTTAAAGTATGAATACAACAATTACAAAAACAACAACAAATGCAGTAATGCATTGACTTGTCGATGATTTATTACTAATGAATTGGTTAGTTGAACATTTTCTAGCAAAGCCAAAGTGTTTAAATGAAGCTTTATGAAACGAGTTTTCATTTGAGTAGGTATTAAGTGCTGAGAAAATAATAAACTTTCAGTGGAAATGTAAAAGGTAAATGTTGTAACTACATACTTACAAATACAAATCCATTTATCTATGAATGGCGTATTGCGTTAGAAATGATGTGACACGGAAACCAGAATTTGAAAAGTTAATTTGCAATTATAAGCACGTTGGTTATACTACAGGCATATGCACATACCCAACAAAAAATTGTGCTAGAAATTATAGTCATCTTAATAAGGCCGTTGTATTAAGTTCACCCTCAGTGGTGGATCCAGAGTGTTGGCCCCCTTTCCAAAATCCTGGCAAAGCTGAGATGGGGCCTTTGTGAAACGAATTTTTAAATTCTAAATTTGGGAATTTATTAAAAATACGACGATATGAGGTGCACAATTTTTTTAAGGGGTAGAAAAATATGTATGTATGTTCATGTCATCTTTTAACAAAAAAGTATTAGGTATATACTTTTTGTATGAAATATGCTGTTGCACATTGTTGAGGCATTTCAGCCCTGGTCCGTTTGCATGCTGCCACTTGCAACCGCAAAGTTGTGGTGGCTACATTTGATGCAACAAGGGGGCATGCGTGAAGTATCGAGCACGCACTTGCCGGTGTGGTTTTACCTATTCACGTGCCAATTTACCTGTCAACTCTTAGCCAATTAGCATTTTAATTGCACTTTTACAAGTTTCAAAAATTTACCAAATGTATGATTCTTCTTGAATAGGGTGTATGGGTGTATGCGTAATTGTACAAAAGCAACAGCAACAACAACTGTAAAATTTATCAGGTGCCCATTGCTTATGATGGTTTGAGCTCTTTGGCTATGAGCAAATTATTTGGTAAGCAGTTGAAGATTGCAAATCTTGTTTAGAATCTTGCGTCATCAAACCACTTAATATTTGCATGCGTACCATCCGCACTTTGTTTAGCGCATGATGTAGTGAAGATAAATACATATTTTATGCAATTAAAAGATATGTTAGTGACTAATTATAGAGTCAGCGAGTTGCATGGAAGAGGCTTCTTTACGTTCGATTAGCTCTAATTTAACTTTTTCTCTACCCGCTGCGGCGCTCATAGTTGAAAGTGGAATACTCGTTTCCGATTTGTTTTCACTACAAAATGCTGCCTGGGTATGTGCGCATCTCATAATTTTGCATGAATGTAACTTTGCCTTCTTCTAGGCCTAGCCTAAAAACGTAACCATAAAGTAGCTGATTTAGTGCGAAGTTTATTATTGTAAAATATTTAGTGAGCAATTATGTTCAGAGAAAATTGGCAATGAGTTATGCAACAGCTTTGCCGGGTGGTCGAATGTCAATGTTTGAAATAAATGTATGAACAGTAATGAAGGGAGTTTAGGGAAAGATCGTCTCTTCGAATTTGTAAGTAGATACACATACATACATTAGTGTGGATCGATTTGTGAGGACGCAAATTAACCGCTATCGAGCTATCGATTCTTCGATAGGTTTTGGGCTCAGGAAAAATGGTATGTGTAAGTTTTTTTTTTACTTTTTTCAACCTTGGCAAAAACAAATCCTAAAACCGAAAAATTATTTTTTTTTTTCAAAAAACTGTTAACGCCAAAGTTTTTAGCGGCCATTTTTGGGTCGGACAGGGTATACATGAAAATTTTAAAATCAAATAAAATTTTTTTAGGAGGTCATGAAAAAAAACCTAAAAAAACTAAAGTCGGAAAAAGTAAAAAAAATGATGTTTCACAGACTCAAAAATTCTTTTTTTGGGTATGCGTAGTGGAACTTTTTTCCTGTCTGTCAAAATATGAAATTTGCTTAAATGTGAACTTTTTCTTTTAAAGATAGCTGCTAAAATTATGAGCGCTTATTATATTTTCTGCTTGCTTTCAATGCAAAAATGTTTCCAGACTCAGTAGAAGTGAGATCTTTCCAAGTAATTAATGCCATTAAACTCTCTTTGGCATCGTTTTGTAGCAATAGAAGATATTTGTTTCGTTTTTTAATCTTATGCTGCTCTTTGTGAATGAAAAGAAGAGATATCCAAGCCATAAATATGAGGGTACTCTCTTCGGCATCCTTGAGGAATAGATCTTTCTACATTTTGTGCTTCGATATGAATAATCTTGGAGCAATGGGGAGGATCTCCTCAAGTGATTTTCAAAGGAAAGACGAATTTCTCTGTCAACAAAAAAAAATTTTTTCAACGAAAGAAAATAGTCATGTTTACCATACATACTTTATCCTTTATTGCTGTTATGTGAGGTTTTTATAGTTTCCATGATTCTCGAAAGATTTTTCATTGGTAGTTTAGAAGGATTATGAAATGTTTCCCTCATTACTCTCGTAGAAGGTTTTCCATAGTTCTCTAAAACCTCCATTGTGATGCAAGAGTAATAGGGATTAGGCCCTATAGAACGATGTTTCCTAGTTTTACTGTGGGTAAGAAAAACAAATTCTATTTAGCATCGAAATTACGATGAAGTCCATTAATAAAGATTTGATTTTTTCTTCGAAGCTTGAAATGTAAACTTTTACAGTGAGGCTTTGATGTAGGCACTTGTGTCAGAGAAGGGGTCTAACTAGAAGTTGATGACTTCGAAACATGCTTTCGCATACCATCGCTACATAAATCGTGGTAATTTTTTTTCATTTAATTCAAAGTCGAATTTCGTACAAAAATGATATGGATTGAATTAAGCTTATTAAACTTCACGAGCATTTTGAAGCACAAAGATTCGGCACTGGTTAGTACAAATTTTGTTATGCATAGAAGATTTTTTGATTCCGAAAAATTGCTACAGAGCTCAGCTATGAGGATTGTAGACTACTACATCAAGATCTTCTTGGAATCATGGACCTTGTTTTAAGAATACTTTTGCTTCAACTTACTTGAGTGAGACAGGATTTTCGTGAACCCTGACCTTATCTATATACTTGGAAGCCATATGTCATAGATGCGAATTATGCATTAAATTTCGGCACACTGAGCATTCCATTGCTATTCCCAAACTTTGTGAAAGTACAAAATAGTCAAGTGGGCTGTGCTCAACTATGCCACATAGTGTATGACCTCTTTGACATGAATTGGCATATTGTGTGTACGCGAAATAATTTATTTGCACAAATTCAACAATTCATACATCACTGTCAGTGCGATTTTAAGAAAAAATAATTTTTTTTCCATTCGCTTGGCTTATGCTGAATTAAAAATAAAAGATACCCATGAATGGCATGAATTAAACAATTAGCGCTATGGCCACAGCTGCCCAAATGGCTTGATAAATTTATAAATTGATTTTATTTGAATTTTTTTCTTTTATTCGCATTCCACTTTTTGCGATGTCATGAAGTTTTCTGTTATTTTTTTAGTTTTTGAATATTTTGCAAAAAACGTGAGAATATTTAATGTAAGACTATGTTTGTAGGTATAAACATAAATATATATAGATATGTAGGCACGTATCTCGGTATTTGTGGGGGTGCTTTTTTGCAAAAAAAATTATTAACCAAAATTATGACATCCAATTCGATTGTTTGTTTGCTTTTCGTGTTGCGGCATTATGCGACTGGCAGACATTCCAACATACTCATACATGAATGAATATGTATATGTGATGCATAGATTTTAAGGAACACTTTTACATCCCATACAACAGCTTTGTGGCAAATAGAGGCGAGTTGCATAAGTAAACACTCGCGCATGCTGCATGCCACATGACCGCGGGCATTTAACAGCCACAACAGTCTGCCATGAATGAGCTCAATTCGAGCCAAAAAGTGAACTTAATTTTGTGGCAAATAACCGCAACAACAAAATACAAAGGAAATACAACTTGAGCAAATTAGGCTCAGCAGTTGCATAAATCGCAGCTCGTTCCGTTGGCGCGCTAATCATTCTTTGCAATTTTTTTTATATTTTTGATGGCTCTCTTGAGTTCCCACATTTTGCATGATTTTGATCACGTGTTATTTGCGCTTGATAATATGCATTCTGCTCTCATTGTATGTTCAAATTTTTCTAACCATACGGGAGAAACAACGTGTAAATGATTTGGGCATAATATAAGACAGCAAGTAATCGAAGAAACCAAATGTGTGAAAGCGAGTGAAGGAAGGCTGCTCTGGACCTTATCGGTTCTAGGATTTTGAGAACATTTTTTTAATGGAATTTCGAGGACAGCACTCTACAACTTTTAAAAAGCATTACTTGTTTGTTTCGAAAGTGATTTCATATCTCTGAAGTCGTGAAGATGTGGCTCAATGCCTTTCCAGCAAGTTTTCTTAAAATCAAAATCTCCAAGACCCTGAAATATTAGTTTTTTTTCAAAATAATCAAAAATTGTTTTTTTTATTATTTTTTTTTTTTATTATTTTTTATTTTTTTTTTAATTTTTTTTTTATATATAGTTTTTTTTTTTTTATCTTTAATACCAAATTATTGTCTAGTCTGTAAGATTGCAAATCTGTAGACTGAAATAAATAAATAAATAAAAACGATGGCATGAGAACGTCTCAACGGTCTTGCTTTTTTTGAACATCCATAACTGGATTGGTGTGACTGAGGAGGAAATACTTAAGCAATTTTTTTTTACAAAATTTAGAAACGATAGCACTCTGGCATTGGTTAACTGAGAGATCTTGCTTGCTGACATTTTTGAAATTTTACTACATCTTACTACCTGTTTCAGTTGGGAAAACTAGTCTACAAAGAACTTGCGACTTATTACATGGCAGTAATCTTCATTAGGCTACGTTTTTATACCTTTCATGAACATTAAATGATATTATAATTATGGTTCGATGTTTGTAGGCATAAGAACAAGAAGAGATAGACCCACCATTAAGTATACAAAAATGATCAGGGCGCTGAGCTGAGTTGATTTAGCCATGCCCGTCTGTCTGGCAGTCTGTTTGAACGCAAGCCAGTAGTGGTAACCAGAATGAAAACGGCAAACGACAAGCGGCATCTGTCAAATTATTTTTACACGTGTTCTTATGGGGAGGAATTTTTTGAACACGACGCGACAAAGCGGCAATCAATCACAGATGCCACTGTCGCCAGATTAAATCTAATTCTATTTTGACAAGCGGCAGATGGTGTAAAGAGTAAATAACTTGTAAAATAAGTTCCAATTATTACAGAATATGTCTCTTTCACACTTTTTACAACATTTTTTGCTACTTTTCAAGATGATTCGCACCTGTCGCCCCTGCTCTCATTATAATCATGTCGCCAATGCTTGACGGCAAATATCGTCAAGCTTCAGTTTTTCGTCGTTGTCGTTCGCCGCCGTCGTGTTCATTGTGGACGGGCCTAGTCCCTCAGATATCTCGATGAAATTTGGTATGGAGCCGCCATTTTGTATTATATTAATACTTTTCGGAATTAGCAAGATCGGACCAATACGACGCATAGCTCCCATATAAGCGATTGTTCCGATAAATGTGGTTCAAGTAAACAGTTTTGAAGAGTTTGTACAAATTGTAAATAAGGATGGGACGCTTAAAAAATTGATGCGTGATAATGAACGGTATAAAGCCTTCGACACAGCCAAAGACAGCACGTTCCTTACTAGTTAAAATTATTTCTCCAGCCTATGTCGGTGGTTTAAAAAATGTGCTATAAATCAAGTTTAATAATTCAAAAAATTTAATAGCTACATATAACCCCAGCAATTAGTGCAATTAATACTTTTTTCATTTTATTGTCTAAGCTATCAAAAAGCTATTAACAAGTAAAGCATTTAATTGTAAACAGTAACTATGATATAATAATTCTAAATTGCTTATTAAACTACATTAATTGCGCAAATCAACAAAGCAATATAAATTACAAAATGTAAAATTTGCATAGCTGAGTTTGTGATGAAAAATTTGCAAAGCAGAGGGAAATTATAAACAAAATTGCCATGTAATGCCAACACAACAAATTACAGAATTAAACGCAATTATCAACGGTCGCATTGCGTGATCATTGAATAGGTCGGTACAAACAATTTGAATATGCTATTATTTGTAATTGCGAAATTCTAAGTTTTTTTCTGCTGCTAATTCACAATGGTTACAAATCGCTGAGATGTAAACAAAAGGGCGTGATGTGAAAATATACAGCAACATTCTACAAAATTATAATTCGACACATTGCAAATTCGCATGCCAAAAACAACAAACAAGCCATTAGCAGTTGTTTGCAATCATTACCATGCGACGAGTACGCCCAAGATGGTTATTTCAAGACGTACAACCAATCAACGTACAGGCCATATTGAAAACTGGGCGTAACAGAAACTACCCATCTACTAACGTTAGTTGTATAAAAGAGATGGCACTATGGTAGTTGCGCAGCCATTGTGTAACGAACGAGAGAAGCAAACGCTAGCTTAAATTCAAGCAAAGACTCGTGTCGTGTGCTTCAGCAAGGGTGTGTTTGTTTGTGGAACTACCCAGTAGGCCACCGAAGGTGGAAATCATGAATACTTTCAGCCTTACTCTTCACCAGCGGAGCATAACAACTTCCATGACTTTTCCCCATGACTAACGCACGGCGATGGCCGCCTTCGCATGAATGACTTTGTATAGTACAAAAAGGAATGAAGAGTGATCGTTTGGAAATAATCGTGCGTACATGCTAATATAGCTGCCTTTTTCATTTGGTTGTTATGATACATACGTTAGGTGGAAGGAAGGTAAGATAGTGAGTATACGAACCAGCTCAGTATATAACTCCTTCATACCTGAAAATAGCAGCAGACCTCACTTCACAGCTGCCAGTTTCATGTACTCGTCAGTAGCTCTGACCACACGCGTAATTTTTTTTTATAACATTAGCGCTTAAGACCCTTTTTATCACTGAAATCAGGTTTAAAAAAATCATTTTTCGCAATCATATTTGTTACTGCTTTTGTATCCGACATCTTCCTAAAGATCCTGAATTCGTAGCTGCTCACAGCCTTACTTTGTCATCTGATAACTTCGGCTTCTCCTACTTTAAGCTGCTATAGTAAGGTGGAAAATGAGATACTCAAAAATGTCATGACCAGCTAACACATTTTAGCAGCACCTGCGATGAACCTAACAAAATCATGCATGCTGGAATGAATAACACAAGTAGGACCTAACGAAAATTCCTGGTGGGTAGGCGTACGAGTTTTTGTATGAAGTGCATGTATGCATACGACTGTGTATGGGTGTGTGTGTGTCTGCTGGCTGTGCACTAGCAGGCATTGAATAGGAGGCATGCATGGCGTTTGTTTGCTCACTCGCGCTTGCTTTTTTGTTTCGTGGTTGATGTTGTGTTGACGAGTTGCCATCTCTCAGCTGTCAGTGCCGTAGCTACACACACGCACGCATAAACGTACATATGTATACGTTTGCTGTTGCTATTTTGACTGCGTGTAAGCGGTTACGCCAAATATGGTTGATTATTCGTGTGAGTAGAAGGCGCATGTCATGCCCAGAGAAATATGACTGCTTTTAATGCAGCTATTCGCCGACAAAAGGCGCTCTTGTACGCATTTGAGGCTGCATTGTACGGCAACTTGCACCGACATTAGAGTAGCCTTAGATAATTATGAGAAAATTTTATTTTATTGGTTAATAAATTGAATGCGAATTTTAATGGGGGCTAAGTATTGCTGGACAGCGTGAAGGGCAGTCGACTTTTTTTTGTTAAAATTATACATAAAAAAAAAGATTTGATCTGATTAGTAAGGCAGATGTGATTAGATAAATGGGTCAATAAAAGCCTACAACATGCCTCCAAAAAGGATCCAAAAGCATGAAACGGAGAAAAAATATGCCTAGAAGGAGTCAACAAGTAGGTACATCCGGACACTTAGCGTTTTTCGCATCTTTGACTTACACTCAATTTCTCACTATATACGCTGCCGCGAAAAGTTAAATTGTTTATAAAAATATAGACATTTCTCAATAATATGACGCATGTATAATTTAAATTTATAACGTTCTCAGTATTATTAAATTAAAAATCTAAAAAAGTTCGATTTGTTCTAGTTTCCGGACAGTCAAATTAAGTTTCCGGACACTTTTGTTTTAGTATCCGGACACCCTAGATTTGTATGTACACTGTATTTTTGAAACATAAATATCCTTTTTTAATCCATATAAAATATAATAAACTCTCATTTAGTAGAATTAAGATGGTAATTCATAGTTTTCGGCTACTTTCCAGTGGTCAGACAGCCCGTCCGAATACTGAAAATCATAGCAAATTTTGGGTTTTAGTATCCGGACAGTAATAATTTGTGCCGAAAATTAAAAAAAATAAATTTTTTTATTTATAATATGAAAATTTATTATATTTCAAACAGATATTACTAACTTTTTTGTAATATGTTAATAAATACTTGTTCTGCACTTATTTTCCTAAACAGTTCCCACTATTTTTTTTTTACAAAAACCTGTAATTTTGCCGGATGCTCAAACTTCTGTCTCTTAAATTACGTGTAACTTTTAAACTATACTTCTGATTCAACCCAAATTTTCCAAGGACACTCAGAAAACATGTATATTTCCATTAGTGTTGCTGTTTGAGAATATTTTTTGGGGATTTGCCTTTTAATCCCAAAACATTGACATAGTGTCCGGCCACTAGCGCTGTCCGGATACTGGTGCAGTTACCTACATACTCTACAAAAGCTTCAGGACCAAAAGACTCCGCAATTCATTTGAAAATAATCATAAAACATTTAAAGTTCATCGGATTCGGAGTCATTTTGAATTAATTTTTTTTTAACTGTTTTTAGTGTGCCCGTTTATAATGATTTATTTCTATCAATATGGGCCCTTCTATGACCTTTTTTTTAGGGAAAATGCTATGAGAAATATGAGAGTCTTATTACCTCCATTTGTTTAGCTGGGCAGTATTCTTGGAGTATTCGAAAGAAAATTTCTGCGAACTAAATTGAAAAACTTCAACTAACTGGAGACCTCGACTTGACCTTACTTGGTGTTTCCGACTAGCGGCAGTTAGACTTGTAAACGCCAATTTGAGTAGGCATGTTTTAAAATTTTTGCGAATTTCCTGATATATTTTTCAATTTTTTTTTCAAATATTTTTAGTAGTTTATGTCATGGATTCTAACACATTTATAAAAATTGAGCACCCTATTCTATTAACGAATCTGATATATATTGTAAAACAGCAACCGATGCCAAGCTGCCAATAAGTATGTATGTATATCTAAGAAAAAGGATTTGCATATTCTTACTGTCGCTCAGTGCCGCCATTGCTTGAGGCTGCCTGCGCAGGCGCACTGAAATGACACTTCTCGTTGACAGTTTCAATGGTTGTTGCGTTAAATGTTGCGGCAAAAATTCATTGATTTCCTCTAAACAAAATCAATTGATTGTTAAATTCTTTTTCAATGTTGATGATCGTTTTCAGTTTTTTTTTGTTGTTATACACAACCAAGTTTCCACGAATAAAGAATACGAGGGGTTTCATATATTTTATAATTTTTTTTTTTTTTGGTTTCCCTTCAGTTGTGCTGCTACTTCTGACACATCATTTTTTAGTATTTCATGGCATTTTATAACATTTCGATTGTCACATTGACAGGTGAAGTGTTGTGTAAGTGTGAGCTTTTAGATGTTTTCGCTTGTTGTTTATATAATACATACGATATTCTGCCAAATTTGACTATTTTGAAGAAGAGATGATACGCACGTATGTATGCACATTAGGGTGCCGAAGAAATGAGTGATACTTTTACCGTCGGAATCATTAAATAAAGTATTTGTTAGTTATTATTTTCAAGCTCTACCACAACACAAAGTTTCGAATGATTTGGAGGTCTCTTTGAAAATGTCTACAAAATTAAAATTAAAAGTATGTTTTGAAAATATTTCGCTGAAAAAAAAAGTAAATAAATAAATAATAAATAATAAAAAATAAATAGGAAAACGAGGCTTGGGTGAAGGGAAGACAAATTTGTTCCGAAATCTTTCGCAATTTCTATTAACACTTAAAACTAAAAAATGTTATTAAACTTTGTTGAAAAAAATCTCATTTCTTTCCCATTTTAGTTTCTTCAAACAAAAACTTCAGTTACTATGGCAACTTTTCCTTATTTTACAACTAGTTACTAGCTGGCTTTTTCTAATCAACTAAAAGTGTGTTATTTTTTTCCAAAAATCAAAAGCAGTAAACGATTATTTCTAGCAAATTGATTATTTTTTTCTGTTAGCCTAATTAAGTTACGCTCCATTTACATCTACAACAACAACGCCATCATAATTTTTCACTTAATTGCATTTAAATTTTTATGCTTCGATCAACATTTTGAGTTGCGTGTTGCACTAGATTATATTTACTGCGTCTTGGCCCAACTCGCTGATGCTTATTGCCACTAATTCATTAATCTTCTGAATAGTTTTGTAAAATTTCAAAAATACATCTGCGTGCTGACTAATACCCACTGGCGAATTCCTTTGCTAAATGCCGATTTTTGCTGAAGCTGCTGAAGGAATGCTGTGCGCACAATTTAAGGAATTTAAGCATGCGAATGTGAATAATATGATCAGCAGTATACATATATGTATGTATTAAGTTATGTACATATGTTGGTATATATGTATACATGATAAATTGTTTGCTAATATTTTGCTTTGAAGTTAAATTGTTGGGCAATACAAAACTTTTAGTTTCGGAAATAAATTCCCATATAAATCTTGAACCTTAAATTCCTTCTTCAATGGGTTTTAAGTCGTTGTTCAACTGCTTTTCCATCGTAGTTGAGTACTGCCTTTTTCTCTGCTGCTCTTACCTCCGATACTGAACTACTGTGACTATCGGAAAATGTCATCGGCCAGAGTTTCGTTGGTGATTCGCATAAACCGAAGCCTTTGGGCAGGACTTTAAATCCCTGATGAACTTCCTTTAACGCCTAAAATTATTTCCAGTGTTGACGCTGTTTCCTAAAGAAACAAATATTCTAACTTTGATGTGGCCATCGTTCTAGTTGCTGCGGAGGAACAGCGTTTCCTTGACAGCCAAAATTTACTCTGGACCAATTTCGGTCTGAATACTGCAATAGGGCAAACATCTACTTTTTCGACGAATCCTGGCATCTCAAATGTGTGGCGTGACCCTTAAGGCACCAGCCTTATGGGGACCTGATATACAGATCAAACTATTATAACACTATCTTTACACTGGCCCATCGATGGGTAAGGAGAGCCGCGATTAGTATCATTACTACTCAGCTAGTCAAAGTGATGAAGACTATTTACGGAGCTTTAAAACGAATATTTCGGAGTAAATTTTTCTTTGAGGCGAGCTTTTTTAGGAATCCAAATGAGCTAGAAATCGTTCAATGCGGTCGCACTAAATGGAGTCGTAAAATAAAGTGACTCCGAATTCGGAGTATTTTATGAAACTTTTAAAAATAATTTCTGAGTCTTTTTGGATTCTTTTATGGGTACTATTCTGAAACAATTTTTTTGTAGTATTTTTTTACACTTTTTAAACACATTTTCCTTCTATTTAAGGGCCCACGTTTTTTTGAGTCATTTTCGATGCTTTTCTCGACTCTTTTATGAAGTTTGGTTTGAACTTTCCTATAACTGAACATTGCTGTTCATTTGGTCTACAGCATTAATTTCTTCTCCCAAAGCTCCCATAAATCTTCAATAAAAAATAGCCCCCAAGTTGTGTTGCTTCTACCAATAAACCCCACCTATCTCTGTACATCGCCAACATTCACGTGACAAAATTTCAATAATTAACAAGCAATAAATTGTGAGTCACGCCATCAAACAAGCCAACGGTAAGAGCATCTTCTGCTGTCCATCTTCAGCTTGCAGCTTCGTTGCGAACACGTGTCTAATTGTGCTTTCGGTTGTCTACTCGTACAAACATTCATAACAGCTCCTCAATGCATTCTCGCTAAGCCTTTTAATTATCGAATGCAACTACAAAAACTAATCCATGGCAGCATAGAAAATGATTTACGCTGAATAGCATTTGCTGTGGTGATCCGTGTCGAATTGACGTGTTGATGGTATGCCATTATCATTATTATTTTGTGAATTGTGTTTGGGGTCTAGGTGAATACATAATTGCCTAGATGGAGTGT
The DNA here is from genome assembly GCA_951509765.1 of Sphenella marginata. Lineage (NCBI taxonomy): Eukaryota > Metazoa > Arthropoda > Insecta > Diptera > Tephritidae > Sphenella > Sphenella marginata. The sequence continues at coordinate 110,360,861 of OX608079.1, forward strand.
AGTGCAGAGATGCTGCATACGCTCTGCTATTAGCTAACAAATACTATGATTATGTCAATTCTTAATATGCACTTTCTTCTCAGCTAATTATAGTGCTCGAACGATCGTCTTCTTATTTCTAATTCAAAATTGTATGTTTACATTGAAAAGTTGATTTGAGTTTGCATTTATAATTTTAATAAAATGCATTTGCATTGGAAACTTTCAAAATTGAGCATTCTTTATGGAATTTAGGTAAGGAGGCGTAGCGAAGGGAAGGAAAATTTTATTGACAACAGTAATACGCCCATTTAAATCGTTTGCGGCTTTGTAAAAACGAATAAAATTTAGATTTGGTATGTTTTTGTTTTCATGCATGCTCTATAAACTATGTCGTACTATATATGGTTATATGATTTTCCCTGACCAAATTTGTAAAAATTAATTTTGAAGTTGTGCTGATCGCAGTAGAAGAAACCAAATTCATATTCTTGCTGCTAACATATGTACGTACAAAACTCTGTATGGAGCCAAGGAGTCAATGCATTCACGAATTTTCAACAGCGGTGGAGCTCTCCGAAATATTGATCCGAAAGCAGTCCGTAACTTGAACATTCTTGGATTGTTTTTTGATATACAGCATTTTTTTGAAGATTCGCAGAGCAGAGGAGAGATAAAAAAATATTTTGGGAAACACTGTTAAACTGCAAAGCTCATTTATATGAATAATTTAGCGCATTTTCTGATCGTTTTGCAGAATGTAAAGGTCCTGTTTTTAAGTTTATCAGTACCTAAAAATTGAAAGCCAAGGAAATGCATTTAAACGAGACCTGTTAAATAATGATTACTAATTGTAATGATTACAGTTTTGATTGATTATTTTTCTGAGAATGATTGATTACCATTATTTCAAGTTTTCAATGATTATTTAAAATTAATTAAAAAATAAACAAAAAAAAATATAAATTTAAAACGAATCAAAAGTAAAACTTTTTTTTGTTATTTTTGAATCTTTTTTGATAATTTTTAATTTTTTGATGTTTTTTGACTACTTTTGATTACTTTTAAGTCTTTTTGATTACGTTTCCTTCTTTTTGTTATATTTTTATTTTATTTTTTTTATTACTTTTGATTATTTTTGATAATTTTAAATTTGTTTTAATTTTGTGTTTTGATTACTTTTACTTTTTATTCTTTCTGATTACTTTTTCTGATTATTTTTGGTTCTTTCTAATTACTTTTTGATTACTTTTGATTATTTTTTTGTGATAATTTTAAATTTGTTTCAATTTTGTGTTTTGACTACTTTTGATTCTTTTTGAGTTTTCTTTTTAGTGTTTTTGATTATTTTTCACCCTTATTTGGTTTTTCTGATTTTTTCAATATTCGTTCAAAGACATAATTTTTTTGTTTTTATGTTTTTTCGTATTCGAAAAAGGCTCCAAAAGTTATTTCAAAAGAGTCATAAACGACTCAAAATTTACTGATTCGGAGTATTTGACAATTAATAGAAAATCAATCTTAATATATCTGTGGGAGTAAGCAATAATCGCCTAAGTCGACTTGAGAACGAAATGAGTTATGTATACTACCATATTCAACTAATCCAACTTTTATATTTACGCGAAATCCCTATAAGCCTAACTTGTTTTTTATGTAAATATTAATAAAGTCATCATAGCTTAACTCACATTTACTATACGAGCCAAAGTATACTTTCAGATACAATATGGTTTTTATTAAAATGACCTACTATATTAACTTAAGTTTTTTGGAACTTTGTTTTTTTTTTTGTAGTTTGTCATAAATAAGAAAGTTGTTATAAGAGCCAACGTAAAGATAAGATTGTATTGCTTACTGTGTTTGTGAAAAGCAAAACATTCCTTTACAATAAAACCTGAAAACGTCTGAAAAACATTCTACTTCAAAATTCGGTAGTTCCGAAAATTATTACCTTAGTTGCCCCCGATTCCGTTTATAATTCTGAATGAAATATTATTAAGTAGTCAACGAACAAATACTAGTATCAAGTGGTTTTCCTCCGTGAGTGGGAACTGATATCGAATATCTCCATACATAGCAATTTTCAGATCCCTACTATGAACCCTTTCCCATGAGGGCTGTTTTTTTTCTCGAAAGGAAATAGCGCCTCGGTTCAGTTTAGTTATATTAAAAATTAATGGATTTTTAAAGAAATGGTAACACAGATCGAACAGAGTATTCGTCTACCGTTTTTCAAAAGCATTTTTGTAAAGGCGATAGCTCTCCAACTAAAGCAGCCTTTACTCTGAGAATAATATAGAAGGGAAGAGAAATTTTTAAGGTGTCAAAAAAACCTATCCACAAAAATATTTCGTACCGTTCTACCGATTTTTCGTTAAACAGAAATATTCTAAAAATCAAAAAAATCGCGATATTTCTTATTCCAAATTTTCGTCCGTGTTGATTTTTTAAATAAATTACATTCGACTTTTTTTCCCCATAGCGATGTGAGTAAACTAAATTGACATGAGCCATTCATATGAGATTTTCTGTCGAAATTTGGAATTCTCGTTCGAAATTTGTACCTACCTGGAACCGCTGATGACACCACTGAAAGCTGTTTTTTATTTCTGCAATGACTCAATGCATTCTAACAACTCATGCGCTGGCAATAATATGAAATTTATATTCGTACTCACTATCACTTCCAGAAATTAAAGTCAATTTCAAAAATTACACCGACAAACAGAAATGACTTATAAATCAAATGAAATTAACAAAAGACAAGTAATTAATTTTTCAAGCAAAAAATTATGTAAATTTTGGTTTACGTACGTATGTATGTACTTTCATTGTTTCTTAAACGTAATTTAAAATGTTTGTGCATGCGTGTGTATGTGTACGTGTAAGTACATATTTAAATGTTTATTGCTGTGTTACTTTATTTTTAATTCTTAGTTAAAACTTTTCTTAAATTAAATTTTTTCATATTTTTTTTCTTTTTAAAATATCGTCTCCCGAAACTTTAATGTTCTTAGAAAAATGTTGAGATACAATAAAAATATTTTTCCCAATTTGTGGGACTGAAATTGCATTTCGCTTCATATTTTAGCCTGGGAGCTCCTTAACTCAATCGAAAGCTGAGCCACGCGGTAAACAATGGAAAATCAAAGTATTTGCGTTCATTTGTGAGAGACTTCGTAAATTTGGGGACCACTATTGAGACCGCAAAATAATGTTAGATAAGCAGTTCAAGCAAGCATTACTTTTTTAATACTTAATACTCTCGATCTCATTAGGGAATTTAGAAATGAAGGTTTGGAGCTGTGGATTGCGTCCACAGAAGAGAGACAATTGATGGTCCTTCCCTCAATGCTAACTTTATATATCGAGGAAAATTTAACAATGAGCTTTACGAGCTTTAGGCAGATCTGAGTACATTGCAGCAAATTAAACCCCCAAAAAGTCATGTAATTGTACAAAGACTTTCTGTTCGAAAAGGTATTCCTATCCACTCCCGATTTTGGAGAATTTTAAGTTCAAATCTTAAACACAATTTCCGAAAGTTAGTTAAATCTATGCAATGGATATTAAGTGTGTTAACTCTTCCAAATTTAAACGCTGCCAGCTATTTAAGATATTCAACCCATTTCAGTTATTTATAAGAAAAAAAATATGTTCAAGCAATTTAAATTATTTAAATAGTAGATACCAAAATCGAAAAGAGTTCAACGCACACCACATATGGGAAAACAAATACAATTTTTTTTCTTTCTAAATATTTAATTATAATTATGGGTTGCGCCGACTCAGCTGGTTGTTTTGCAGCAATTCGGTCACGGCTTCCATACTTGCACGCAAATCACTCCATTGGCACAATACAAACAATTTGGCTGGATGGATGGATGGATGGAAGGTTGGTTGGTTGAGTGGCTGGCTTGCGACCTTACTGGCTAGCGGCTTGATTGGTCACTTGTTTTACGTTCTCAGCCCCCCTTGCTTTTGGTGTTCCCTTGTTGGTCTCACAAGCTTTGTTTTGCTCCAACTGAGCTCTACATCTGTTCAGTTTCCATGCTTGTATGGTTGGCTGCTGGCTGGCGGTTGAATCTCATTGAACTTAGCTTTACCATGTCTGCTGTTATATTACATACATACATACATACATACAGACATACTTACCCTCTACGATGGTGGCTTTTTCGATAGCTTGGCTTGGCGACCCAGGCGTGGTGGTTGTACGACGGTGCCTGTCAGTTTATTTGATTGACATTTTGACTTGAGATCTTCTCGTACTTTTCACTTCTCGTAAATGTTTTATTTCATTTGTGTTACGCTGATTATCATAACGTGTTATGCCGCATTACACTTGGTGTGAATATGTATGTGTATTTGTTTACATATACATATGTATGTACATATGTATGTATAAGTATTGGGGAGCTTATGAGGAAAAGGGGCACACATCCCCTCATTGGAATTGAGATTTTTAGAATTTTTTTCAAATTTTTTTAAATTTCAAACTGGTCTATTTACATCAAAAGCTCCTCTATAACCGAATTGAGTTATATATTTATATAGAAATAACTATTTTAATCACCATTTTTAACTTTTTAGATTTTTTTTTTCATAAATTGCCATATGATATTAAATAAATAATTATAAATATTATATTGTTCTTGCACCGTTTTAGTCTTACAGAATGTGGGCGTGGTTGACTGGGAATATCAATTCAAAGGCCCCCCTTGTAAAGTTCTAGATACGCCACTGTAAGTATTAGAGATTTCTACGATTATTTATATAGATTCAAATATTTTGTAGCATTAAAATTCGGTTGTTATAACAATAGAAACACAAATATAAATGGATATAAGCAGATATGCATGCATTAGGGTGTCTTAAAAAAATTTACAATTTAATTTGATGCATGTACTCAGCTTAAAAGGAATAGAAACGAATACGAAATTCATACATTTAGTCGGTTTTGAGATAAAATTGATTTTCGAGATAATAGCAGAAATAAGTAAAATAATTCTAGGTGGCAACTCTAGCTCTTAAAAATGCCGAGAAATATTTTTTAATAGAAGTACGACGTAAAATACCTTCCCTTTGATACCCATATTGGCATATCTGATTTGATTTTTAAATTTGAATTAGGTGGCAACTCTGTAAAAACATCTTAAAGGACTAGCATAAAGCAGGAATGCATCAAATTGGTCATATCAAGTATATTCAAAAAATGATTTCCCTGGTTTTAGGGAAATAAATATAATATAAATAGGTGGCAACTCTTTCTTAAACTATTTTTCATTTATTTGTTCCATATTTTAAAGATTTCGAGTTGAAATTAAAAAAAAAAACAGAAAATGTCAAATTAGCGAACACCCTAATAATTATACATACATACATATGTATGTACACATAAAAAAATTGTGTTGTTCAGTGTTATATTGTCATGTATCAAGAGACCCCTAATCATTCACAAATATTTATTTATTTCATGCTTTTACAATTTCAATTTAGGTATTTTTATTGGAAAACCGTTATGTCGCTGGTAAGGAGGTAACGACGAAACATTCGCATCTAAATACGTTTCTGCACTTACATTGAAATCAGAAATATCTTTTCTTCGACCGTGGGTGGAATCATTTTAAAGCTTTCAGATAAGGTCGCATGTGTGAGGCAAAAATGCTCTTTGCGCGGGGAAAAACTTTATAAAAAATTAAACTTTGCCATTGAGAAAATCAATCAAAACTTCGATCTAAAAATATCGATAGTTAAAAAAATAATCGATTAAAGTAGACAACGATTATTTATTGACAACCTTATATGCTATAAGACAATGGGGCGAGTCGATATTGAAGCATCGTAAAATAGGGCGTAGATCAAAAGCGTTTTTGGATCAGGGTACCGCCCGGTAGTTAGAAGGATATTTTCATACCTCCTGGAACCCAGTATGGCCGAAGTTTGATATTAGAAATATATCCAATATTCGTTATTTTACATTAATTTATTTGTACATAGAACAAAATCCCTTTTTGGAACATAAGTATATGGCCTGGCATATGAAACAAACTACTCTCGGAGCACTACTAGTGCACCTTGTCCTACCCTCTGCGTGTTGTGCGCATTTATGTACATTTGTTTGAATGCATTGCATTTTTTACAAATGCCTCTTTCATGACTGAAAATAACGAAAACATTCCGTTCAACATTTACCACATTCATTCGCAGATATGGCGATAGTCGGCATTGTTTTTGCTTATGAAGTCGTTTTGCCACCACCACCGCCGCCACATTTGTTCTGGTATAAGTGCTATTGCAATTCGCGTGTAAGATCGATATGTATGTAGGTAGCATAAGTACACGACGGCTTCGTTTAGCAGAGTTACAAACCATTTGCAATATCGATTCGGTTTGGTTTTGTTGGTTTGGAATTGGAATAAGACACAGTTTAGCGAATTAAAATGTTGACGATCGAGATCCCTTGGTTCAATTGGCGTTAGATAACTAAATCGAGAAGGACTAATGCAATACAGAGTCATAAATGAGTCATACATTTGAAACGCATCTGGGCTAAAGTGTGTTTCGATTTTGGAAAAAACTGTTTACAGCCCTGCTTTTTAAATGTAAAATTGCGTTGACGTGCATTAGGGTGGCTTGAAAACAAATATCAAAAAAAAAAAATTTTTTTTCAAAGTTTTTATATATGTACATAGTCCAAATATATTAATAATAGTTGTTACAAAAAAAAAAACCAAAATCGTAAATAGCTTCCAAAAATTGTCGTTCGATTCAATCCTCTTACGCTAGATTTAAAAAAAAATAAATATTAGCCACAATGTACAAAAAAAATTATTTATCGGTTTTGGAAAGAACTGTTTACTACTCTACTGTTTAAACGTCGAAATATTTATAGATTACATAGGCATTAGGGTGGCTTGAAAACATATAAAAAAAAAATAGTTTCACTCGAATTTTTTTGGTGACCCACTCGACTTTCAAATAAGTAAAAATTATTTTTCGGTTTTCGGAAAAATTGTTTACCGCTCTTAAAAGCATTAAAAAAATTTTACTCGACATTTTTAGGTGGCTCACTCGATTTTCAAAAAATTTGAATTGCAAAGAAAAAAAATATATTTCCGAAATTGTGAGAAAAAATCAAAAATCGGTGAATGCGGTTTGCTTTAATTTTTTGTTGTTTTTTCTGTCAATAAACTTTTTTTAAGTTCTGACATTCCTTTCTTCTTGAGCAATTAAAAAAAAATCCTTTGACAACAGAGTGAGTCAACTCAAAATGTTGTCTTTCTTTTTTTCAGTGCAAAAAATATGTATCCCACCCTAATAAACATGTGCATGTTTTCATGTAAATAATAATGTTTGTAAGCGTTGTTTCTGTTTGCAGTAAAAAATAATTTCGACTTAGCACTTCCGGCGTTGAGCTTTAGTGGTTGGTGGTGGTGCTACCATTCAAACCATTGTTGAGCAGCAGTTCGCTGTTGAAGCTATTTACGCGTTTGTTGTTGTTGTTACGCTACTGACCTTTTTCCGCTCGCTTTGAGATTGTAACGCTGCGATTACCGGCTGGTATTTGTATGCAAACTGTCGCTACCGCTACAATTCCAGTCACTGCTGCTTATGCAAATGCAAATAGCCAAAGCTGAAGCAAATAATAAGAGCAGCAACAACAACAACCAAGCGCTGCTTGACAATAATTCGCAACTGCATATTATCAAAGCGGGGGGTGGTGTGGATGGTGGGGTGTGCATGTGGCGTTCGTATAAAAAGTTGCTCAAAATACTTTGATTTATTTGGCCAATTTGGCTAGGCGCTGACCCTTGCTCTATTGTTGTTGTTATTCAGTTGACCAATTGAGAAGTTAAGTATTTACCTTTTGCCTTTTGACTGCATGTGAATTCTTTTTTCGTCTATTTTTTCTTTGGCTGTTCCATTGCAATATTGCTATTAGCCGCATGCCTTCTCGCTGCATAATAACCGAATGTCATGGCGTTGTTCCATTGCAAGTTGCAACCATAATGGCTGCTAATTTTATTCTACCACTTTTTATCGATACTTTTTGATATTCGTATTACCACCATGTGCACCATTAGCACCGTTAGCACGCCATAGCAGTTGCTACGTTTTTGCATTGGCTCGCATTTCGTATTTGCATTTTCATATCGAATGAATTTCGTCTGCTTTTTTCCGGTAAATATCCGTTTCCCCCCGCTCCGCATTTTCCATTAACCAACCTCTTTGAAATTTGAGTGGAAACTTCTGTTGGGCTCTGGCACTGTGGTACGTTCGAAAATGTTGCAAATCTTTGGCCCATCATAAGATCTTCTTTGATACTCGCCTCCTTCGCCCAAGCGTAAGGATTCATAAATCTTTCAAAGGAACCTTTCTCTCGAATACTCCAATACCTCCTTTTTAGAGAGAGAACTTTACTTCGCAGTAGCCTACTCATTGGAGGCATAACTGGTAGGGTCCACGATACTTAAGACTGATTATTTTGTTGCTGTTGTTGTTGTTAATACTGACCAATTCCTCGTTAGACAAGTATTCTATCAAAGGGAGAAAACTACGAATGTTCAGACAATGACCTGCGTTCGGCTGAAAGCAAGGTGGCTAGTTGGAATTTTTTTCATATTGGAACCGGGTCCTACATATGACTACATTCTTACAAAATATTTTTTTTTTTCCTCTACATACATCACTACACCTTTTCCAACTGTACTTCAGAAAATGTAAAATGATTTTCAAAAACCGTAAAATGTACTTCAGAATAATCAATTGTACTTCAGAAATTGTAAAATGATTATCAGAATAGTCAATTGTACTTCAGAATTGGTAAAATGTACTTCAGAGATAAAATTGTACTATGGTTGATCAACCAATATGAGGCCTCTCACCCCTCAATACCTATCTTACCTTCCTTAAGATCCTAGAATGTTTCACTGCTCATTAAGCCAGTCGGGCAGTACCGGGTTAATATCCAGCTAAGGACGGTTTCTGAAGTACATTTTACGGTTTCTGAAGTACACTTGGAAAATGTGTAGCGACTTCTCAATTTAGTCACCACAAGTATAAAAACTAAAACACAGTGCGTTAGCCATCCATATACGAATTTGTTATTTCCCCAGGCGCCCACCATTGAGTCAAAGCTAAGCTATTTCGCGTTTTATTGCTTTCATTGTGGTGGTGCGGGTTTTTTTTTATCATCATTTTTTATTACCACACAAAAAGTGTTGCAATGAAATGCGAAACTTTTTTATAACATTTTTGTTTGCTTGTTTTTTATTGCACGTTGTTGCCATTAAAGCGTTTCCATCATTTTTATGCTATCGCATGCCATTTGCAATCGCTGCAGCAATGGCGCCCGCCAACTTAGCTAAATATAAATGCAATACGCACTCACATGAAATGAAAATAAAATATTATAAATATCCCTAGATAGGAGTAACCTATGACTATGTAAATTTGAATTTATTTATTTACACACAAGAAGTATATATGTATGTATATATTTAATTCCTTTTACAATTTTACACAAATGCCATTAATATGTTTCTTTAACTGGTTATTTAAATTTATTTTATTTTGCAACGCTTATAAATAGTAAAAATCATAAATTTTAAGTTTAACTCAAAGGATTATAAACAACTTGGGCGCAACAAACTTTCGCTAACTCATAACAATGGTTACGTGTTAAAAAGCCATTTGCCAAAGTGACAGTTAAATGTTGCATTCGCTTCAACCATAAGAGGTTAGCTAACGTGCAACGTACATAAGTCAAAAGTGTTTAATAAATGAGCGGCTTGTTGACGCACTGACCATTGGGCAGGAACATTAATGCATTCAACAGCGTTGGAGGTGGCATTCGTACCGATAATCTAAATTCACGTTGCATTGTTGGTATAACATTAGTTTCAAGTTAACCATAACAATGTGTGCAAATCAAAATAATCTTGAAGATATGATGTATGTATACATATGTATATGTAAATAGAGCTCGCCCAGTGGTTGAATTGAAACCATAAAACTAATTTTTATTTTATTTTATTTTATCTCATTTCATTTTATTTCATTTTATTTCTTTTAATTTTATTTTATCTCATTTCATTTTATTTCTTTTTATTTTCTTTTATTTTATTGTATTTTCTTTTATTTATTTCTTTACTTTATTTTAGTTTATTTTTTTTTATTTGATTTTATTTTATTTTATTTTATTTTATTTTATTTTATTTTATTTTATTTTATTTTATTTTATTTTATTTTATTTTAAATTTGTGAATTTTAGCGACCTTTCTTCCTTAACTATTTGTTTTTTTGCTGGCTTGAGGTCCGTGTTTAATTATTATAATAAAAATAAAAACACATTTGATTCTTCCATGGTACCATACTCCACGTTAAACAAGGCAGACGTGTTAATAAATTGCTAGAATCCTGAAGATGATTGCCGTTGAGCAATCGAAATATATCGGTTTGAAGAAGAATCAAATGTGTTTTTATTTTTATTATAATAATTAAACACGGACCTCAAGCCAGCAAAAAAACAAATAGTTATTTTATTTTATTTATCTTTTTATTTTATTTTATTTTATTTTATTTTATTTTATTTTATTTTATTTTATTGTATTTTCTTTTATTTATCGTTTTATTTTATTTTATTTTATTTTTTTTTATTTTACTTTATTTTATTCTATTTTATTTTATTTTATTTTATTTTATTTTGCTTTATTTTATTTTATTTTTATTTTATTTAATTTAATTTAATTTAATTTTATTTTATTTTATTTTATTTTATTTTATTTTATTTTGTTTTACTTTTTTTTAATTTAATTTAATTTAATTTTATTTAATTTTATTTCTTTTCATTTCGTCGTTTCATTTGTTTCCGCTCTGTTTAAGTTAATCTTTTATTTTCATAGAAGCTTTTGTCAGTCAGATCTCTGTCTTATATATTTTAGTTTGCATATATTTTCCATTATATGATTGTTTTAATCATTAACTAACGCATAAATTCATAAAATATTATCATATGTATTTAAAGTGTATGGGCGTTACTAAAGCGACTCTATTTATACGGCTTAGCATTAATCGTGGTCGATTGCGTTAACAAATATGCTGCGAGTCAACTAAGCTAATTAATTGATTTTGAATGCAAATTGCGAATAATACTCATATCTGCATATGTAAGAGATAACCAGTTAATCTGATCAATATGGACTAAATTAATTACTAATTAGTTGCTGCCTAGGAATATGCGTTTCAAATAATAGTTGATTCTATGTTCTCAACACTTTTCCAATCACAAACTTATATCAATGTGAGTTTTATCATCAAGTCTCTATTTTAGTTCTTGAATTGAATAAACCATTTTTTGATTAATTTAAAAAAGATGATATATTTTATTTCTGATAGCTTTAGGTGTTTTTATATTTCACAGAAATGATGTTGTGTCTAATCTCAATTTCTATTCCTGTTCCTCTGCCTATTCTTTGTTCTTTTGATATTCCCGTTTATATTTTTATTCCTGCTTCCATTTCTTTTTATTTTCTTATTCCTATTGACGTTCCTATATCTATTCCTATTCCTCGTCTAAATCCACAACGAATAATATTCAAAAGTAATGAAATTGAAATAATGTGGAGTCATGCGCTATGCCAATTGTATTTTCTGTCTTATTTCAACAAACAATTTGGTTAGGTTAGGGTTGCCACTTATTTCCATTTAATCTAGTTTTTTGCGTATCCGCATTTGTTACGAAAACGACTCGACCCGTTCGGCTGAACTTTTGAATATGCACTTTAAAGCTACATCTTAATCTCTCCTTCTTAACAGTTGCTAATAGGAAGTTATTACAAGGTTGCCACCTGTTCGTAATTGTTTCAATTATGCTAATATGGGTAACAAGCGAGAGGTATTTTAAGCCGCATTTTGATCAAACTTGTCTAGGTAGAGTGATTTAAATTAACTTTTTTGCATATCGGCTACTATCTTGAAATATTTCTATGAAATTTTGTATAGAGGTTATCTCCTATAATCTGGAAACTTTAGCCTATGATTTTGTGGGGCAAAAAATTCTATGCAGCCAAAGTGTTTTACTTCAATAGTTTCGCAGTTTTGAAGCAAAATTTGAAACACTCCCTAAATATAAATATTAGTATTAGCATGGTATTCCGCCATTCTAAAATTTAATGAATATATGAAAAAATGTTGTCACTGTCTAATGTGCGCATATTTAGTACATGTATGTATGTATGTATGTGTTTATAAGCTATCTTCTCCGTAAATTACACATGCAGCAGGTCTTTCTGTCTGCCACTTTTGCGCTTTAAATTAAAAATGCAAAAATTTGCTGCAAATTTATAAAATTTATGAGAAGGCGCGCAAATTAAGTTCACTAATCGACATACGCCGGCCATTTGTTATTTTTGTTCCAGCTACATACATACATACATTATACCATGCAAGGTCTGTGTAAAATTGTGTGGCTTGCATCTGTACATATATTAATATGTATGTATGTATGTATGTATTTGAATAGGTGTAGCAGAAATGGCTGCCTGCTAGCTTTGGGTCAGCAATTGTCAGCAACTGATTGAGTATGTGTGTATGTTTGTGTGTGTTTGTCATTTGGGCTGATGCGTCTGTCCACTCAATAGCACTTTATGCGCATGCGTGCACGCCCCTGCCAAGTAAATCCTTAAGCGTTTACAAAGCCACCAGCATAATGCAGCTCATTGCAATGGCAGTGGCAACACGGCTTCAAATGGAAGTCCAAATTTATATTTATAAAAAATTCATACTTCTCTATATGTATGTCCGTATGTACATACATATGTATGTATGTGTGCTCTGTTTACTGCCAATCGGTTGGCGGTTCGCTACCCTTTCAGTCAACGTTTCACCATAAATTTGCAACTTAACAGCGTGTGCTTTTGCGTTGCGCTTATTGTAATTTTTGTTGTTGTTAACTGCACTGCTTCATTGACTGCTCCTGCTACTAGCACGGTTGCTGCTGCAATACAAGAACAACACAAGCCACCAACTGGTTTAGCAGCAGTTCTGAAGCTGCAAGAATGGAAATTTATTGCTCAAAGTCACATAATTTTGCTGCCAAGTAACAAATTGCTAAGGAAGTGAATTTAGCCGCTCCAATCCACGACACACCTCGCTAAGCCTCACTTACAATCAGTGTGTGCAGATTTTGTGAAAATTGTTTAATTGTAAATGCAGCAGAATTATGTGAATATCTACAAACATACATATCCACATATCACATATGTATATACTCGTAGGTTTGTAAGTTCAGCAAAATACTTGTGGGTTCCGGCTGTGCGTAATACAAAAATGTCTCCTGCTTCAGTCACCAATTGTTTGTCTATAAATATTTATTTATCCTTGCTTTTGTTTTTGTTTTTGTATTTTTTTTGTTTGTTTCTTTTCTGTTTGATTTGCTGCACTCGCATATGCTGCACAATACATAAATTAAATTTAGTTTGCAAATTTATGCGTCCAGATGAAGTTGTTACGTTGACCAACATAATTTTTAGCCAACACCTTTGCTCGATATATCGTTGTGATTGTTATGTATGTATGTATGTTGTTGCTTTATTTCATCTTTGTTGTTGCTGTTGTGGCATGTTGTGCGGGCGGTGTACAAATGTCGTAAGGACTTTTACTTTGATTTGGTTGCACCATTCGTTCCAAACACAGCATCACGCTTGAGTGTGTGTGGGTGGCGAGCGACATGAGCCAGTGTTGCCACTAGAAAAAGAAAAACAAAAATAGTGGTGGATTATCAATTAAAAATGTGAGAGATTTGTAATAAAAATATGATGCTGGTATATGATTTATTTTGTTCGAAAATAAAAATATGATGATATGTTCGACAAAAGTTAGATTCAAATACTTTAAAATAAAGAAAAATAGTTATTAATATCTACATATTATTTATCTGTATGGAAAACTGGGATGATATTTAAAAAAACAAACATTTTCTATAAATTTAAATAATCGAACTAAAACTTTTTGCAGATTTTTATGATAATTTAAATGATTATTTTGGAAAACAATCACAATATTTTTTTTGTATAAAAAAAAAAAATAAAAAAAAAAAAATTATTTTTTTTGATTACTCGTTATTATTTTTGATTTTTTGACTTTTTGTGATTATTTTGTGCACTGTTGCAAAGTTCGTCTCTATACAAATTTTGTTTTTTATTTCTTGGAAACTCAAACCAATGGGCTTTTACAAGGATCGGTTGCATTAATAGGATATTAAAATCGAGTTTCTCTTCCAATTTTTTGTGGTGCTTCTAATTTTTCCTGCGACGTTTCTAGTAACAATACCAAAAAACAATCAAAAATTAATCAAATAACATACATTATACCATGCAAGTTGTGTGTAAAAATTAATACATTTTTTTGATTTAAAAAAAAATTGTTGAAATAAAAAAAAAAAATTAAATCCAAAACAATCAAAACTAGTAAAAACAATCCACAATTTTTTTTATTATTTTGTATTTCTTTTTTTTGATGTTTTTTTTTTAAATTTGTTTATTTATTTTTTCAAATTGTAATTAGCTAGTAAACATTTAAAATAAGCATTAATGATTGAAAGACCGACCCGTTAATTAGGTCATTCGTGTAATTTCTTCAGTCACAAAATATTCTCGAAATCATCTGTAGACACTGCTCAGTCATTCCATTCATCATTTTGAAAAATTACCAAAAAATTACCAAAAAATTGCATTTGTGACAAAGTGGCCACACTGACCTCAACTCGTTCTATGAAGCAAAGTCATTTGTCTATGGTTTTGTTGTTGTTCTTGTTATTGTTGTAAAACAATACATGTCTATAGGTCAGCTGTTCCTATTTGGTGCCAAAAGCCAAGGAAGTTAACGTCAATTAATTCAGCTGACAGCTCGGGTTAATCATTTACTGCGTTGGTGGTTACAGTTAAAAATAAAAATTATGACCAAGTTGGTTGCAGTGGTTTTTAGTAACTATTTTTATTTTATAGAGAAAACTTTTGAAAACACTTGAGCTAAAGGAAAACCTTAGATGGATCCTAAATATTATCATAACTATGGCAAATGACTTTTTGCCAAGAGAGACAAACTCGGAGGTTTGGAAGCCGATGCGGATGTGCAACTAACTTAAGAGTTTTTTTTTTGAAAAGTTCAGTATCGTAAGCCTGAAAACCAACCACTAGACCAAGGCGCATGGTTTTAGTATTGCGTTCAACAATTTACAGCGAACTAGAGAAGACGTTTAGGGTAAAAAAAATATACTTTTAAATAAAAAAAACATCTTCAGGTATAATACTCATATCAACACACATACAACTTTCCAATTGTTCCTACATACACATAGAATAAATAAATCAAACTTCACTTTTCTTATTGCTGACCTCTCCCACTGCTATTCGGAACTAGCACAATACATTTGTTGCACACATTGCGCCAAGTAAGCAACAGCGTGCACCAGCAGACAATCTTTTGATCTTTCTCTCAGTTAGTACAAATGTTTTTAAGCTCATTTGCTACAGTTCCATTATCACTTCAATTTTTTAACTGAAACCAAATGAAACTCACTTGAACGAAAAACCCCACATGACATCAACTTCAAAGGATATAATAACAGCGGTAGTGAAACAATATGGCACCATGATGTGTACCTGGTGGGAGTGGGTTCTTGTTTTTGTATATACATACATAGTTTGCAGGAAGAATGTACACGCAATCAAGCTGAGTGCAGCAGGTAGGAATACGCGCATAGTAAATATGTATGTATATTAAGGTCAGTGGTGGACACAAAGAAGGAGAAGTCGAACATACTTTTCTTAAAAAAAAAAACAGAGCGATTGACTAACAACCTCAGAAAATTGTAACTTTATTTGGGACCAGTAAACCCGGCCCGCTTTTCGTTTGATACCCATATGGTGCTAAACACACATCGATCGATATCTCCGAAACTGGAAGAGCTATCGGAATAAAAGGTATCTTAAATTTTAAGGTAAACGTATAGTAATGGAACAATAGAAGCTCTATTCAATTCATTTCAACAGTTTATGAGTGATGCGCGACCAAACATTCAGACAGAGAGACATACATACATAAACATTCTTAATTAACTTTTTTTGCAGTGCAATGTTATAATTTTATTAAATGGTGAGATTCTAAAAATTCGGAATCGGATTTCACAATCTCGGGATTACGGGGTTGGCATCGCTAAATGTAAATATTTAACTAAATTACTCAAAAAAAAAAATAATTTTTTAATGTACCAAATTATTGATACGATGACATTGTGATTCAACAATTTTAAGAAATTTTAGCGATTTGGACCCCTCCGAAATATTTTTATTAGGGCACCACTGTTTAAGATGCTAAAAACTTACTTATTTTGAATAAAATTTTTCACACAATTTCTGCATATACTGCAAGTATTCTTTCGCAGAAGTGCAAAAATGCATTAGTACACTTTTGAAAATACATACTTTAATTTTTTATTAAAATTTTTTATTTTTTTATATAAATTTTTTTTTGGAGATTGCATTTTGAAAAAGTCTTACCGTCATATTTATTAAAAAAAAATAAAAAAATTTTTGAAATTTTTTATAATTTAAAAATTTGTATGGAAATGTAATTTTTAAAAACCAATTTTATTTTTGTTGTTGTTTTAGGCAAAGTTTATTGTTGCAATTAAAGTTGAACATAGTTAAAAATGTAATTTTTGGCCGTTTTAAATTCCACCTATGCTCTGTTCGTCTGACTGCCCTTACGCCTTTTACAACACGCTTGATATACGGTTTTGCTCTTCCAAACCACTACGAGCAAGTATGTACATACATACTACATATACATAGGTACATATGTATATACATACATAAATAAATATATACACCTTCGTTTTACTTGCATATGTCACAGTTCATTGTGTTTAATATTGTTTTTGTATTCTCCTTCTACCTTTTGAACTGCGGCGAATGTCCTGCTGCGTTCATTTGCATAAGTTGCTTTGCATCTTTTCCCTGTTTTTACACCGACACTTGGTGTTATTTTGATGAGGGCGTGCAGTTAGTGATGGTTGGTCTTTTGCAAAACTCAAAACTGCGATGTATATTTTCGTTGATTAAGTTTCTCTAGACTGTTATGCGAATGAAAAGCAATTTAAGTAATTGTGTTGTTTTTGAAAAAAAAAAAATATTTTTTTAAGCGCGTTGTTTATAGTTTATTAATCGATTACATAGTGTCGGTGAAAGTGCAGAACCGAGTATCTTTATTTGAGTTTTATACCTTCACCGACCATATGTTTGAAGTAAAAATGATTTTTGCCACGTGAATAGTTTTTTCAGTCGATCTCTTGTTGTTTTTATAATAAGAGAACTTTTCTAAAGACTTTGAGTACTTAATTGTGCTTTGTTTTCTGGAGGGGCGAAAAAATTTGAAAGCAGTTAATGCGTTGTGCCATCTTCAGTGTCAGTTTTCATTCTGAACTGTCCTTATCCGCGACGATCTTTGGAAACATTTTATTTGTTTGTGGTCCAATTTGCTTAATTTTTTAATATGATATAATTGTCTAATATGAAGTATTAATTTTGAAAAATTCTCTTTTCAGAAATTTATTAAAAAGTGGTCGTGACCTCAATCGTTTGAACTTATTTTCACAGCTGACAGAATTCGAATCAACGTCCGATACATCAGAGTCGTGTTTTCTACGAGGAATCATTAAGCTATTGCGCACATCAAACTGTCTTGAGAAAAATTAAAAAAAAACGTTTATTTCTGTTCGGTTTTAAATCAATTCACAATAAATTGAAAATTGAAAGGTTTAAAATTTATTTCAAAAACGTTTATAAAATTACGACGAATATCTCGAAATTCATGCTTAAATTTCATAACCGTGTAAATCAATATTTTCACCAAATTTCGTGACGAAATCTAAATTTTTGTGGCATTGAAAATTTTCTAGAATAATCTGCTTAGTGGCGGATCCGGGATTCTCGGAAGGGGTGGATTGTTTAAATAATTTTTCTGAAAATTCGGAGACATTTTTTAACAGCCAGTCAATCTGCTATAAAAGGATTTATTTCTACATGTAAACTTTAGAATTGAAATATAATTGTTAAAAATTTATTTGTCTCAAGTATTTATGTATATTGAGCATTATATTTGTCTACTATTTTTATTTTATTTATTTATATATTTTTATTCTAATTTTTTTATAATTTACATGAGTTTTAAATTTGTTAAAAATATTTCAAAATTCCACTGCAGCAGTATATTATAATAAACCTGCAAAAAACAGTAGCCATAAACAATTCTATATTTAATTAATTCATTACTTGTCTGCGACATGTTGATGGCCATTCGATCGATTGGTTAGTTAGAAAAATGACGCCAAAAAGAGTTGAACATTTATCATTATTGACTCGTAAGATACTTTCAACACTTAACAAATTTTAAATACAACCATTAGCTAACTTGTACAAAATTAAGAATTCATAATAAATAATGGTAGTTGATTAGAAATTCATTAAAGCAACAAATTAATTATTATAAAAATCATGCGTTGAGAACAATTACACTGTGCAACATAGGTGGTTTTATTTTGAAAGAGGTTATCGTGATTCCGATATGAAATGAGGCAGTTGATTATCTTCTAATATATTACCAAAAATTATTTAGCTACATTTTTTTTTTTTCATACAAATCGTTTGAAGTCGTTTGGAAAAGCGGCTGAGACTTTAAAAATAGAGGCCGGAATTTCAATATCATTTCTAAGTACCTAGGTATACAGTTTTGTAAAGATTTGAAGTCTAGTCTCATAATGTGGAGGTCTGAAGGCTATACAAAATTTCGCTCTGATCTATTTCGATTGTTTTTTTTTTTTACGGATTAAAGGTGTTAGAAGGAGAAATCAGACACCCTACTATACGTTCGCCTATGAAAAATGATCTATGTAACGATACCTTCAAAAAATCACCAAAACTCTGCCATTTCAAAATCGTGGTTGCATAGTGTCATAACTCGCATTGACAAGAACAAAGTGACCAAAACTCGAGTGACAACTTGCAGACAAGAAAAGAATATTTTCCAAGCGGAACTTGAAAGATATTGTACAAAAAAAAAAAAAAAATTAAATGCATAACATTTTTCAAATTAAAAACAGAAAAATAATCAAGTCACTTATTTTATAAATTAGCATGTCTCAAGCATCGACAAGAAATGCATACGAAATGTGGTCAGGCGCTTGTTTGCCTCTGCTTCTTATGTCTGTTGTATCACATCCGATTTCTGACATTCTTATTCTTATTATTTATTTTTCTTATTTCTGCTAAACATTTCACACAGGTGAATATACATACATACATACACGTAAACGATGCGATCTGTTCATGGCTTTACAAATATCCTTTCTCGCCAGTTTATTAAATGCTTTCGTACGTTATATACGCCGCACCTACAAACATATCTGACCACCTTTTCAATTACAAAATCCACAAATTCACAATGAAATCCCAATTCAACTCAAATTCTCATTCTACAACGATTAGCCGTTTGGCATATTGGTTGCACACATTGCCACACACGCGCTACGTGTTCATAATGGGGAAATTCCATGTACCATTATTCTTTCATTGCTCGCGTTCCCCTCGCCCCCCCCCTGCGCTGCCTACAATTTTTGGTTAACAAGCAGCCAAAATTTAAATTAAAATTCGTTCGTCGACTTTTTGAAGTCTTGGCAATTCCAATCAGGTTGATTTTGTTAGACACATGCATCAGGCATGCAACACGAGGTATGCACGTTAAATGCATGCAACATGGAGTTCGTGTTGTGGAAACCGATTTGAAGTTGTCCATAGCTGTAGGTAAGATGTCTGTCTATATGTATGTATGTATGTATGTGTGTAGGTACACGATTTTGTAAGTTGTTACTTGTGTTAGTAATATTTCATTATGTGCAGCGAATATTTAGCAATTGAAATTGAAAAAATAAATTGAAAATAACAAGCGAAGGCGCAAACATAATAATACCCTACAGAAAAAAAAAAATTAAATAAAACAACCTGACTTAATTTCTATATCTCTTGTTGTATGCTTTTATGCTATTCAGAAAAATAACTCACTTTTAACGAACTATAAAAGTTAGTTAATCAGTAAAAACCAATGCCATCAATGGAAATGGAAAGTAAATTCTATGGAGAGTGTCGCTCGCTTGGTGATAAAAATAATAAGAACGGTATTTTCATGGTCCAATTTCGATAGTTGGGAAACTGAACAAAATCTTTTGTTCTTTATATATATGTATGTATGTATGTTAGTTTTTTCGTTTTTAAAAACAGATTTAATCAACATTTTTTAAAAAATATTCTCCTTAAAATTTATTTTTATAAGATTTCACTAATAAATATTTCAAGTCTATCAAATTCATTCAATATAAACTTGGTTTTCAACTCGTCAAACTTATAAAAAATGTTAGATATTATCGGCATTCAAAGAAATTTAAAGCATTAGGCAAGAAGCTTCCTATCTAATACCACAAAAAAATCAAAAATAGTGCCAACAAGTAAGGAAGTCTAAGTTCGGGTGAACCGAACATTAAATACCTAGCGTTAGTTTTCAGAACGAGATACAAATACCATGACTTGGCAATGATATAGTCCCTAGATCCTCATTTTAAATTTTCTATATCAAAAGAGGGGGCGTGGTTTTCATCCGACTTCGCCCATTTTAAACACCAACATGCCTTGGCCAGAAAGTAACCTGTGTACCAAATTTCATGCGAATATCTCAAGTTTTACTCAACTTATGTTAATTTATGTGATTTTCGATGTCGAAAAAGGGGGCGTGGTTATCATCCGATTTCGCCCATTTTCAACAGCAACCTACCTTGGCCAAAAAGTAACCTGTATGAAAAATTTTATGCAAATGTCTCAATTTTTACTCAAGTTATCGTGTACACGGACGGACAGACGGGCATGCCTTAATCAATTCCTCTTTTCAACCTAAGAACTTTCATATACGGAACCCCATATCTAACTCGATTATTTTGCCCCGTTACATAGTACCGTTATGTGGACAAAATTAATATACCCTTGTACTAGTACTAGTACGCTGGGTATAAAAATGCTAAAACTAAGAAATTGATCAACTATACCGTCATCAATTTTCTTCAGCGATTCTCGCCATTATTGCATGACTTTTGCTTTTGAAACAGGGAGTATCAAATTTTCTAAAGTCGAAAGGGCATAGATAAAATTCGAAGGGGCACAGCATAAAATTCGAAAATCGAACTCATGCTACTCGAAATTTATTGCATTCTAGGAATCACACGACAGCCAACAAATTTTTTTTCGAATAGAATTAGAAATAGACAATCCTATCCCCGTTGCATATACATATTGTGAAATTTATCTCGCTCTTCGGTCTGCAAATAGAACTAACTAGCAAGGTTTAATGACCAATAAACGTCTAGAAGTGGTGTTTGAAATACTCTAAATATCTGCTATACATATGTTGCCAATTTCAGGTTCTTTTTTTAATTTTTAATTTCTCAGACTAGACGGTAAATATAATATCAAAAATATTTAAGAAAAAATGTTCTAAAATGGATTATTCATTTATATGCCTTATTGTTGAAGATAGATACAAAATGTTTTAAGTGAGAATTACTCACAATAATTCGATTCCAATACCATTTCAAAATAACTTTGAATACTCTTCCTACTTAATGGGACATGGCTGTAGTTGTCTATGATGAAATGATATCAACAATAAGCGATTATGAACTATGTTAGCTCCAAGGCGTACTCATATTTCTTATGTTGATATCATTTCGTCATAAATAATATTACACTTATCAATATGCGCGTATGCATTACTATTTTGATAATCTTAATTATTCAAAAAAATGTACGATACCCACATTTAGGCTGTCAGATATTCAAATAGATAACCACACACTTTTCAAACACTTTACAATTATAGTTTAAGCCATGCGCTTGGGTGCATTAGTGTAATACCCAACAAATAATTTTGTAAATAGTTATAAAAAATATTTTAAATAATCTGTAAAATCTGTGATAAGGCAAATAAAGCGTTATTTTGGAGTGTCTACGGGTGCTTTTAGAATAGAGGGTTGATCATTCAAAAATCGAATCAGCTAGGTGGAAGATAACCCTATATCAAAAAATATTTTCTAGAAATACCATACCTTAGAAATTGTTTGGATAACGCCCCAATTCAGAACTTTTTTTTTTTCAAAAACGTCTTTCCCCAGTTTTAATTTGACTTGGTCCCAATTTTCAAAAAATGCTTTATTGAAAAAAAAAAATCTGAGTTGGGGCTTTTTTCAAGCCAATTATAAGAAAGGAAGTGGAAAAATATGGCAAAGTTCAACTCAGCCCTTGAAATGCTACATTTTTAGGAGAACTGTTCTTTCCCCATAGATCTTTGTCAAGTGCAATCCAAGAAATATGAGCCTCCCATCATGCTCACAATTTTTGTTGGGTATCTATGCATGAAAAAAAAAAAAAATACGTAGAGGGACAGCTTGTTTGTAAGCACATTAAAATGCTGATATGTAAAGTTTAAAATTTAAATGTCCTAACCATAAGCAATTCATAGCATTTAATATTTATTTGGTAGCTTTGGTAGCATGTACTCGTAAAATGATAATGATTGTATGTATTTTTTTGGTATGGGAAAATGTCTTGTAAGTCTGATCAGGTTCGAATCAAAAGAATCAAGTTTCTAGCATTGTTTGCATGTCAAATAATATAAACTAGCCCTGTGAGAAAAAAACTTTAGTTATAGTTAGATGTTTTAGAGAACTGGCGAGCTTTTAGTGATTATGCTGAAAATTACTAGTTCGTCCTTGTTCTTCGCTTTCGAAAGTGATCAACTGCATCAACTTTTCTTGATTTTTTCGTTCCACTATTTTTTTTTTAAGAATTAAGATATTATAAAAATATTTGTTTATTTTTTAGTTTAATTTTAAACGCCTTTTCTTGAATGTGTTTATTGCGAAATACAAAATAAAACTTCAATTAGAACACTAATTAAATCTCCAAAATATATACAAAAAATGGCCTAATACCTGTCATAAATGCGCACAACTATTTTAAGTGTCCGATCCTTATTTACAATTGGTACAAACTCTTCAAAACTGTTAATTTAAAGATACATACGTATCTTAAACCGCATTTATCGAAACAATCGCTTATATGGGAGCTTAGCGTTGTATTGGTCCGATCTTACTGGTTCCAAAAAATTATTGATATAATATAAAGTGGCGACCCTATACAAAATTTCATCGAAATATCTCTAGAACTGAGGGACTCGCTATCGAATTAAGTATGAAGATGAGCTGCTAGAGATCTACACAGACCTTATGACTTTATTAAAATGAATTAAAGCCGAATGGCTTCCACGAATGGTTCGTATTATGAGAAAGAACAAACAGCTTCATCGTGATCGTGATCTATATATATTCGAATTCAACAGCACAGGACTGGGTTGGAAAACAGTTGCAGGAGGACTGACCTGCTTTAGTGCTCCCAACAGGCGCCATTTATTCATAAAAAAATGTAATTGTCTTGCTTCCAAAATCGTCAATACGAGTATATGATGATGAAGATATTTTAAGTACATTAATTTTGAAGCTAAAAAAAAATTTACTCAATTGATACACCTTAATATATATTTTCGAACATTTTGTTAACAATTTCAATAAAGATAAATTTTAATTGCTTTACAACAACAACAGCAACAACACATTGCCTGCCATTAATTGACGTTGAGACGTCAACAGCTGAAAAATGACAAACAAAAAAATTACAAGAAACACAACAACAACAATATGTCAATAAACCGGCAAAGTGTCAAACAAGAAGTTCGGAATATTTGACAATAGAAACAGCTTTTAATGCCACAATCTGAGGGGCTTACACAGCTAAATCGCACAATCTTTTGAATAGTATCTGCAAGCTATTATTTGAACAAAAGAGTATTAATGCATATACATATGTTTGTAGCTTATTTGCAAATGTACAGTATTTATTCATACTTACTTACATACATAGATACTTAGGTATGTAGGTACATGTGAAGGTATTAAGATATATTCATGAAAATTGACATATGATTTGGAGATTATTGTGTTGCGGTAAGCACGCGTTGATGTGCTTGTCATGTAGCTAGACAATGATGTTGTCTTGCATTATACCTTTGTGCGAGTACGAGTTGTGATTAGGTACATTAGACCGTTGTGATTTCATTATTACCTTCATCACATTTTCGAATTAATGATGACTCTGGGTTGAGTGTGTAGAAATTTTAAATATTACGCTGAATTATGCAGACCATGTTCCGAGTTTCTTACAAGGCAGAAAATCTTGAATATCCGAGGAATCAAATTAATACATCGTCCTATCTCTAATATTAAAACATTTACTATGGAAAAAATATTCATTTAGATTCTTTATTTTCAGTGAATAGTTTTAAAAGATTGATGTCTGCTAACACTCTAAATTAAAATTTTCAATTATGGAGACTTATTAATCGTGAACTGAACACTAAAAGTCAGAAGGGTCTTATTGGGTTTTGTCGATTATTGGCTATATATAATTTATGTGGGTTGTATTTATAGCATTTCGAGATTTACTACTTTCTTGTGATTAATTTTGTTAATTTGCAAAAATACTAGGATTGTTCGATAAGTCAAAATTATTTGTAGTTATAGTTTAGTAAATACTAATAGGCTACATCTTAGATTTATAGTTGGACTTTAAAGTGAGACAATCTTTCTAAACTTAAGTAGCTGAAAAGAGCTTGTTAAACGCTCTATCAAGACAGCCTCGTATAAAAAAAAATTTAAAAAAAATAGTAATGAAAGTTTGCCAATTTTCGACTTCATTAGCTGAGTCGTTTAGCAAAAAACGGCATTTTTCATAACTGTCAAACGACTTTTAAAGTATAAGTACATATTGGGAATTTCGCATTACAGTACAGACACACACACACACAAACATATTTCTTGCAAATCTTATTAGCTGCCAATCAGAAATGTGAGTGCTGTCTCATCAACATCAGCGGTATTGCTAACTTTATAATACATTACAGCTGCAGACAGCTGGTGGCTTGAAAGCTGAATTTTTCACGTGTCTATGATTTGTTCATTGTCTTTTTGCTTTGCAACTACCCAACAAACATTTTAATTTGAAAGTAAAATTCCATTAAAATAAAAATAAATAAAAAATTTATTAAAAATTAAAAAAAAAATCATTTATATAACGCTTGCTTTTTCAACGCTTTGTAAGCGAATAGTAAGCGTCTTGAAGCCTAATATTTATTTCAGTAAGCTCTTTATAAGCTTGCTTTACCTTAACTTTGCTTACTGGGTTTGTATATACTTTTTTGTTTTTTTTTGCTTTTAAATGCATTTAATTTATTTGACTTTTAAATTAAATTGACATAATTATTTGTCTCGTGTTTGTCTTGTCAACATCAAAACAAAAAAAAATTATAAAAATTAGCTGGAGTTATGCAAAAAATGACGTTGCTGCATTTGTTTTTGTATGGCAATTTTTTAGGCTCGTTGCAATCTATTATGGCGCAACAGTGTTGCTGTGAAATTGCTCAACGCCAATGCTGCTTGCCATTGCCACAACGTACTGTCTGTCATGTTTAGGCTTTCAATTGCCGTAGTCTTGAACTGTGCCTCTCTGCGCTCACCGCCCCGCACATACGAATAATTAATGCCAACGAATTATCTTAATTGTACTGCTATTATAAGAATTCATATGCTTCGGTCACAAAATTGCTCGGCGGCATTTAATGTCAGCTGCACAGTTAAAAGAGCATTCATTTACATATTACAAGTAGAGAAACTGCACTGCTGTACTGCTGATATTTAGCTTGGCGCTGTTCCTTTCTTATCCATGCGTTGAGAACAAAAGTTTCCGTTCGCGCCGCCCGTTGCTCATTGCATCTGCATTTTAAAATTTTTTAATTCTTGTTGTTTTAGCTTCATTTCCATTTTGAATTGTAGGATACGCGCCTTCAAAAGTCCTCCACCAGTCAACACTGCTCTTAGTGGCGTTCAAGCTCTTTCAACGCTTTCGTCTTTTACCGCACCGATCTCACACATCATCATTACGTTATAATCACCACAAAATGCATTCCCTAATGAGTGATAAATGATTTGTGATAAATCAATGTTTTACGAAGTTTTCTGTTCATCGATGCATCTATGTGGTGGTACAGTGGTTTCAGCTGGATGAAGCATTGAACAAATTTAAGTAAATTAAAAATTTTGTTGTTGGTTTTTACGGTCTGTTTTATTTACATATTTGTAAGTTTTGCGAGCTCAAGACCAAAATTATTTTATTTCATTCTATTTTATTTTATTTTTTTAATTTAATTTAATTTAATTTAATTTAATTTTATTTTATTTTATTTTATTTTATTTTATTTTATTTTATTTTATTTTATTTTATTTTAATTTTATTTAATTTAATTTTATTTAATTTTATTTAATTTTATTTTATTTTATTT
Organism: Sphenella marginata; assembly: GCA_951509765.1. Classification (NCBI taxonomy): domain Eukaryota; kingdom Metazoa; phylum Arthropoda; class Insecta; order Diptera; family Tephritidae; genus Sphenella; species Sphenella marginata. The sequence continues at coordinate 110,387,393 of OX608079.1, forward strand.
TATTTTATTTTATTTTATTCTATTCTATTTTATTTTATTTTATTTTATTTTATTTTATTTTATTTTATTTTATTTTATTTTATTTTATTTTATTTTATTTTATTTTGTTTTATTTTATTTTATTTTATTTTATTTTATTTGATTCTATTTTATTTTATTTTATTTTATATTATTTTATTTTATTTAATTTTATTTTATTTTATTTTATTTTATTTTATTTTATTTTATTTTATTTTATTTTATTTTAATTTATTTTATTTTATTTTATTTTATTTTTATTTTATTTTATTTTGTTTTATTTTTTTGTATTTTATTTACGGAATGACCCCTTTCGCCTTCTACTTTAAATAAATTTCAGATGCTTACATTCGATACACTCTACTCCTAATGAGTTTCTTTCATGATAAGTTCTCCTAATTGTGCTTTGTGAATCTCTTTGTTAAGAATATTAATTTATAGGTATACAAGTTTAACAGGTTTACTTTCGTTGGGTTTCGGAAAAGGTTGATTTGATGATTGAATGTTTTCAAATATTCAAATTTAATTTACATTTTAAATTTCAAGAAGCGAATAACATGTGATGCCATTACAAATTAAATATGCCGTTTTAAATTGAATAAAACATTTCGTATTATATGTATTTAGCGCTGACAAAATTCATTCCACTTGGCCAAATAACGTATCATGTTTAAAAAAAAAACAAAAAATATCCATCCAACGGAAAACAGACTTCATTTGCCACGAAACGGTCAAAATAGTCTAAGAGAAAATAAATTATTATTATCGTGATTTGCTCAAATGGAATAGTGTGAACATTAAAAGCGAATGCGATAACTAAGGAGTACTCAAAGAAAATAATATATTTTTTTTTCTATTCAATTCATTGGAAATCGATCAAGCGATCAATGCTTTACAACACAAATTAAGTCAATGGTCAAAGGTTCGATAATGCGACAGACCACTTGATGGATAATTTTTTTCATGCATTTAAAAAATCCTGCTAACGGTCAGTTGGAAGTATAAAGCGATCAACTCAAATAAATTGTTTCTTCAGAAGAGCCATAGACTGCCTGCATCTTCCATATATGCCAAGCAAATTTGTAGATTTCACCAAGTTTTTTTTCGGCGTGTAGTAATGCTTTCATTGAACTGATTTCATATATTGTTAGTTATTGAGTTGGGAAAGCTGTTCGTGAGGATAACACCAAAAATCGTAATACTTGAATTAGTTCCTTTTTAATCAAAGCATGCTATATGCACTTAGCTGAAAAGAAGAGTTGTGCTGTATACCCACACAAGCGTACAGGAAAATTAATAGGAAAAATATTCAAACTTTTCAAAAAAGAAAAAAAAGGGATCCAGTAAAGATGTAAGGCGAGAGTGAAACCTATGCGCGTGCGCAGTCTGTTCAACTGCATCCCTTCATACCACACAAACATACAAACACATATACTCGTAGTTATATTTATTTGTGTCCCACATCAGTCACTCCATCAAATGTATGCGCTGTTTGACTCTAAAACCAAAGCGATAACTTCATTTGAATTGACGAGCTGTCTGCCAGTCACAAATGAAAGGATCATCACCACCTTACTTAAAATAAATCCAATAATCCGTCGGTATCTTTAAGTGCGCGATCAACCGAATGTATGTATGTACAGTACAAGCCAATGTATTTTGTATCCATTTGAGTCTTTTGTGTCAGCGATTATTTTCTATTGTTGTTGGTGGAATACCTGCTGCTAAATATATTTGACTTTAGGTTTCATATGCAGGGCCGGTCTCAAGCAATAGCTTGCTCGGGAGAAATTGATGGCGGATAAGTGAGATTACTAAAATATTTGCAGTGTGGTGGAGCTGCCTGAATTTGCACTTCTCTACGTTAGGTTTCTTTTCCAAAGATTTGAAAATTCCTTTTTTAGCCTCGAAATGACGTTCCTGGAATTTCAGACTCTGTTGTTCCTGAGGTAAGAGTGTTGAGATTATGTACATATATTCGAGAGAAGGAGAGTACAAACAAGGCGTCAAGCAATACATTTTTTTTTTATTTTTTTTTGTTATAATTTTATAGTTTAATTATTTACATTATTATTTCTTTCTTATGCATTTTGTAATGTATAAAATGACAAAAACCTTTTTTTTTTTAATTTAAAAATTTTTGGGTTTTAAATTTTTTTTTTGAATTAAAATTTTACTTTTAAAATTTTTTGTTATTGGGCTTAAAAAAATTTTCTTTTAAATTTTTTGAAATTTCGTTTTGTTGGCTAAGGGCCTTAAAACTTCGTTTTCAATTGCGTTTTTAGACCTTGAGCATGGCCAAATAGGAAAAAATTCAAAACAACAAAGGTCGTTGTAAGAAAAAAAAAACATTTTTTTTTTAGTTTTATTCGATAAGATTTGTTGCTAGACTAATTTGTTACTTATTAAATGTTCTAAAAATTTTGAATTGCCAGATATAAAAACAGATAAATTTCAGTAATTTAAAATTTCGAAAAATAAAAAAATATTAATTTTAATAAATTTTAGTCTCGCGCCCCCCCGTGCGCCACACATGCGCCTCCTCGAACATAAAATACGTCACTGGACGTTTGAACATTCATCTCATAGCTGGAGATTTGGTGATATGAGTACATTGTAATTGACGTTTGTTCCATTATTTTGGCTGGAAAATGAGCCATTTCAAATGATTGCATTTTTTGTGCTCATCGGCTATTGTTAGCTGCTTAACTGAAATTGTGAACTTGATTGCCTGACTATTTTTCAATAAAGAAAAAGAGAAAATTATAAACGTTATTTTTTTTTCTCCCGCTTAAGCTGTTTTGTGGTTTTTGCTTTGACATTGATAGAAATTGTGGAAAATCAGGTTAATGGCTACGGTGACAATCAAAAGTCAAAAAAGAGACAACGACAAAAGAGAAAAAAGAAGAAGACAAAAAAAATATTAAAATATGAAATAATGCGCTCGCATGCTAGGTTAAAAACCTTGTTGAATGCCATTTGAAATAAATTCCAAATATACAAAAACAAAAAAAGGTTTGTATGAGATTGACGCTATTGTTTCGAAAACATCTTTTGGTGTATGAGCGCGGCCAAATGCGATGCATATAAAAAGATTATATTGATTTGTGTCTCAAACAAAAGGCAACAAATAACGCGCTCACACTTGTGGTCACATTCATTTAGGGACAGACTATTATTGGAGATTTGGAAAGATTTAAATATGAAAGCAAATTTCTTCTTGTACGTCAAATTTAAATTTTGTAACGCTAAAGTAAACAAACTTTATTATGATTAAAAGCCAAAATCGGAGTATTTATAGGCATCATACCAAGAGCGCAACTGGAACCAAAGTAATGAAAATGTGGTCTGCAAGCTCAAGGCCACTTTCAAATCTCTATCAAGCAGCATTACCGTCTTTTGGGGAAAACTTTATAACTTTTGAGGTTATGAATCACGATAACGGCGCATGACTTATTGATACGCCACTTCAAAGTTTGAAAGCTTAAGTTTTTTCGCCGTGGATCCTTCCCTGCTTTGTAGATATGTTTAAGCAAACTTGAAATTATTTTAATGAACCTCCTTTTTGAGAAAAATATTCAAACTTTATATTTACTAGGTTATAGCCGTGGGTTTCAAACCACATTTCTACTATTCGTATAGGAGGTGCCACGCCTCCTTGTTCGTTATCCTCTATTTTCATGCTAGTGTTAGGTACTAAATTCAATTTTAGTGGTCTAGCCCAAATACTTCGAGAGATTTGGACTACGAAAAATTCCATGTATATGGGATGTGCCACGCCCCTTTTTCAATATCTTCAATTTTTTTGCAGCTGTGAGGGCTTAATCTCACATAACCCCCTACCCAGTTCAGTGGTATAACGAAAATACTTCGAGAGATACGGACTTTTAAAAAATTCCATTCGGTTGGAAGGTGCCACGCCCCTGAATATATCAAAATAATTTTTTAGCGCATGACCATCCTTGGAAGATATGAAGTGCGTGTTTTAAATTTGCTTACGGTCGGTTTATACGTTTAGGACATAAGTCGGTCTATAAATACATACATATATACATAATTCGAATTTTATATATATAGATATAACTCGTACTTATAGATTCTCCGTGCGATTTTTAAATTAAATTGATGACATTCAAAAACAAAATACATGAAAAATGTGTGTGTGTGTCTGTTAGTTGAACCAAGCATTCGTCTATTCTTCAAATCTCGCTGATCTCCAACAACAAAGTTTTGTACTATAACCATTGCTTTGTTGTTGCTCATAATACGTTTAACAGCTGTCATATAGCACAGCTGTAGCTTGAGACAATGTCTCCATACAAGTGGTATAGTTTTCAATTAGTCGAAGCACCTTTTATTCATGCGTCTTTCTAAAGAACCATATCAGCTTATCCAACGCCTGTCAATCAGCAACTATGCCAGCGATGAATATATGTATGTATGCATAGTATAAAGATCGCGCTGGCGTTTGTTTGATCTCAAATTCCAAATTTTTTATTTTGCACTTAACACTTTTAACATATGTAGTTTTTAAGCCGCTCATTTTTTCCATGTTCCCTTTTATTGTGTTGTGCATGATTTGGCAGATTTTAAAGTTTTCATAACAAATATAATTAGATCGTAGAAATTTTTTAAAAGCTATTGGATAAAACGTATAAATCAGCTATTTCCATATTGCTGAAGAATGCGACGATCTTTCAGCTTCAGCACGCACTTTGTACGATTTATTGATAAATTTTTATTTATTTATTTATTTATTTATTAGATGAAAAACAACAATAAAATTGCTATTCTACAGAGAAAAGGAGCTCTAGCTGCCAGGGCTTTCGGCTCACATTCTAGTAAAACTGGTTTAATAAGCTAAGATTATACAAAAGGGGGATTCAATCAATTATATTACAACGTATATTAATAGCTGGTATTAAAATTAGAATATAATAATTGAAATATAATAATGAGGTCAATTAATAAAATTAAATAAGTGTTAGATTATTTTTCTAATATCGGCTCTGATTAAGTATTCTGCGATTTTTTCGATATTGTTTTTGGTGACCGCTTTCAACATCAATGACGGGCTCCCGGTAGTAAATAACGATTCTCTAATCGTCTTGAGGTGTTCGCAGCTGTCTAGTAGGTGCTTCGTTGTTAGGGGTGTGGTGCTGCAAAATGGGCAAGCCGTTGGCATCATCCCACTTAGTAGATGGGAATGTGTAGCAATTGTATGCCCTATGCGGAGACGGACAAAGGCAGTAATGTCGCCTGTCCGGCAATCTGTAGGATAAGTGGCCCGAGTGGCAGTGGGGTTCAGCTCGGCATATTGGTGCTGAAATGAGCTCCAATTAGAGGTTCGTTGGAACTTGATATACTTATTTATGTGGTTGAATATATCCTTGCGCGTTATATACTCAAAAATATGTAGTGGTTGTATGCCAGCATCTTTCGCTGTTTGATCGGCAAGTTCATTACCTTTAATGCCTGAATGGCCAGGCACCCACATGAGTTTTATTTGCGCAGAATTGTCTATCAGCACACTCCGTATGTCAGTGATTAGAGGCGATTTATTTACCGTGTTTAAGACACTGGATAATGTGGACATGCTGTCGGAGCAAATAATTGTCTTTTGGTTTGAGCTCACCGCTGACTGCAGTGCGCTATAAATCGCTGCTGCTTCAGCAGTAAATACAGAGCAGTAAGGCGAAAGTTGTCCAACTGATATCGTTTTTCCATCCGATTGGGTAACAGCAAAAGTAGTATGTTCTAGACATTTAGAGCCATCGGTAAAGATAAAATTCCAGTCTTTTCGAAATGGTGCTGAGTATTCATCAAAAAGGCGCTGGTATACAATAGAGCTCGTACTCGTCTTAGGGAACTTTGTTAGCCCTAGGAGGAAAGAAGACTGCCTCAAATGCCATGGTGGTGACTCTGTGACAGGACGAAACTGTGGTGAGGATGTAATTCCTAATTCCCTTGCGTGCTCTATGCACCTTAATAATGCCGGTTTACGCCTTGGAGTCTTCTTGGCTGATATTCTTGATACCGTAGCTTGATGTAAAAGGCTATTGTTGCATGAAAAAATCTTCGGAATGAGTCGCATCGTAGTGTGTTTTACTCTTTCTTCTATACTAGGAAGGCCAGCTTCTGTTAGGATGCATCGAATGGGTGATGTAGGAAAAGCCCGGATGCTCCTACGGACCGCCGCGTGGTATGTGGGGTTAAGCATTTTCAGATTGCTCTGAGCACAATTTCCGTAGATTGGCAGTCCATAATCGATTTTAGACAGAATCAGAGCGCGAGTAAGATTTATAAGAACTTCTGTATGAATTAGGCAATGTTTGGAAGATAGGTACTTAATTATATTTAACCTGGCAGCTAAGCATTGTTTTAACCATATACAGTGTTCCTTAAAACTAAAGTTTTTGTCGAATACTACACCTAGAAATCTTATGCTAGATTCATTTACAATGTTGGTATTATTGTACACTAGATTTAAGCTATTACATTTACGTTTTCTGCAAATGTGAATGGTTTTGCATTTACTAAATGACAGGTTCGCTCCTGCGGATTGTGACCAGCTGGCAATATCTGTCAGGATTTCACTAAAAGAAGTTTGAGCAGATGTCAAATCATTTAGCTTCGAAAACAACAAAACGTCATCCGCGTATATGATATGTGAGATATTTTGATGTTTTGAAATTATTTGGCTTATTTCGTCAAAGGCAATGGTAAATAGGGTGACCGATAAGGGAGACCCTTGGGGTATTCCGTTATACAAGTTATGCAAGGACGAAAGGCTATTGTTAACTTTTGTTCTAAATGTACGATTCGTTAGAAACGATTTTATTAAATTATAAATTTTATTGCCAAAATTCCATTTGCCTAATTGACATAAGACGACGTGTGCCCCTATACGGTCAAAAGCCTTTTCAAAGTCTAAGCTTAATGCTGATATATGATTGCGGTTTGATAACCCAGTGGCGCAGAAGTCTTCAAAGTATAATAGGGCATCGGCAGTGCCTTGCCCTTCTTTGAAGGCGACCTGACGCGGACTGATGAGACCATTTTTAGTGATGTACCACATCACCCGTTTGGATACTATTTTTTCTAATAACTTGCTCATACAGCTTATTAAAGATATTGGTCGAAAGCCTAATGCTTCTGTAGACGGGTTATTTGATTTTGGTATGGGTACTACTAAAGCGGTTTTCCAGGCTTGTGGAACAGTTCCAGTATTTAAGATGTTATTATACAGACGAATTAACCTGTGTTTTAGCTCAGCTGGGGAGTTTTTTAGCATTTCGTAAGAAATTCTGTCCAAACCTGGAGATTTTCCTTTTAATTTGGAAAGTGTGGCTTCAAATTCAAAAGTGGTTATGTCTGATTCTATGACTGCAGTAGAAGAATTAGGATTGTCGTACACCTGACCTAAGGTCTCGTATTTCTTGGCTACGAATATGTCATTGAAATTGGAGTCAAGCGAGTATTCCGACCAGGTGGAAGCAAAAAACTCGGCCATTAGGGCAGAGTCGTAGATTGGACCGTTTTGGCTGTTCACAAAATTAATAGGGGTTTGAGTGGAAGCTCCTGTGAGCATTCTTATGTCGGACCAGATTTTCTTTATATTTGAACTAGGGGTTATTGCCGCAGTTAACGTTGCAAAGCTGGCTCGTTTAGCTTCTTTAGATTTTTTCCGAAAGGCAGCATTCGACTTTTTGTATAGCACAAGGTTTTCGTTTGACCTCGTTCTTTTATAAGCTTTCCAATTCTGTTGCTTTAATTTCCTTAAATTTTCAAGCTCTTGAGACCAGTAAGGCACAATCTTTTTGCGTGGCTTGAATGTGGATTGCGGTATAGAGAGATGCGCTGCGGAGCGTATAATTTTTGCAATGTTTGCGGCTTCTTCGTTAATATTATTCGAAGCTGGAAAGTTAGCTATGGAAGTAGAGATCACTTCTGTAAATCTGGGCCAGTCTGCCTTGTCGGATAAAAACTTGGGTTTAGGGAGGTGTCTAGTTGAGCTATGCGTGGTTAGTTCCGTAATGATCGGAAAGTGATCGCTCCCGCATAAGTTATCGAGAGTACGGCAAGTGATCTTTGGGGCCATAGTTGCAGAGCACATGGACACGTCTACATGCGTAAACGTTTTGTGAGTAGAAAAATGTGTGGGTAACTTGTCATTTAGAACTATTAAGTTTTCTGAAGTAATAAGATTTTCTAAGATAGAGCCCCTTTGGTTGGTAAGGGGCGAACCCCAAAATGGGGACCACGAATTAAAGTCGCCAACTACAATGACGGGAGTAGATACCGAGCTTAAGATATGTTTCATTTCTGCTAACGTGAAAACCTGTTGCGGAGGAATATAAATACAAATAATTGTAATTTTGAATCCAATAGATATTTCCACTGCTAATAATGAGATATTCGAGTGAATCGGTATAACTTTATGTGCGATGCCTTTTCTGATTAGTGCTGCGATACCTTGTTTGTTGGAGGTATTTTGAGCTAAGTTGGAGAAATAAGCCACATATTTCTGCGAGACTGGAGCGTCTTTGTTTGCAGCAATGTGTGTTTCTTGTAATGCTATAAAATTTGGTGAGTGTTCTTTAATAAGAATTTCAAGTTCTGTGTAGTTATTGTGGAGCCCGTTAAGGTTCCACTGTAAAACTTTAAACATTAAATTAAAAAAAAGAGAGAAAAAGGACTTAAGAGAAAAAAGAATGACTGGGGAGAAGAGTTAAAACTCTTCATCCGAAACTGTCATACAGTTATCTTCTGAATTATCTGTACCATAAGGTACGGGAGTATTATTTACTGTAGTAAGCGGTGTGTTGTTAAGATTAGTAGTATGTTGGGTTAGTAATGAGTCGCCAGGTTGATAAACATATGCAGAGTTAAAAACTTGGATTGACTGAGACTGAAGATCATTGATGAATTGCGAGGTGGAGTTGACAAGTGAAGCGTTGTTGCTAATATTGTTCAGAATATGATTTAAAGAAGAATCGAAAGAAGAGAGAGTTTCGTTGTTTGTAACATTGTTGGTTGTGTAATTTGATACAGAGTTAGTTGTAGAAGAACTGGTTTGTGTGACATTTAAATTTGAGGTTTGGTTAGAATTAAGAGAATTTGAGGCTGTACTTGAAGTTGTTTGTGTATTATTTGACTTTTGATCGTTGTTATGCGTTATCTTGTTTGCTTCGTTTTCTTTTACTACATGTGCAAATGACATGGTGGGGAGAGGGGGCGCTTGGGATTTATGAAGGTTTATTGCTTCCCGCATGGAGCATCTTTTCTCTGTCTTTATTTTTAAAATTGCTTTTGTTTGAAGGTATCGTGGGCACGTGTTCGCCGATGACGGATGGTCGCCAGCACAATTAGCGCAATAGACTCGGGAACAAACATCTGTTCCATGAGGGGGGTAATTGCAATTGACACAAGCAGGCTTGTTGGTACAGCGTTTCATGGTGTGTCCTAAAAGTTGGCAAGACTTGCACCTCATGGGGTTTGGGAAATATGGCCTTACACGTGCAGTGCGCCATGAGACATTAACTTTTTCAGGTAGGGAGTATAAGTCGAATGTTAAAAGCACCACACCTGTAGGTACTTCGACTTTATTTATAAATTTCTTGAATTTGTAAATTTCTACAACTCCTTGTTCTTTCATATTTTCTATAATTTCCACATCGGGAACGTCGTTAAGACACGGGGCGAAAATAGTACCTTTAGTGAAATTAAGATTGTTTTGGTAATTGACGATAACGTCACAAATTCCGGACAGTTTTTTTAGCGATATAAATCTTTGTGCTATTTCGGGCGTTTTAACTAATAAAAGCAGGTTACCATCCCGTAACTCGGAAATCGAAACCACCTCTTTGCTTACCACTTCTATGGCTTTTTGTACGGCAAAGCACGAATATTTTGAGAGAGGTTTTGCTTTATCGGCTGCAGAAATAGTTATATATTTTGGATTTTCTTGTTTTTTTTGGGGGAGACTAGGGTATATATGTAGGTGTGTATGTTGGTTTTTTTCTTTTGGATTTGGGACTATCGGAAAGCAAAGTATACCGATTGTCCCCCAAGTTTGGTGGCCCGGGGGCCATTATATTATATTATTTCCACCAAAACACTACTAAGCAATGAGAATTAAATCCAGAAATGAATTAAAGTCACACACGCTTGCCACGTATTTGGCGAAAATAGAAAAACTGTATCAAAGGAAAAGAGCAAAGATCACTGTGAGAAAAAACATCCACTCGCGGTGAGTATCAGTCGGCGACTGTATTGATAAATTAAAGGGTGCTCTGAGAGGCTTTTAGGAGATACAGCTATCTACATTGACATTAGACGGAATCGAATATAATTCTGCAAACTGATTTTTTTTATCGTTCTTGCAACAGCCAAAGTCGATATTTTTTTTTTATTTGGATTTAGTTTAAAATTTTCAGCATTTTTTCTGCGACAGCCCAAGTTCATTTTGTGAGCACGCCCACTTTTTTTTAAAGGTCACTAATATGTAAATATATACCTAGAATATCTCATTGATTGCTGCATTTTACATCAATTTTGTCATTCTATACACTATTTATGAAACATTTTGGAAAAAATTTACCACTAAAAATTAGTTTAAGCGGTTGACTGCCACGCCCACTTTTTCATTAAAGTTTCTTAAAAAGAAGTAGGAATACAGAACAAGCGCTGCATTGATTTGGTCTCTCTATTTTATTATTTAAACTTTATGATTTCAACTCAAGTTTTTTTTTAATTCCATAAAAAATGATGGTAAAACGTGAAAGAAATGTCGAGGATCTCAATATTAATTTCTTTGAAAATTCTTTAAGAAAACTTAAACTTAAGTAGATTTTAAGGATTTTCAATTTAAAAAGATTCTTCACATAAATTTTGACCTACAATAGCTTCTGGGTTCGAGCTGCGCTTAAAAATATGTATAAATATATACACATACATAAATATTTTAAATAATTCAGAAATTGTTTACCTTTTATTTTTATTAAGTCTTTTGTCAAGTCGCTCGCTTTGTAATGCCCTCATATTTGGTTTTGTATCTATGCTTGTATTTCGTTCCTTCACGAATCAATCGATTCCGCCCAAGTGTCGACTTTTTAACATGAATTTGAAATTTTTCTATTGGAATTTATGCTAAAAACCACTTGGCGGTAACTTAATAACCTCTTTTTACGCTTTTATTGTGCTCTAGGCCATTATAAGAAGTTATGTAGGCACAAGGCACGCACTTATATATACATATATGCTGACATATGTATATACATACTTTTACGTTCATACATACCTACATACATACTTCAAAAGGTATAAGAAACTTTTGAATTGATTGTGCTAAGTTGGTTTTGTTTTTGGAGAACTTTGTAACGTTATTTGCATATGATATATATGTATGTGCTCATATGAATTTACATAAATATGCACAATAGAACAAATTAATGCGAACATAAATTGCTTTAAATAATTCTTAGACAGATATTGAACTAGTACGCAGAAATTCAAGATTCTCGCCTTTGATGAATTTCATATCAAAATCGATAGTTATTGAACCCAAACTAAAATTTTGCATAAAGTTAATTTCAAAGGTACTTATTTTATTACACTGAAAAATTTCTTTATTAAAACTAACATTTTAAACTGAGAATATACTTCCAAACCAAAGTGTTCAAAATAATAAAAATTAGAAAAATTATATCGGAAAAAATAAAATACAAATACTTAAAAAAAAATCAAAAAAACATCAAAAAGGAGTTATGGTTATTTACGATTATTAAATAGTAATCCAAAATACTCAAAAAATATAAAAATTAAAAAAAAAAAATTATTTGGATTTCTTACGACTATTAAAAAAGTAATCCAAAAAAAAAAAACAAATAAAAAAAATCATCACTTTTAACGATTATTAAAAAAATATCATAATTTTATATGATTATTAAAAAAAAAATAATATAAAATTTAAAAAAAATCAAAAAAAGCCATGATTTTTTACGGTTATTAAAAAAATAATCCAAAATATTAAAAAAAAATTAAAAATGAGGAGGAAACAAAAAAAAAAAACTCCGGATATTTTACGATATAAAATATTCAAAAAAACAAATCTTGATTTTTTACGATTATAATTATTGGAAACAATAAATGAAAAATAATAGAAAACAAAACTTTTTTATTACTTTTAATTTTTTTTTGGAGTACTATTAATTATTTTGGATTATTTATTAATTATTTTTCATGATTTGTTTGATTGTTTTTAAATTATTTCGAAAACAATCATTAAAAATTTAACGTAAAGATAATCTATCATTAAATGGACTCTCAGCAAATTATAATCAATCAGACCGGTATTCATTACGATTAGTAATCATTATTTAATAGATCTGCTCGAAATTAAATCTCCTTTCATACCAACCAAAAAACATTTAAATATTTTTTCATCAAATAAAAATTGTTTATATTCCAACATTGCAACGAACATTTCTCTCTTCTTAACAATATTCCTCTAGATTTGGCAAAATAACAGTGAATTGTGCATTGGCGCTTATCTTCAAAGGAACAATTGCGCCCAAACATGGCAGCCGGTCAGAAATGACAAGTAAAACAACAACCATAACAACCTCGTAAAAGTACGCGTCGTATATGCTTACATACAAGCGAATTTATGTGAATGCATGCTTCCAATGACTACGGAAATACCAAAACGTATTTAAGGTTAAATTGAAAATAACGTTGACAGGAACATTTGTTGATGACGTTGACCAAAACTGTCCACCAACAAGTGTACAAGCATGTAAAATGACAACATTACGCAATCGTTTAACTACCGAATGAGGGAACTGGAAAGAAAAGGGAATGAAGTAGGCGAACATAAACGACCAACATCGAGTTATACTTACATATGTTGAATTCGGAATTGAGTGCGTGCTATTGCGTTGACCACTCAAATGCTGAGAATTTTGAATTTCTAAGAAGCCTCTCCCAGACCCGAGTTCTTAAAAAAGTATTACTAAAAATAAGTAAATTCTAATGATTTCTAAAAAATATGCAGCATTTCGTCATTTACCCAACCAAGCACTTATTCGAAATGACTTTCGGCTGCAGTTTTTTGGCGCACTTGCAGCTCGAAACAGATTAACATTCAACAAGCTTAAACCCAAAATGGCTTAACTCAAAAATATCGAGTTTAGAATTTAGTAATGCTGCGGGGTTGCTTAATTCAATATCGTTCAATTGCTATAATCTATTCTAGCGTAGTTTTTATAGTCACCGAAGAAAGTCTTGAAGCATACGAAAATTCCCACAGCACAAATGAGAATGCAATCTGTCTCTGCCTGTTTTTGAAAACTTAATATTTTTGAGTTGAGCAACATTGCGCATTTCATTCTTTCGGTATTAATTTTTATACTTGCCGCTGTCGGTTTAACTGAAACACTTAAGCTATGTTTTTGTTGGAGTTTGTTATTTCAGTTGCTGTCAAGTATTTTTATCTGTTTTGGATTATTGTCAAAAAAAAAAAAAAAAAACATACGATGTACATCCGTCAATGAGCGGCATGCTGTTGGTTTGCCTTTTATTGTTTTACGAGCCTTAACATAAGATCATCAGATGCTGTACTACTGTTGTTGGTAGGCGCTCTTTTATAGGCGTATTAACTACTAACTGTTGGTGACTGTGCGCATGCGCTCAAGGTGACCATTTGACATTACGTTATGCGTATCCGGCAACTTGACCTTTCTTTGTATGTGATGAGGCAGTGTTTGAGCAGCCATAAATCACTAGGTGACATTTCGTCCAAATGTTGTAAAGTCCCTTTTATGTATTAAGAAAAAAAACTTAAAAAAATAAATAAAAAAAAAATTCAAAAAAAAAAAAAAAAAAACAATAAAACAGTAGTCAGCGCTTCATGTACTAAACTGTTGTTGTTCTTATATATATCTTGGGTCATCATACATTTTTGCTCATAAAATTTTACGACAATTGAATGCGAAACGAAATTCTTCAGAACTTTGAATGTCAAAATGCACCTGTTGAAGTGAGTTGGATGCTAAAGTTTGGCCCTTGAATGGCTGCTCAACTGCTTTAATCGTTTTAGGCCACGTTTTTCGGTTCAAAAGTCTTAAGTTTGCTATAAAATGTATGTATGTGTGTGGCAAAACTTTTTACAACTTGCTTCCGTCACCTAATGCTCGGTAATTTGAAAGGTTAAGTGTGGAAATGTTATCTACTTTTATGTTAAAGTTCACGCGTACCCTTGTTAAGATTAAACATTAAAGTGGCAACGCAAGTTGTAGAAATTTTAAGCGCAGGGTGATTCAAATGTTATAGATTTTTAGAGAGTCACATTTGGATTCCAACTCAATGCCTAGAAGGTAGAAGTAGCAGTTGATTTAGAAAATTTAAAAAAATCGGCCCCATACAAGATCTCACATTTTTGGGTTCTAGTGCTAAACTTAAAGATAAGTTCTATTGGGATTTTCCAACTCTAGATGTTTGATGTGTTTCGGACTAGTTTTACTCACAAGTTTTATTGTCTGGTGCGTGAAACACTGAGGGTGATGGAACCTCCACGCGTTTATAACAAGTCCACATATCACAATGATTGAAAAATCGTCTAAGTAGACATTAACTTCCCTTCTAAACTTTAGTACGCTGAATTCGTGGGTTATCAGATCGTCCAGACAATCAGTCTCTGCTGAATTGAAATCCAGTACCTTAAAGCTTCAAAACCGCTTTTCTTGAATATTTGTAAATCCACACTACCTGGGATACAAATTTCGTACATCGATAGTGTACTACGTTCCAAGAATTTCTACCCGACTGGCAGCACAGGTTGATTTTATGAGGTTGCCACCTGTCTAATTTTTTTTGAATGAATGAATGAATGAATGAATGTGAGCAATGCTTATATAGGAGTAAAGCGATAGGTACCTTACTACTTATTTCACAAAAATTATTTCTAAGTAGAGGGTTGCCACCTAATCAAATTGTTATTATTTCTTCGAATTTCTACAACTATTTTGCAAAACGTATTGGCACATTTCTATGCAGGTTTGTGCATGCATAAATATTGAAGTTATTAGCTTAAAGGAAATACCGCTTATATATACAAGTGTTGCCACTTAATATATTTTTATCGCATTGCCACCTATTTCAAATGAAAAACAAAATTTTGTAAGAAATCCCAAGGTGGGCATCAAACGAATAATATTTTCACAAAAATATTATTTTATATATATATTTTTATGATTATCTACAATAAAACTAATTAAATGGCAACCACGCAAATGCCGAGTAAACCAAAAACTACACCACGATTCCTAAGTAAGAGCCAACTAATTTTACAAACCAGTACAAATTGGAATTCAAAGCCATAGTACTCCGTGTACATTTAAGCTGTTTTAATGGCTAATTGTCTACAAGTCTAACTCTATTTCCTAGCTCAGTGTCAGTGTTGGCAAGTGCCTACCGTTCACAAACAGGGTGGTCAGTTATGTAGTGACGTAAAGTGTGGCAATAACTAGCAGTAAAAGCGATACACGCTTAAGAAAATTAAATATTTATTGAGTTCCACCTCATTTTAAGTACATTTAAATTTACAACAAGATAAAAACTTTAATTTCAGTAAATAACAAAAATACCAAAGAATATTGCTGTAATAACAATTAAAATAAAATTAAGTGCGGCATAGATGGAACTACAGATGCGCGCATTTACTGTTTATATAAAAATAAATAATAAGAACAACAATAAAAAAGAAAATTTTAATTAGCCATTTTTCGCTTGTTTCTAATTAATTTTAATGTGCCGCACACAAGACCCAAACAACTTGAACATGCAGTTTGAAAACGAGTTTTAATCGAAAAGTAATGTTTAAATATAGAAAAGTACCTGCTTATACACCATATGGACATAGATCCACACACACACACACACAGCGTTGCATTTAAATGCGTAATCGTACACTCATCGTCTCTTATCTAAGTCACATAAAAATTCCCATTTTATTACCCATCACTCATTTAGCCAACTGTCGCGCTCCAGCCTCAAATTCGCACTTATGTATGTCGGCGTCATGCACGTCTTCGTTGTCGTCGTCGCAAAGACTGTCGTCATCAGGTAACTTGGTGTCTTAGCTTTGGCTACCTTGCACTTTTACGCAACGCAATTGGTCGCTCACATTGAGCATTGCAATTTACCAACCAAAACTGCGCATTTAATTCTTGTTTGCTTGGCTTTTAGCTCGACCATAACTTGAATGCTAAGTTGCCACAGAATCGTTTGTTGTTGCATTTGCAATTATTATCCTTAGTTGCATCGGTGCGCACTGAAATTAATTACATTGGCAATGTAGTCGAATCGCGATAGTTTGCGGCAAAAGGTAGCTGCAGCATAGTGCAATGCAGCACAGAAGTCGCACAGTTGGTAACGCCTCGAGATGAGCATACGATTAGTTGGTTGCGCTACCAGTAGCTAGCTGCTTGCATCATCTCTTGGCATTGCTGATTAATATTTGTTGTTTTTGGCTGTATACAACGTTGCAATATGTTTATGATTTATCAACATTTGGTGGTTATTGTGATACAGGCGCAGAACTTTTTAATTCGAGTTTAAACTAGAGTTCAAGTTAACCGTAGGTGAACCCTTTTGCTTAGGGTTTTGAAAGAAAAATCAGCAGTTACAATTTGATC